>OY365807.1:39936562-40268116 GCA_959347315.1 Bimastos eiseni | reverse complement strand
CTGACCCGTGGTTGTTCTAAGCTATGAACAAAGCATCTTGATGGATCTTCAGCTCAGAGACTCTCAACATCGATGTCACCTGTCAACTGTCGACCGGAATCCGTTGGCTGGGTCCCACGTGCGTACGGGTGCTCACCATCTGGCGCGGCCTTCTAGTTTTCTGTGCCTCGTGTGTTTCTAACTCATAAACCCCAGTCCTTAGTGACATTCAACCAATCAGAAGCACAGAAGACCTGATATATTGGACAAGAGTCCTGGACACTGACAGCTACTCGACACGTTGGAAAATTACATACACTACACGGTGATTAACTTTTAAACAATGCAAAACGGCAAGATATAGTCCATGTATAGGGCCTACCCCCGATTTAGCCTACTACATGCATACATGTTTTTTTAAAGCTGAAACTGTCTGCATACATTGTAGATTTGTACCATTAAATGTATAAATATTTATGCAAATTTCTATATGAATGATGATATAATTTTGCACATTTTATATTTTCGTTAATTTATCGCGAAGATTTATATCGCGCCCTAGAGGTTGCTACTCGAAAGCTTTTCTTCGGCTGAAAAACAGTCTCGGCAATAATTATATGAATATTTATCTCTTTTGTGTTCACAGACCTCTAAAAAATAGTCTACTGAAGCAAGCCTACAAAATGTCCCATGCTTCGGCAATTACAAACGAGACATTTAAAAATTGGTACAGTTTATTATTGATCCAACGCCACTAAACACAGACTGACTCCATAATGGAGTGTATGACGCTCGAAAATTGTTCAAGGTGTCATAAATTTTATATGGAATTTTCGTGTATAATAACCTCTCTAAATTAAAAAATGGCGGGAGGGTTTAAATTGAAAAACTCTGAACATCCTATGGACAACCTTTCAGATCCGACGCAGTAAATATGCTGGTTCATTGCACTCGGCTCCATCGTAGCAGTGTATAAATTGAAGCTTAATATAGCGAATAAAATTAATACGACAAGGGTTCTTCTGAAGGAGCGCTATTGTTTATCAATCTTTTAATTTGAAGAATTAACATAAAAGAACTGTCACAGATTCAGTTGTTCCTATAAATAAGAAATTTAAATAAGAAACAAACAAATGCACTTAATTTATTTATTAAAACTATTGCGTTTTACAATGATTTAAGTCTTCATATAAGAACTGGTAAGCTGCAGTGTTTATGCATCATAGAAAGTGGCTTATCGAGGAGGTGACAGATAGGATGTTCGTGCGTATCTTCTGACCCTTTGAACCGGACTTATGCAACCCTTCGGACAAGACAACCCATATGACGTGACGCAACATTCGTGAATTGCGAGTATACGATTACGATTATCTGTGGTGGCTCTTTGTCAGCTGCTCGGAGCGTCTCAATCGATAGCCACATAAAACAAGACATTAAACCGTTCTGCGTGTATCGTTCGGTGCATTTCAAATTCCTCGCTTCAGTG
This sequence comes from Bimastos eiseni, assembly GCA_959347315.1. NCBI lineage: Eukaryota > Metazoa > Annelida > Clitellata > Crassiclitellata > Lumbricidae > Bimastos > Bimastos eiseni. The sequence goes on along the minus strand of OY365807.1, from coordinate 40,266,651 downwards.
GAGACGGAGTATATGCAGTAGAATCGTTGGAATAACTTGGCGATAAAGCGAAAGAGATTCTGTCGAGTCATTGGCTTAATTGATTCTCATCCTAACGAATCTATCGCCGTTTAAATTTATTACGGTGGAACGACGACCGAGTGACAATTAGCCGTGTTTTGCGGCATTGCAAATGCGTTTGTTTTCCAGAGAGACATTAGTCGAAGGCAGCGGTGGCGTCGGTGGCCGTGGGAGGCGCTGCTGGGTCTAATTCGTTTGATCTATGTTCAATTTGGACAGCGATCGACCGTTCGTCCGGCTAATGCAATTGAAAGTGGACGAGTTCTCCTTCGTTGATAATAGTCAATTTAATTGGGCGTAGATAATTCCGTTCCTCGCTGAAGCTGCTGCTGCAGTGTCTGATGGTTGTTGAGGAGAGAATCTGATGGTGAGTAGATGTTAGGGATGAGCTGGTAGGAGATACTAATTATGGGAATTATGCAATTGATGTGAATGTGTTGCTGATGGGGAGGTGCAACTGATGGGTAAGTGCTGCTAATGGGGAAATACTACCAGATGAGGAGATGTCACTGGTGGGTAGATGGTAATCGTGCAGAGATGCTAGTCGCTGGTAGATGTAATTGATGGTTGATATGCTACTGATGGAGAGACTATGGTCGCGGAGAAATGCTACTGGTGGGGAGCTGTTAGTCTTGAGTAGATGTCATAGATGTTATATACTGATGAGGAGATATTGGTCATGGGCATATGCTACAGATGTAGGATAAAATACTGATTGAGATATGCTACTTGAAATTCTTTAAATTTGATATCGCCCTTCTTCCAACATCTTTTGCTCAGAAGTTCACACGCCTCGATGGCACAATTGCAGTTGTACTGCAGAACAGTTGTGCGTGAAGGACTTACTCAAAGCCCCTACACAATGACTGACGCCTCGGACGAGGGCCGAACCCGCTTACTCAGCACACACATAATGTTACGGGCCGACACCTCTCACCGATCAGCCGCCGTGCCGCTACTAATGAGGATATATGACTGGCAGATGCTACTGATGGGGATATAATATTGCTGAGGAGATGCTACTTATAGGAACATACTATTGATGAGGAGATGCTACTGATGAGGAGATGCCAGTCGTGAGTAGACGTTGTGCCATAGTTTATATCGACGTCGGTCGTTTCGTCGACTAAAAGGAACTAAAACTCGCAATAATTGATCGCCGCCATTTTGCCCAAAGCAACATCGACGAAGAAAGAGACCGCTCTTCTTAAGATCTCGCTGTCGTCGTCTCTAATTCTTTATCGGTCGCGCTAAGCTGTTTCGTCCCTGCCACCACATACATGGGTTGTCATTGTTGTCAATGTTGCTCCTCTTGTCTTTTTTCTTCTCTATTTTCTGCTTGTTCACTCTGCTCCTGCTTCAGCTTCGGTTTCTTTCTGTTCTCTCTAAAATCAGTTTTCTTTCTACTACTTCCTCTCTACCTCCCCTTTGTCTGTCTATCGTTTTTTTACCTCTTCTCTCAGAATCCCTAAAGTATCTTTCGAATGACAACGACGTGTCAAAGTGCTTTTGGGTGCTCTTTGTGTGGCTATCTTTTGAGTTTTGGGTGTGTATTCACTTGGCTTGATAATCACCCTACACCGCAACAGTTTCTCGCGTTCTGTCTATGCCAGTAATATATGTACATTTCTGTAAAGATCAGTGCGATTTTGTCATCATGGTGTCCAGTGTACTGTAATCTAACCTTCATAATACCATGACATTATACATGTACTTTAATTGTCATTATTCGAATGGGAATCTCACTCATGCTAAGTGGTCATCTGACCACCTAATGGAGGGTTCCTTAATACAATCATATTTGTCTGCAACTACCTGTATACATGTACTTCTGCAACGCAACTAATGTTGTCTGATGACGACAACAAACCGAAGTAACTGCATCACAGGAGTTCAAATGAAAATGCATGGAAATATAGATCTCAACACAAATAGAAGGATTTTAAATATGTGACAAAGTGCAGACAGAGGCGTAACATGGATCCACAACACGAGGAGTATTGAATATGTTATTCAACTCTTATCCAATTTATCGCAGTATTTCATGATGCCCACAATCAATCGTCTCTAGTGTCGTCTAATGACAATGCAGGTATAAAAGATCAATGGCTTACTCTTAATTAGTTCATACTAAGCCTTACGTGCATTGTTTATTTACATTAATATATGTGGGAAATACAATACACTTCAAGACAACAGGAATATTGTGATGCCCGTCTGACAACGTTATAAGCAAGATTTATATTACTCAGACAACAGGAATCGTTCAAAGCAATTTTATTTTATCTTCATTTAACCAACAGGTAATACTGCCAAACATGGCAGAATTCATAGTGGCTTTCATCGTTAAGGTTGCTAAGTGGGGGAAGAGCTGAATGATCCTGCTAAATAGTGCCACGTAGTAATTGAAGTAGAAGAAACACGCTAACACAGTCATTTTACATTCGGAGACAGGAATTACATGTAAATCGAGAATAGACAAAACTAACAGAACTGAATTAAACATTAATAGCCATTCATTCAATCATTTGGTTGGCGATTCAAAATGCTCTAGACCATGCGAATCCGACAGAAAACAACCAAGTGTTAACTATGTGTGCGAAACGGGTTCTCGGCAGCACTCAATCGTTGTTTCAGGCGGGCAGGAATAAATTTAAAAGGAAAGACGAATGGGTCGTCTTAGTCTACACGTATTTGTAAGTCTGTGGCTGGTGAAATACTGCGCTCGTAACGATACATGAATTCGCCATCGTGTTCAATCATAATTTGTTCAGATTGTTTGTAAGTTTTATTCTACAAACCACTGACTAATTGAGATTCAGCCAGTAATGAATCTCACGGCTCATTCTTGAAGGATGATCAGCCTTTGTAGGTTTTACTTATAGACGGAGGGTTGTATTAAATATTAGTTTGCAATAAGGTAGGAATGCCAGCGTGTAATAAAGCTTTCACCGAACCTGGGATGGCAATTAACTGGAGGCACGATTTAGGAGTCCAACATTCTTTGCTATCTTGATGGCAATTATGTTTTATTTTATCTTCATATGATAAATACAGGTATAATATCACACCTGATCAGGTTATCTGAGAAATTAGATTACCATGAATACCATGTATTATCTGATACAATAAGCGTTTTGCATCAGATAGGGGTCTAATTATTTTTATGGGGCCTGAATAACATACCCTATATTGGCTTAATCAGCTGAGCGATAGTTAACAGCTGTTCATTCTGTATTTCTTCATCTGATGTATGCCATGTTTGAAATAATTATTTGAAAATAATTATTATAATTTTATAATATAATTAATTATATAATTAATTATTATAATACTATAATATTCTTATAATACAATAATATAATTAATTATATAATTATTATAATTATATTAATAATAATATATAAAATAATTATTTGAAATAATCATGTCCTTTGAAATAATTATTTACCCAGACTTGTAAATGTAGAACAGGCAGAAGAGCGAATATTTCTTGAAGATGGCGAATGAGTTCGGATAGAACTTGAAGGCAACAAAACGATGAGCAAATTACCCCAATTATAATTACCAGGTCATCATCGACAGGAAAATCAGCGTCTTAATAGATTGGTCATCTGCATTTATCTCCATCATGAGTCATGTCCTGAATTGTCACATGCATTATTCTTATCCAAACGTCGTCATCTTGATCCAATGACATCGCCTTAATTCGTTGTCATCTCCATAATCAATGTCATTATCGTAATTCAACGAATCCTCTCACTACAATGTCGTCATCTTAATCCAATGACATCCTCTTAATCCAAATACATCTGTTCAAATAATTTTCTATTAAGCCAAAGACTAGCAAAGTGACAAAGTGATAATCAAGCTTTCACAGGCTTCCGACGTAAAGACATATTTTTTCTTAGACATTTGGCGCAGAACCATCAACACTCACTGTCATCTGTCAAAGCGTCCGATTCCATAATTAGGTGGCCAGACGTCCAACAACAGGAGGACATTTCCTCTATTTTGGCCTCATGTCTTCTGTCCAGCAGGCAAAGATAAAAACCAAGAAATGTGTGGACTGCTCGTATGCTTGCTCTTTGTATGGGACTATAAATGGCAGCTATTTTGTGACCGTTTTAACGACGTTACACTCACATTTAGTCTCTTTTGAAACTTTGCAATAGGTTGAAAACTGTTGAACTTATTCTGAACGATGACATCTATAATAAGTAAGTGCATATGGACCTACATAGTCTTCGGAATCACCCGCAATGAATGCAATGTATGCATGCATTGATGAGTGCATAGATGCATACATAAATGCCTACATAAATGCATGTACATACATGTATATAGAAACATACATTTCGGTGGTTCAAAAAGCTTACTATGTTTGTTTCATCCAATTTCTGAAATGCAACAATTCGCATTCGTGAATTTCAATGTGAACGACCGCAACCTGTATCTAAGGCTCATGAAACAATCCGTTGAAGAAACCTCAATATTGTCTCACGAATAGGAATTAGTTGGGTGCATCTACCTCAGAGAGTCTAACTCGCCCATACACTTGGCATCATGATTTAAATCACTTGTCAAGATTTAGGAGTTTATGGTCTGGTCTTTGCTCGAATCTGCCATGTTCCTAACAATCATAAAGCGCATCTGCGGCATCTCTCACGAATTTTAATTATAAAAATGTAAGATTACGATTTCGAAGATAGATTAGTGACTCATATTTACCTACGCGCATAATAAGCGCTTTAAATATATTATCAATAATAAAAAAGAAATAATTTATTATGCACCTGACGAAGTCAAGCGTTAATTTTATTTATCTACAATTCAAGGACATTACTTGACAATCCCCAGGTTGTAAGAAAACACTTTTATCGATGCAACATTCAGAATGGACGCTTTAACCTATATGAGTGTCAGTAGCTTGAATGAGAAATGCGTTTGTTCGTTCTTAATCAGTGCAAGTCGGTTTCAGTTTTCTATTTTTCCTTTTTCCGGCGTATCATTATATGGCGTCGTCTGCGAACCATCGCTGTGAAGTAGCGCTTTTTAAGAACGTTTTAACTAGAGAGGAAAGGCGATTCATATCCAACTGACGGCTAGGTCTGAATTGACAAATGTAAATGACCCGCAGCAGCGAATAATGTGCTGCACTTGAAACGGTAGGTAAAGCATTCCATCATCGGTTGCAGAGACAGACACGTCTTGCTACAGGCTATAGTCATTGTTCAACACAGACAGCATCACAACCAAGAGTCTGAGCGGATTCTTTTAAACAAGGGTTCTCATGGTCTAGTTCTTTAGGTAATTCACTGACATTATAGTCAATGTGACATCGGTCACTGGCTCACTATTATTACTGTTGATAAACTGACATGAACTTCTCGATATCAATATAATCAAAACGTCAGTCGACGGTGAGAGTTTGTGCACAACTGTGCTTTCATAACAGTTATTGGTGGCGATATAAGTAAGCATTCAATAATTTGCTACTTTTGTTAGTACCGTACTTGCAGGCAATGTTTTTATTATGCCCTACTTTCTCCTTTGTAAAGGAGAAAAATGATTATGGTCAATAGGCCAAATGATTATGGTCAATGGATGTACAAGTAGGCTATGCTATGTCGAAAAAAAGACAAAATTGTCTGTCGCTGTTGTTATTGGTAACGATTCATGTTTCATCAAATTTCAAATAAATAAATGTCTTGGAAAGCATTATTAGGCAATTTTAAATACTTAGACTCGGTTCTAGCGATGTTTTTAAAGCGAGTAGATATGAAGGATACTACATAGATGTTCTTCAATTCTCTCAAAGTCTCCTTTCCTTCATTTTCATATATAATAGACGTGAAACTCCAAATAGGTATATTTTCAAATTGTCTCTTTCGCAGCTGACTTCTGTAATCGAGATCCTTAGAAAATGAACTCTGCACAAATTTTGCCTTGGACCGATGCATAAGCCTTAAAAAATCTGCATATAAGTAACAAATGGAAGCAAGAACATAGGTGCATCGTGAATAAGGTCGCATTAATCTTCATTTCTGTATTGATTAAGTGTCAAGACCAAATGAGAAACATCCATCAGCACTGGCGTTGATCAAGTGTGTGTGGATGGACGACTTACTTAATGTGACCATACAGCAGCAGTGAACAAGACACTGTTCCTTAGATGTTAGAAAAGATATATCCTTTAGCACGTCTGTTCTTGAAATTTGACGGCAAACCGCCAGTTTATAGACATAGAGTTTATAAAATCAACTAGACATCACTCGCCAAATGCATTAAGCAATTGCCTGGTATAGATTGAAGTGATCCTCATATTTTCATTTACTATATTCTCCGAGACCATCCGAAGGACTGAACATATAACCACGATATTATCACTTTGCATGCATGTGAAAACCTCTGTTTAAAGTGCATTAGCTATAAGCAATGGTTCTAGTTGCATGTTAGTATAACTACCTACAAATAGTCACTTTCTGTGTTTCTTTGAATCGAAATCCAGACCAATATTGACGGTGTCCAGAATTCAGGCATAGCTTGATGCAGTGCTGTAGCACTCGTAGAAAAAGAATGCTGTAATTGGAAAGGCTGCAGCATTCAGTCCCTACTATAAGACGACCATTGTTTGTTTATTTGTGACTCGCTTCGTGGCTGCTAATTACGATTAAAAGGGCACCTGGGTTAATCTCCAAGTTTTACGAATTATATATAATTAGGATCCATACTTTATTTCGCCCGTACTAGACCAGATTTAAAGGACTACAATAACTACTTCTCGAACATAACCAGATGATGACTCAGACTAACGCTCTCCCAAGGGACGCAGGCTATGAGCGTCAAACACCAGAGATATGGTATGAATAAACTATGATAATGTCACCTCTATGAACAAACTCGCAATTAACTTCTCTGCGGACAAATAATTGGCAAAGACTGCGTTGGTCGGTCCCGGTAAGACCACAGTTAGTAACTTCAATGATCTCTACATAAGACGGTCCAACGAAACATAACTTTAGAAGCAACAGTATCGCCTTATCGCAAAACAAAAGTAATGCAGAAGTTTCATTATTATGTTTTATTTTGCTTTTTCAATTTAATCATTGTATTCTGATCAAAAACTGCGACAGTTTAGGTAGCAATTCTTTGCGGTTAAATTCCAATAGGGGTAAATGTTTATTTATAATAGACTAAAGCAAAATAATGGATGTTCTCAGAACAAAGACAATAAGACGTGAGTAAGACCAGTTTACAAGAGTAATTCTTTAAACATTAAATGGTACACTGCCTTAGACTCTATGGCAACGAACGACGTATTACTGTCTGGAATAAATTTGCGCAAAGTCGAGTAGCAGAAACCAATTAACATGTTATACGACACACATGCAGACGGGAGTGCAGTAATCCAGGGAATATTGGTTACAGGCTCTATGCCTCTGTCTCTCCCTGACGTCCCATAGATTTTAAAAGGTCAACGCTCCGGTGACCAACCGTAATTAAAGTTCACGTCACAAAGAAGGTTGACCACCTAGTGAATCAAAGGCGTAAAGAACCATAGACAACGAAAGTTACTCTTATATAAAACGTCGATCAATTTAAACCGACGCTATAGTAAGAAACACAATGGCCTACGTTTCACAAGATCATCATCAATGCCCTCAATCTTTGCTCCGCGTTGCCTCTGTGTATAAAACGTAAAAGCAATAATGTCATCCTCGCTGAAAGTCATTTGCAGGAGAATGGTTTGCCAAAGGCTATAGCGATAGTGTGGTAAAGTTTTAGGGTCTACGTAAGCTCATGGTTTTTACTCCCCAGTTCAGCAGGATGCGACAAATAAGTTGATGAGCCTCGTGTGCGTTCGATAATAATTGAGTCACTGGTTACGCCATTAGCGCAATGCATAGGTCCCATTTTTTCCATTTTTTGTTATTATTTTTGGTCATGTCTACTTAATCATTGGATTGACTTGGATGCAAGATGACTCTAGGGACGTCAATTGCTACAGAATTTTAAATTTCTTGTCTTTTATCCGGCTGATAAATTTAAGCTCGGTTAAAGGAATCGTGTTTCATGCGAAAGGTCGAAGCAACAGACACCTAAGTAGTAATGTAGTAGTAATGTAGTAGTAATGTAGTAGTAATGTAGTAGTAATGTAGTAGTAATGTAGTAGTAATGTAGTAGTAATGTAGTAGTAATGTAGTAGTAATGTAGTAGTAATGTAGTAGTAATGTAGTAGTAATGTAGTAGTAATGTAGTAGTAATGTAGTAGTAAGGTAGTAGTAAGGTAGTAGTAAGGTAGTAGTAAGGTAGTAGTAAGGTAGTAGTAAGGTAGTAGTAAGGTAGTAGTAAGGTAGTAGTAATGTAGTAGTGCTCTCGTCCTAAGGTTTTCACTAACTTCTGAAAGGCTGCATCATGAACGTGCATGCAAAATAATTACCATTCACTAATATTTTGCATCCAAAATATTATTGTCAACTCATCTTATCAACTTGATTCATAGCGTAAATAATGCTCAATTCTACATAAGGGAGAATATTCCTAGCGAAAATGTAAATACAACGTTGATAGAACGTTACATTTAGAGTACGGTTAAAATCTAAAAATAGGCCCAAGCATAATGCGTTGGCCAATACAATTATGGGCCCTGCTTCTTTTTTATAGGATAAATCTTCTGCGGCCGAACCTTCTGTCCAAAATAAACGAAAATTCTACTTCTACGGCAGAAACCCACACAAAATGTAACGTGTCGTGAGGGTCGTTTAGGGCCAAGGTCATGGTTAGCGTCGCTTTTAGACATAATTTTATACGAAGAAGTTTCAGTGCGTTTTTATGCCGAACTCTCCACGCTTTCCTATATTACTAGCGACTTCTATCGTTTCTATTGCAGAGGAAATCATTTCGATGGCGTTCCAAAAACCAGGCCATAATCAGATTATTGACCCGAATGTCGATCAGTTAAGCAAAGTGAAAGTCTGAAGTGGATTGATTGGTCAACTGAAACTGGTTGAGCTGAACCAGAATGACATGAACGATTGAGCACAATGAACAGAATGCTGATAAATAATTATAGACACGTACATGTACATGTAGAATCAATAAATGACGAAGGAGGTCGTTAACCAAGAAAAGGTCGTTGGCAAAGATTGGTTCAATTTCTTAAAGTTATCATAAGTGTGAGAATAAGAATTAAACTTCAAGTACCATGGCTGGCAACGGAAATTCAAGGTTTGCTTTTGTACTTATGTGCTTTAAATATCACGGTTCATTGATGTGCTAGTATCGATTGTGGCTAATGTGTTCTGAGTTCTCTTGTGTTCTGCACATTTGACTTCATCTACCTGTAAGAAATTAGCTACAGTAATAGAAGCAGCTGGAACCACATAGGTGTCGGTTGCCATTCATAGCCTAAATAAAAGCCATAACTTCATTTTTCTGCGTATGCCTCGAATATCATGACCATTACCATAAATATTTATTTTCCCCGTAATATTATAACAGCAAAGAACATAATGTTATATTTCACAATAACAAATGGAGCAGAGGAGATGAAATCCCTGACGAGACAGTGGTCCCAATATGTCCCTTTATGTTGTCACCCCTTTATGAAAAGATTGATTAGGCCTACAGCGATTGGTTCGAAATAATGTAAATTGTAAATCAGTTTGAGACTTAACTAATTAGTTAAAGAGGCGAAAGTGCAAAAGACTATGAGAAGACGGAGAAAAGGCAAATAGTGTTAAACATTATTAGGTAACGAATCATTAATTAGAAAGGCACGCAAGCTCTTTTGCAATGCGCATAATGCTAGGCTGCGAACGAAGTATGAATGGTAAGCTGCTGCAGATCGTGGGTTCAATAAGAGTTTGGAACGCTGCTATCTGACTAATATTTAAATTTCTAATATGCATGGATCTATACGACGACTGACGTGCACCATTGAAGTAGTCACTGAGAGACAAGGTAGAAGGGTTAAGATGAATGTTTTAGCTAGAAGCAGAATCTGACAACTAATAATTATAATGGCAATAATAATAATAATAATAATAATAATAATAATAATAATAATAATAATAATAACATAACTCAAAGATTCAATGCTGTAGCGTTCAGAGGCACGTTCAAACATCCCACCGGGATCGACAATTAAAGAACTGTCAGTCAGTCTGTCAGTATTTTTGGAATAGGGCAGAAGGACTGTTGTACGTGCAAGTGCGCTGACGGATTATAATAATAATAATAATAATAATAATAATAATAATACGAATAATAATAATAATAATGATAATTATGATAGTAGTAATAATAATAATAATAATACGCATAATAATAATAATAATAACAGTTCCGTTGAATTTCGCATTAACACACTGCAATGTGATAACAGGTATGGTATAGCATAAACGATGACAAGTTATTACATGAGTGGAATAAAACTGTCGGCAGTCATGCAAGGCCTCCTCACGTTATAATCTGATGTCACCGCCGAGCGAAAGAAGGCCTATAGTCAAACCCAGGCGTAGCAGGAATCGAACTCGCTTCCTCTGCTCTGCACGCCAATGTGTTATTTGTTATTCTACGCCCCATCCCCCGTGGCTGGTGAGGCAGTAAACAACCGAGTGACCTAATTTTACATTATTTAGCCATTCCAACTTTAAAGATTCTGAAGATTACTTGGTGGCAGATATCAGATCTTGATGGGATGAGGAAGAGTCAATTATCCGTGTTGGAATAAGAAAGAGTCAATTATCCGTGTTGAAATGAGGAAGAGTCAATTATTCATGTTGGAATGAGGAAGAGTCCATTATCCGTCATAGTATACAAAGCGGACGCGCAGAGGACATACAGAGCAGACTGTCAAAACGAAATGGAAATTTGAGTTTCGTCTGCATATCCTATAAATTATGTTCCAGGTGAATGACAATTACTAATTATAAAGTCTACCTATAGCTTTGGTCTGCATAGTTTAAATAATAAAGGCAATGGTACTAAACAATCATTCAATCAATATTTGTTTATTTTCAGAATCTATTGCTGATTCGAGTCGACAAGAGTCGCATCTTTATACAGTTGGAGAGACAACATTTGAGCTGTGCTTTGTCTCAAGATATTTTTATATGCATCCTTAAATAGTATTCGGGGAATACAACCCAGGTTGTCCTTAGGTGGCAAGGTAAAGTTATGCTTCCGCGTGTAATATCGGTGAACCGAAGACCAGTCTCAGAGGAGGTTAAGTGTCAACTGCAGACAATTTCATGCTTTAAATGGAGGTTTGATCCCACTACGAAGATCACACAACCCACCACAGATCCGTTGAATACTCTGGCATTAATGGATGCTGCCTCCGAGGTCACCCTCACCACTGTGCCATGATCCGAACGTCGTATTTTAGCATAATGTTTTTGGGAATAATTATCATTTTAATATGCTGACTAGTCTCATGGACTGAAATCGGTATCAGGTTCTATTCAGGACAGGATGGGAAACTCAAAACCAATGCTGTAGGTGATGCGAAGGATGAGGAGGTGCGTCGTCAGCAGTATCGACAGCAGTAGCAACAGGCGAGACAAGGTGAACAAGTGTGGTCACTCATCCTTGTCCAACTATTGCATGCAGTCGTCATGCACTCATTATGAAGACAGAGAGCGGCAGTTACTGATTAATAGACTTAGAGTTGGTCTTTGCATGCAGACATCAGGAAGGAAGCTGACATGTGCAAGAGATTTGTCATTATGCCTTTCTATAGCTTAACATAGACCAGATTCCAAGTGGCCGCAGCGTACGTTGCTCTTCGATAGTTCTGCAGTCGAGTGATTTCTTCAGAAGATGATTGGCGACCAGTAATGAGCAACAGCAGAGAAATAAGTCATTCGATAAAAACCAGAAAAATTTATGTTGCACCCAGGACATCAAAGTGCAGAATAAATGTATGAGCAGCGTAAAGCAGATTGCCCTATACGTAGAATGGATGTCATCAGTGTATGAAACTCTATTAGAGTTAATGGCTGAAATTTGGGCTACGACCGATAGCAGAGTATTTGGATGGAATTGTAACGGAACGAGGCCTATTCGACAGTGACCAGGATGATGTCTTGCAGCCCCGTCCGATATGGGGGGTAGTTCGAGTTGCAGTCCGCTGAGTAAGGCTTCAGTGGTGTGCTGAAGACTAACCATTTGAGGTTTAGATAGCTCCTTTCTGGATGACGCCTGGAATAAGACACGCTTGTTCGATAATCCTCTTTTAATGTACAACGGAAAACAATACTTCTGTAGCGCCCATTCGGAAACAGTCCGTATCTCACTCCCTCAATACGCCTTACGTCGATAACTAACGAGTAACAGCAACGCTACGTCAATGGCTGACGGCGACTCTTATGCTACGTCAATGGCTGACGGAAACTATCGCAAAGCCACGACGACTATTCGTGCTTTCTAGGAGCCGAGACTGCAAGACCGAAGTCGAATCTACAAGGCTCCCTGATGACGATCTCCAGACGACGACGATTCGATCCCGATCTTCCAGGCGACGACTCCACTTCGACCGACTATCCGACCACTCTTCTGACTCGAGCTATCGCTCTCTTTTATACTAACTTGCTGTAGATAGTAGATGATACACAGTAGATAGGAGACAGTGGATAGCAGATATCTACAGTAGATAGTAGATATCTACAGTAGATAGACCACAGTAGATAGTAGATAAACGTATACAGCAGGTAGATACCACAGTAGACAGGTGTACACAACAGGCAAACACTACAGCAGGCAGACACTAGGTAGGCGTACCCCTAAACCGTTACAGAATGATGGATCATAGGCAGAGAAAACGGACATTTTCAACTTAATTCTCAAAATTTGTCTGCTGATAAATAAGTCATACATTTGCTGGAAATCTGACGAGCAAATTACATACAAGGCTAAAAATTGGTTGCACACTAAAACGCCTTTCCCCGATTGTTGTGTTTTACTGCACATGTTATATGACAATAGGGCAATCTGAGATTAATAAATGAATATAGCGCCCCATACGGCCCATACGCCCCATAATCGTAGTAGGGTGACCAGACTACGAGACGTGTGTACTTTCAGGGTTTTTCTTCCCTATTGACCTCTTCTTCTACATAAAGCATACGTGTTGTACTTGTTGTTGGGATAAATTAAAAACAGTTGTTTTGTTATTGTTATGTTATGTTATGTTATGTTATGTTACGTAACGTTATGTTATAAACAGTGAGTTACTTAGAAAAAGTGAAAACTGGAGTTTCATTTTAGGCAAACAAAGCACCATAAAATAATTCAACTGACAGAATGTTAAACGCGAGAGCTCAGTCTTTGCACACTGAAATGGTTGGCGTCGAAATTGATGGCAAGGTGGTATCTGATAAATCTTTCTAGAATAAAAATTAACAGAAGCAGTTTGAAGATAAAACAACGGTCTGGTATCCGCAACAACGTGCAAGTCTCCTATCAATTCTGCAATACTCCTCCTTAGACTCCTTAAAGTCTCGTAAAGCCTTATAATATAAAATATAAAATATATAAAATTAATTATCTGAGGCTATCAAAAACATCAGATTGAAGCGATAAGCCCTATGTGACAGATGCAAATGTCAGTTTAAAGCTTGTACAGAATAACATCGTTGCCGAGGTCACGACGTACATTATACGACATTGATCGTTCTACGATAGACAATGTCACAGATGCAAATGCAAATTGCGCAAATGAAGATCATTTACTTACTTCTGTGGTCACATTTAACTGTTTTGACCTCCTTTGTCTATCTGCATATCGTATCAATCTGCTGCTCTCAGTATCTGTGTCAATATCAATACGTCTCTAAAGACCCAACGCAACTGCCAGATAAAATCAAAATCACCTGTCTCTCCCCCTGCTGTCATTCAACCAGTCTGGGTTATAGACGATCAATTAGTCTTATGATATTCGACTGCATACGATACTTAAGTGGAGTGCATTAAGATCGCACCTGTTCCTTCGAAGGCTGCTTATGCCATCCAACCAGTACATTCTGCTACCGAGCCATAATACTATTCGATCTGAGCAAGATATATTATATACCAATCGATAGTATAACTGCCCCACAGAATTCTTCAGCAGCCATAGAGAACTGAATTCAAGTTTGCTAAGTCGAAACTAAACTGTCTTGCGTTCGTGTGTAAGCTGCTGTTCAAATGATTAAGACTCAGTTCTAACATGCATCGCCAAAATAATTGGCTACCATCGGGTACAACGACTCCCTAGACAGCAGGTGCAGTTATTGAAAGAAGTCGTTATCGTAATCGTAATCTACACACTTCTAAAGCGCCACTTGAGAGCCTAGCGCAGGGCACCAGCTTATTCACGAACGCTGCATAAAATCAGAGGGGTTATTCAGAGGGTAGTTCATGGGAGGTCAGAGTCCGGTTTCCAAAAGGTCAGCAGGAAGGCAGAGCAGCTGTTAACGAGGGTGTCGTAAGATACAACATAGCTTATCGATCTCGCTTTCTTTTTAGCTACACTACTCTACAGCTACAAGCGACCTAGCAGAGCTGGCTTGATGCCACCACGGAAGCTGACACTGTGACGATATCGTTGTCATCATCGCTATAACCAGCGTTACCAACAAAAGCTAGCAACTGATACCATTGCGTTTGTTTGTATAGAACTCACTAGATTCATTTTAAAACTTCTGGCTGGCCTTCAGATAACTCGGCGCCATCTTGATCTCTCTCAGTTGGGCCTGGAGTTACTGACCTTCTCACCTTGTCAGTTTCGGAGACGTCTCAAGACTTTTCTGTTCCCACGTACAGACGCCCGTTGAGAGCGCTGCTGATTTGAGCGGCGATATATAAATGCTCGATAACATTACAATACATAACATTAGTAGGCCTTTATACAATAGTTCATCCAATTTTTGATCGAAGGATAAGTGTTGATTTTTGAAATCACCAAATGCTTGATTCATTAAAGGAATTAAGCATTCAACGAAGAATCGATATAAACGATGCTCATGAGTTCATGGATTCGTTCTATATTATATATAGAGCGTCTCTAAGCCACGTGCCTACCTGTTTGACTGCTTGTCCCTTGACTCCGTCACCTGGCAGATGCTTGGAGCTGATCATGAGCATGCGTGCCATTAGCGCATAGAAGGTGGCAATGATGATCATGGGCAGGGCAAAGTAGACAATGAACTGGAACATGGCGTGGAATCTCTCGTAGGTCTTGCCCCACTGTTCCGGACAGACGACGCACATCTTGTCCTGGACGCTCGTTCCGATCAGATCCATGAGCGCCAAACCGATGGACACAATCCAGATGGCGCAGGCGATCATCACGGTCCTCATCGTCGACGGACCTCGGTGACTGGTCATCGGGTAGACGATGACCATGTAGCGCTCGCCACTTAGCGCGGTCAGCGTGAAGACGGACACTCCTAGAGACAGCGAACCAAGGAACTCGTTCAGCTTGCAGATGCTCTCTCCGTAGGGCCACTCGGTGAAGGTGTAGATCGTCGAGCTGAACGGTACTGAGATGAGGATGAGGAGGAGGTCGCCGAGAGCGAGGCTGACGAGGAGAACGTTCGGCGTACTGCGCATGTTCTTGTTGCGAAGAACGGTGTAGATGAGGGTTCCGTTGCCAATGACTCCGACGAGAAAGATCACTCCAAAGACGATGGGTATGACGAACCACTCTGGTCCGTCGTAACGCTCATCATTCTCTTCACCCATGTAAGTTCCGTTGAGTCCCGTGTTGTTCTCGGGAGAACCTGTACAGTCGTCGGACATTTCGGCGGCCATAGCTGCTTCTTCCATTAGGAATTCACTGGCTGAGTGGTTGGCCATCGACGATTCGTCTTCAACTCTCGAGGCTAACGATGGCGCCCAACTGAGATAGATCAAGATGGCACCGAGCAATATGAAGGTCAGCCAGAAGTTTTAAAATGAAATACAACAGAAGTCATCTTCTGTTTCGATCCCTAGCAATCATTCGGCTAAATTGAGGCCCTTTCGACAATTTGTAAGCGTGTCTGCTTAAAGATCAGAAGCGACTCCTAGTATTAACGTTGCACTTGCTTACCTAACTAGATTAATAATTGACTTTTCCGTGCATTTCTATGCTTACTTTGGTTACTTAATAAACGATGTTGACAATTGTCTTTGTCGTCACATTACCTGTTTTGGTCGTTGCTCCCTCAGGCGAAAGCCTTAGAGTAGTTTATAAACTCCGAAACTTGGCTTCGAAATAATGCCTGCACGATGCACTAATTATTTGCCAGCTATATTTGAATAAATTTGTGTCTTCGTGGAATTTAAAATCTTTTGCCCAATTTTAGGCACGTTTTCTACTTTTCTAATATCCGATGACAATGTGTTTCCTTGAAACAAAGCGATCAGAATTCTGAGTTAGCAGCAGTCCAATCTTCAAGAACTTTCAAACGAATCCAATTTTCAAATTGATCTTCCGCTCGTATTGATGCACATTCACTTAAATTTTCTTTTTACTGGTAATATTCGTTGACAGCAATTGGCTTTAATGAAGACCGTTCGCTGTTATCTACGAACATCAACATCCTATCGTCTCCAAATCGACCTCCTGTGTGTTGTAGATTCAACTCACAAACACATCAGCGTCAACTGCTTGTCTCAGATGAATCGGTCGTTTCAGAAAGTGGTTGCAGCTCTTTCGCTGGCTGCTTTCTTGTACTTGGCTAATCATGCGACGACGATAAACTGTATTTGGCCGCGAGCTTAACTGGCCGAACCGAAGTGAGATAGGAAGGATGAGCGCCAGTGGGTTCAGACGACCCGTGAGTCACTTATGTTTGCACGGTCACTCAGTCAACTGCAGCGCTTCATCGATGCTTCCGCCACCGACGCCGCATTCCTTCCTTAGGACTACTTGCTCGGCTATCGGCGCGCAGGGTGAATGCGTGTGCACGAGTACGAAAAATAGCGAGTACGTGCCAGCGCTGAGAAAAGCTGAATCTAGAGGACAAACTAGTCGCCGCCTGCATGGTCTGCTGTGCAGTCTGTCGGTCAGACAAATAGGTCAGTACACAGCTTACACACAGCGCTGTGTAAACATAACTCTTCTGGCATGTCTGAAATGCGTCCGTGGTTTAAAGCTTTGCCATTAATTTTAATATTAAAAAGGAACTCGGTTGCTATGTGATTTTGAACAACTGTGGCTTTTTGTATATATATTAAACATACGTCCGTGCAGAAGCGCATGAATACTTATGAAATACGTGCAAATCGGTTGATTTAGTTGTACTGATGCCTTGAGTTTCTGGAGCACTCGGTTAAATGCTGTGATGACAAATATTTATATAGCGCTTATGTTTCCTATCAAGCGATGGATGCGATGCCTTTAGTAACAACCATCTGTATAAATAACGAGAGAAATCTGTCTCTCTGTCTGTGTGTCTCTCTGTCCTGCTGTGCATCTGCACAGTTTTAGAGCTATTCACTAACAACCTTAACCGTTGGCTTGGGGAACACGCAGTCGAGGAGTTCGTGAAACCCGCGGACGCTGTCTTCCGGGTCTCCAGGGCAAAAAACTTGCCTCTGGACTACTACCCCAAAGTTTCATTCTCATTCGCCAGGAGTGCCACACCTTTTCTTCTTTTACACCGTCATGAATAAATGGACGGTTTGGGAGATATACGTTTGCAAGTCGGTCAGTTGGGTATGTACTTTGTGCACATTTGCACACTTTTACAGCTATTGACTCGAAACCTTCGCCGTTCGCTCGAGGAACACCTCGGACAACCAGTAGATGGGTTGGTGAATCCCCCGCCGCCGTCTTCCTCCTCTCCAGAGTCAAAAACCTGTATCAACCCGGGCGAACACCGGGTGCACCAGCTAGTTACGAATAAGGAACCATTATAACTAATGTGTCTTTACTTGTATAAATATCGTTTCATCAGCTGAGATAAATTGCGTCAACAAGCCTCTCGAGTAATTCGTTTATTATTATTAATCCGCACCTCTAATACGCCAATGTCTAATGCCAATTGCATCAATCGATGTCGCATCAAATCCACACCGCGATCCGGTGAATTCCAGGAGGTCATGCAGTGTTTACTTTGCTAACTTCTTGTATAGAAAAACTAATCTTGTCACAGGAACTAAACACGACATATTAGCTGAAGGAATGCTTTCACTATAGACACATAAAACCAACAATTTCGCTAGGCTATAAATGTTTGGGCAGCGGGCCAAATGAATTTCGAGTATTCGCTGATTAGATAACATCCAATTTCACAGCTGAACTATTCACTGGCACGGTGTATTTAATTAAATCAAACGTGATGTTAAGGCGTAAAACCCTGCGTTTATTTCGTTACTGCGTAAACATAGAGATTGCAAAGCCACGTCATTCGTCAGATCGCCAATGCACAACTAACCGAACAGCCCAGGGCCCTTCATAATGCAAGCGCTATAGAATTGATGCGGAATAGAATGAGAGAACTACAATGTATACCTAACTGGGCTTGAAAAGAGTTTCGAGTACAGGTAGGGTAATTAGACCACAGTTTATTTGGAACCTTGACCTGCTTCAACGTCAGATGCAGCAGTCAGGAGGAATGATTGTTATCATCCACCAATCAAACCGTCATTTACTATCTTGTAAGCTCTCTAACCCGAGGACGTTTTCTCAATGGCGTTATCCGTTTTCCCAGCAAATGGTCCCCGAACCGGAAGTGATTAATCATCCTCTGCGCCTTTAGCCAACTACTCAAATTTATTTGTCGGTCTACAAACCGTTCAAGTTGTCCGATCCTAAGAATAAATGTGATCGGTTGGAAATAAACCGTCATCACTCATCAGTGAACCAACAGGTGGCGACACGTATTCGTATTCTGGCGTCACACCTTCGTCATTCTTTAGGCTTCTTATTAATATGTATGTGTATAATATATATATATATATATATATATGTGTGTGTGTGTGTGTGTGTGTATGTGTAAATCGTGCATTATGTCTCTACATGCATGTTTTAGTGCGCGTATTAATGTATGCATATATTCATGCGTAATTATAATTGAAATCGAAGTTTTATGAAGTGCTACTTTGAAAGATCAGTGTATGAGGGTGCGTAATGGAGCATAATGTCTATCTCAGGCGTGGGAACATTGCCGGCTAAGAAATCTGTGAAGTTGTCTCTGAAATATCTGTTTAACTGTGGCTGGTGGGCTTAGCCGACCACAGAAGAGATGACCATAGAAGAGCTTATGACATAATAGCACATCGTAGAACAGATGGCCATAGGAAGCTGATCACAGAATAGATGATCACAGACGAGCTGACCATAGAATAGCTTATCATAGAATAACTAATCATAGAATAACTGATCATAGAATATCCCACCATAGAATAATTGACCATAGAATAACTGATCATAGAATATCCCACCATAGAATAATTGACCATAGAATAACTGATCATATAATATCCCACCATAGAGTAACTGACCATAGAGTAACTGACCATAGAATAACTGATCATAGAATAACTGATCATAGAATAACTGATCATAGAATAACTTACCATAGAAGAGCTGTCCACAAAGGAGCTGAATATAGAACCATATGAGAGTAGAACACATAACAGCTTTTGATTTTGTATTCGAAGATCTGAAAACTTTTAACCTACCCTAGGAATACATTCGCTGCCATACAAAGACAAAGACGGTACAGGCAAGACAAAACAACTGTGGCATGGTGGCCGATTGGCTAGAGTGGTCGACCCGTAACGCTCAGCGTGAGCGGAGTGAGCGGGTTCGACTCTTGTGCGCGGACCTTGAGCAAGTCATTCGCGCACAATTTCTCTGCATTGCAACTGCAGTTGCGTCATCGAGGCGTATGCACGTCTGAGTAAAAAATGTTTCAAGAAGGGCGATATCAATTTTCAGTTATATTGCATAAGTGGATTGAAAGCTCTCTTGACCTCTGACCTCGTTTACCTTATTGTTTGTCACCCAGGGTGTACTCAAAACTGTCCTAGCGACTACAACAGAGTGTTCGAGGGGTCCATAGATCTGTGGGCGATGAATTTTGGGGGTTCATCGTAATCATGCAGCCACCTAGCGAATGACGAGTATTCAAACGAAGACGGTCTCGTGACAGTCGTGTATCAAAAAGGAAACCCTTATTATTATTTAAATTACAATTTGCGGCCTAGCTAAGTGGGATACGGTTGACGATTGGTTGAAGCAAAAGATTTCACATGACCCTATGAGTTAAGCATTTAAAACCATGGTAGGCCTATAGCTCTAGACTACCGTGCCTTCTGTCTTTTCTCGGTCCTGAAGAACATTGCTCTTAGCGGCGCTATATAGATTAATAAATGCAATACAATATCTTCCTCACTGTTCTCGAGCCATGACAAAGGGCGAAGTCATTTTAAAACTCAACGTCTTACGTCTGATATTCTTCTCAACTGTCAGCAAATTTATCTCGGCTACAAAAAATAAGAAATTTATAATCCTTGTTTGTATGCCATACTGAAGCAGTCATTGACTCTCAATACGCAAATTTTGGGCTGGGCGTTACCGGCAACACATACATGCCTAAGATGTTCTGAAAACGTTTGTCCGCAAATTGGCTTCACTGCAATAGAACTGAGACCGGTGCTTGCTATTATTATATTTTATATTTCGTGACAAGCAGCTACAGCTGCAAGATCCTGAATATAATTATGAAGTATTGTGAAGCGTTACAAGAGTTGGTCCTTGCAGATGAAATGACCTTAAAATGCATCAAACAGAAATAGGCCTAGTCTGCCTGCTGATTTTTTCTGTGCACTAGATAAAAGTATGAAATGCTAAAATCTTTTAAAATTAAAATTAAGTGACTCGTTTTGATGTATTAGTACTATTAGCTGGACGTAGGAACCTCTAGTCAGCGGGATCATTTGATCACTTCAGTAACCCCTATACACTATTTATACTTATAGTTCGTTTGTTATGCATGCGTATTCTGTGTATATTTTCTTTTGCATAAGTGTTCTTTATGTCTGTATTCGGTGATTAAAGATGGTTCATGGTTTGTTGAGTTTTCTGATTTTGAATGCAGTGCGGCCGTTCTTTAAAAGCTGCTAAGTCCATTTTCCGACTAAGTGAGTCGTATTTGCAATCATCTTATATCTTATAAGTTGAGCTGTATAAGGTCTACGTTTAATCAGACGCTATGACCATAATTATCGAGGGAGACAAATCCCCCACCTTTCACAGAGAGGGGACAACTTATACGTGTGTACCCCACATTTCCTACTCCTCTCAATGGGTGTCCCCTCACCTGTCAAGCGAGATCGCCGCCTCTGTCCGTATATTCTGGTATATACTGTATGTGCGAATATAATTCAGCATAGGTTGGCACACGGTTCGTTGCATTTACTGTCGAAATCAGTGCACTTCATTGACGTCAAACTCAGACCGACTCTGTTACTGGCATTCAAAATAACCCAAATAAGTCAGTCCTCTGCTAAAAACAGTTTGTGTGCTTCGAATCGTCCCCTCTCTCCCTTTAACTATCGCGAAATATGGTCGTTGACTCCAGCAGACGTCATCGTCATATGACGCCTTTTATTCGTGCATACAGACCCGAACAACCGTTCGACTAGAAATGAATCGACGTCGTTATCCGGTGCAGCGCCACCCAGCGGCGGATCGACGTGACAGCGGACGATGCGTACAACATGGAACAAATGGACCCTGAAGACGGATCCTATCTCGACGCCTTTGTCGTTAGCATTTATTGAGATTAACGATCAAATATACATTTTCGCTCGACTGGATTGAAAAAAAACCCTGATGATGTGCGATTGAGAACACGCTGCCAAGACATGAACGTATTCTTGCATCGAAGGAATTCTCCAGCTTCATATCATTCCAGTAAGAAACAGTGTTGGATTATTCGCAAAAGAAAAACGCGGCACAGACGCTGCACTGCAATTGTAATGGAGCATTAAAAAAAACGATTCATAAGCGTCCCAGACGCAGTTCCCGTCAGTGTTTTCTCCAGCAAATAAAATGGAATTCGTGCTGAAGAGAAAACAATTAGGAGCTAAAATCACAATCCCTGCGGGGAGCGGTTCCAGGAAGACGGGTCAACTTAAGCAGGCTTCTAGAGCATGCAGGAACAGCGTGCCCATGTGGCCAGCGACCAAAAGACCTCTGGTTGCCGTCGGAGAGTGACACGGCAGTTGAGGGAAGTGACCGAGGATCAACAGGTTCTGAGGTGTGAAAATGCTGTCCTCTCCTACAAATAGCTGCGCATAACAATTAATAACAGTACAGGAAGCCATTGAATGAAGCCCAGAATGAACGTATATACGAAAGTAAACTTTTCGAGGCAACCAATTAGCATTGATTAGAACTTCGAAAGGTTTGAGTTAAAAGAGACACCATATAATTTTATACGGCCTGCGTTGATGGTGTTCCCAAATAGACCATTGTATAGATCAACGCTTAGACGAGGGTGTTACTAATGCTGCTGAATGCGAAGTAGCCATGGCCCATTCATGAGTGATGAAGACACATACGGGGTATGTATGTATGTATGTATGTATGTATGTATGTATGTATGTATGTATGTATGTATGTATGTATGTATGTATGTATGTATGTATGTATGTATGTATGTATGTACGTATGCACGTGTGTACGTTTGTGTGTATGCATGTATGTACGTACGTATGTATGTATGTATGTTTGTATGTATGGATGGATGTATATATGTATGTAGGTATGTATGTATGTATGTGTGTATGTATGTACGTATGTATTTATGTATGCATGCTTTTATGTATGTATATATGTATGTATGTATGTATTTATGTAAGCATGCTTATATGCATGTATATATGTATGTATGTATGTATGTATGCATATATGTATGTATGTATGTATGTATGTATTACGTATGTACGTATGTACGTATGCACGTGTGTACGTTTGTGTGTATGTATGTATGTACGTACGTATGTATGTATGTATGTTTGTATGTATGGATGTATGTATATATGTATGTAGGTATGTGTGTATGTATGTGTGTATATATGTACGTATGTATGTATGTATTTATGTATGTATATATGTATTTATGTATGTATGTATAGGTACGTATGTATCTATGTATGCATATATGTATGTATGTATGTATGTATAAATGTATGTATATGTGTATGTATGTATGTATGTATGTATGTATGTATGTATGTATGTATGTGTGTATGTATGTATGTATTTATGTATGTATGTATGTATGTAAGTATGTATGTATGGGGTACGTACAATTGTATTTATGTATGCATGCTTTTATGTATGTATATATGTATGTATGTATTTATGTATGTATGTATGTATGTATGTATGTATGTATGGGGTACGTACAATTGTATTTATGCATGCATGTATGTATGCATGCTTATGTGTATGTATATATGTATGTATGTATGTATGCATTTATGTGTTTATGTACGTATGTATGTATATATGTATGTATGTATGTATGTGTGTATGTATGTACGTATGTATGTATGTATTTATGTATGTATATATGTGTGTATGTATGTATGTACGTATGTATGTATGTATGTATGTATATATGTATTTATGTATGTATGTATGTATGCATGTATGTATGTATGTATGTATGTATTTATGTATGTATGTATGTATGTATGTACGTTTGTATGTATGTGTGCATATGTGTATGTATGTATGTATGTTTGTATGTTTGTATGCATGTATGTACGTATGTACGTAGGTATGTATGTATGTCTGTCTGTATGTATATATGCGTGGATGTATGTACCAGATTATTTATATGGCGCCTTTTGAGAGCCTCTCGATGGTGCTAAGGAAAATGCAATTCACATGATCAGTAGGAGAACAGGATTCAATATAGGGTCCTAACGTCAGATCGCGAATTATGCAAAATAGAGGACGGACGTCAGGGAACCTACCGTGGAGTAATTCCACGTCAATCTTGGCGAGTTGAGTCAAATGAATTACGTTTATGGAAATTATAAGACGGAGACGGTTGAGAAACACATAAATGTCCAGTGCCGTGGGGGACACATCTCAGTGATCCCAACGACTAGTATAGGACTTAAGGGTGGGCCAATATTAAAGAATCAGTTGTCGTCGGCCTATTGACATGACTATACTGCGAGTGTAGCGTTCTTGACTGACTTCGGACAATATATATATATATATATATTTATATATGTATGTATATAAGCTGTTTAACTAATAACTGTGCATATGCCGGGACTGCTTTCAATTGGGAAGAAATATTTCTAGCTAAATGGAAGACATGATCTAGGTGTCGAATATCAGACGACGCGGCAATGAAGCAGGAAAAGGGAGAAGAGAGGAAGACAGTTAATGTGAGGAGTGCGATGAAGAGAAGGAGAAGGAAACGGAGAAGAAATGGAGGAGGGGAAAAGGAGGGAAGGAAGAAGAAGACGGCCTCTTGTGTTTTGTTTTGGTGGACGGGTTGTTGGAAAATTCTTTGGTGGCAATGGTGATTTTGCGATGGTCATAATAGCTTCATAGATAATGCAAAGACTGCGTTTTTTAAAGCGAGACTCGGCGAATTGTTTTGTGAAGGAACTCCGACTGGAGATGATTGATCAGTTTCATGCATGCGGTAATTGCCAGATTCTACAGTTTTCCTCTATTTTCAGCGTTGCAAGGAATAGACTGCTACAGAAAAACTTATTACATATCGCTGTCTCTCACCGAAAAGTAGATATTTATTGCTTCGTTTGGAAAGCCTTTAAGATGAGGAGATTATAATATATAGAGGCGCCGGACAATTTAGCTACGAACCACGATTCAAGACAGATCGAAGTAGATGAACCGAAACGATAAGACATACATGAATGAGATATAACGAGACGTAGACTGCTACACAGAGATCCAGATCAGATAAAAGCACGATCGTAGATCGACAGATGTGACATTTTCTACTTTATGTAGATCTAGTCTGCGCGACATCATTTTTGTTGCAAATATGTCACCATTAAATACATACATTGATACACGCATATACATGTACTTTAATGCATACAAAAAGCGAGGATTATGCACGTAAATGACATCACTAGACGAATCTTATCTCACCAGGCAAATTGCTCACTCTTCTTGCAACTGTTCGCATGGGCAATTTTACCTATACGACGTCGGGGATTTTTAAGCATCAGATGGTGTGACAATTATGTCGTAATCTATTATTAACTCGTTTCTGAGACCTCTATTTGCTTCAAATCTCTAGTCATCACATGCATACAGTGTATACATTTGTACATTCATACATACATATAAATACATAGGCCTACGTGCATACATGAATGCATGCATAAAGAGACGTGAGTGTTTTGAGGCTTAACTTATTTGTCCATTGCTAAGTAAGTTCTAAAAGTGTTTAAATTCATTGTTCAAGGCGAACCACATTGGCTGCTTGATCGGAGCAACTTTATTTGGGGCTACATTGTCGGGGCTATTTTGTCGGGGCTATTTTGTCGGGGCTATTTTGTTGGGGGCTATTTTGACTGGGGCTATTTTGTCGGAGCTATTTTGTCGGGGCCATTTTGTTGGGGCTAATTTGTCGGGGGCTATTTTGTCCGGGGCTATTCTGTCGGGGCTATTTTGTCGGGTGCCCTCTGACCCGCATAATTTTTATAGCATTACATTTCATATAAATAACATGATTAGTTGTTTCTTGAAATCCTGATTTAACTCTCCTCTTATTAAATCCTATCTTTTGTTGACGGCATCTTAAATTTCTCATAGCTACCCTGCTCGTATTTCTACTGTTCCGCTTGACACTTTGCATCTTTTGTGATCATACTTCCCAAGTCTTACAGGTAATAAAAGTTCCCGATTTGTCCGATTTGCTTTTTATCCATTGTTGTTTCCTTTTCTTTGCTAATGATCACAATCTTTGTCTTTTTAATGTTCAGTATCATTGCAATCCGGTAAGATTTTATTTAGCCGATCTATCATTTTCTGAAGCCCGTCTTGGCTGCACGTGTCTTGGCTAGCCAAGTGTAATTGCTTCCTTGCTCGCTTTCTATGTCATCATAGCTTTAGCTGCTTAGATTACTTTTGTTTTTTCGTATCTGTCTGTCGATTCATCTCTCTATTTTTATAGATCTGGCGTGTTTCTTGAACGAACGATTGGTTTAAGTGCTCCCAAGGGTTGAGCTTCGTGTTTTCAGTTCGTGCACAGAGCGTCATCTCTTCTAGATGAAACCGAGATGAACTCATCATTGGCATTGTATCGGACTATTTTCCATCCAAAGACATCCACACATTCAACCGTCCTACGAGGGACTCGTTCTAATCATATACAGACCGTCGCAATCATTCAAAGTAGCCCCACGCTGAAGATTAACCCTGGCCGAAACTCTTGCCCATGCGGTCAGTCGTCCATTCTGAGCTGACTCCATCGGTCGAAATAGTAGGCTGCATCGTGTGAGTCTGCATTTGAAAAAATTATAATAGTTGACAGGTAAGATATTGATTTAACATTTAGGCCTAAGACGGAAATTGGCTGTCTACTCTCTTAGTGCAACATGGCAAGAATTCTTACATTATTATATTATGCTATAACTTGGCTAATAATTATGCTGTTGGCATGCTGTGATGCCATCATGCTATTATAATAATGTGTCATTATTGTTATTGTTATTGTGAATTCAATCCAATACCGCCACTTTCTCCAATGACTTTGACCATGAACCTGAACAGTGAGTGTGTTAAGACATTTATTTCATGCCCGCAATAGTAACGTCAGTGGCCGATTGGAGAGCAAGGAGTCTCCTCCTACTGAGACGGGCCTTGGAGCTCCTTTGAATCTTCTCTTCTATCTATCCCTTATACTCTTATACACTATTGCTCTATATGAAAACCTGTTCGCCGTTTTTCCATACATCCAGTCTCCCTGCCTCTAAGTGTGTCTATCTATCTATCTATCTATCTATCTATCTATCTATCTATCTATCTATCTATCTATCTATCTATCTATCTCTTTTGTGCCTCTATATTATCTATATTCCTATCGTCTAGAAGTAGGTCTACACAGCCACAGGCGTTCTCTAGTCATTATAGCTATTGAGGTTATTTCTCGATGCAACGCTGCGATATAAGCGACTCGTTCATACATTCAGACCATTAGGAAATGAGCTATAGTATGATATTGTAGCATACGATGTACTGGTGTAAACTGAGTGCATTGAGTTGTTGGAAGTTGTACACCACCGGTACATTTTATTTGGGAAACTGAACCTCATAAAACAGCTCAGAGTTTGGTTTGTTTTCCAGACTGGATCTTTAGTTGTTAGTCGTGTCAGACTTTTCTGCTGCTAGCTCATGACTAATCGACTTCTTTCTCCCTCTGTGATGATCTTCCGTTATCGCTTAAACCAGTTTTCGTCTTCTGCTATATATACGCTGTTCTTCTCTTCGTGTGAATTCTTTGGTTAGTCCCCAGTTCAGGGAACCAATGGCCACATTTTATCTCTCGCATACTTAGGTCATCTGTAAATAGTCGGGAAATAACTGTTTAACCTCAATCTGGTTGAATATTTCAGATCCTAAAATTTAGGTAATTTAATAACAAACGTCTATCTATTTAGTACAGCTTAGGTGTGATAAATTCGTATAACGCAAATGTCTAGTTCTAGCATGAGATGCATATAGGCCTCTATATTTCATAGGCTTATTATGCAAAGGTTTTGTATTGTCGTACCGGCACTTGTGATCCTCGTGATTCGTACGATGTGACTATTCTTCTATTCGAGGTAGAAATAGATGAAGTAAAGAAACGGCGAGACGATACTAAATATGGATACAGTGAAGAATACGTCTTTCTATGAATATACGATTTGCATGTATTAGGCCTATACAGACAGAGAAACAAAGAGGGCGAGATAGAGAGGGCGAGAGAGCTTAACTTGTTCCTATCAAAACAGGTCGCCTGACTAAATTTCTTTGCTTAAATCTGAATAATTATTACAAATAAGAATCTGCCAAGTACAGTTACGACCTGAAACTTGCTTGACAAAAGACCAAAACAATCTGAAGACCAAGCCCCAGACTGCCTAAAACGGTGGCAAATATACGGATAGCAACTGGACTGCAGAGAGTCGTTAAAGGCTTCGTGTTTCCAGGACGCTGCTTCACGCCTTCGGCGTTTGCAATATATGGGCACCCCAGGAAAATATTCTGGCTGCACCGCGGCAAGAAACGATACTCAACATTCGTGAATAGTAGCGTGCTTGCAATAATCATACCATTTTAGCATAGTTGACTGCACTGAACCGTGCTAATACAGGCCACATTGTATTTGTGAAGCGCTGTGGTAGACGAGCGCAGTGCAGATCGGATGGAACGCTGCTCTCTGCTGAGTCTCTGGCAACATTTTATTGACCCCATCTATAGTTTATTGTCGCTATCTGTGACAAGTCATTGATTTACTCGGCTTTCAATACCAAAGTTACCGTATGTGCCTGATTATGCTCCTATGGACCAATTTGTCATGATTTAACTCTAATATGTGGATTTTATATATATATATGTATGTGGATGGTCTAGCGCATTCAACGACTGAACTTAATGAGGCAGTCAAAACAAACACGAAACGCCTGGCCGAAAAATTATATAGTTACCTGTGTAATTGTTAGAAAAACTTCTGCTACCTTTTTTATCAAATTGCGTATTGCATCGCCTGACATTTTAAAATGAGATAGTCTGTTGCAAAATGACTGGCTCGTTTAACATCAGTGCATGCATCTGATATAACATTTAAGATAAAGTACTGTATGAGTGTTCAACGACAATCGAATGAAAGGGAATTATCTAGGTGCCAGTATAGTACAGTAATTGAGTTTACTGCTGAGTCAAAGCAACGTCATTTTAGAATACATATTAAACACCTTAAAGTTATAGAGTTGCTACATGACAAGTTGGACAGGTTGGTTCCCTGCAGCGAAGTGTTTTCACAGATCGAAAGACATCTGACCGATTTCCAATTCTCTTCGGCGCAGTTATAACTCATTCATCAACACATATAGACAGTCAGCACACCCAAGAGGATTCACATGTAAGTCATACTCACGTAAATCCTGCATTTATTATCTCAATGCATAGCACTAAAAATGCGATCGATTTACATTAGTCAGAAATGTCTATAATAGTGAATAGTATTGGAGACGGATTGGTCTTTAGGCCTATAATATAGGTCTCTCTCTCTATATATATATATATACTATATATATATAAGTATATATATCTATATTATTATGATAAGCCAAAATCTTTGTATGCGTGTAAGAGTATTCGCGTATGGCACACAGCATGTGATCTAGAGTACACAATGAATGCTGCATCGTTCATTATTTGACTCTGGTCATCATCACATGATTGGCCAGACTTAATCACTTGAAACACATTTTGGTCAATTCGATGGTCTGCTGCACTAATGCAAGGTACATAAAGACGCTATATACTAAGTAGATCGACCTTAATATGTGCATGTATTATATTTTATCTAGGAATAATTATGTACATTTCTACAAAAGTTAAGATATTATAACCGGTCACAGTCATATTTTTCTGCATACGTGAATATAACAACAACAACGTCTTTTTATTGCACCCAATAAGAACAAAAAGGAACAGAAACAGTAAACAGCAAAACGCTTTAGTTGGGCACAACAGTGAGGATAAAACCCAAATATATATTACATATACCATGTAGGGCTATGTATATATATATATATATTTGGCTTTTTGGACAGCATAAACCTACATCAATGATCTCGAGGTATAAAAACATTGAATTGTGAGAATTTTTGTGGAAAGAGACGTGAAGGGTGGAGAATCGACGTTAAACGTCTGGCCCTACGACATCTGCAGCAAGATTAGTATCGCGAAATGATGTATCGATTTGGTGGATGGATGCGAGCACTGTGATTGGAAGCAGGATAGCCGTGAATATGGCACGAAAAAAGGATTACAGATCACTTGATCAGTGACGCCACGTCCACTTACCAACGACCCACAGATGTCAATTAATGTCAGTGGACGCCACTCATTCTTGGTTAAGTCTGGTCACATGATCAAATTGCGTCATTTTCAAAGGGCGGCAGAGAGTCGCCAGGTGCAGCCTAGCAACCAATCAGTTTCTAACCGATTGTAAAAGTATGAGGTTTTTTTGTAGATGGGTATACTAAGTTATTGTTCTATGATTCTGACTCTAAAGAACTAGAAATTTAGTTAGTATTTGTTAGTTTGATGCTGAATTAAACGAATTTCTGGGTGAAATTAATCTAAAATAGTCAGATCCAACAAATAATCTTGGTAAATCTCCTCCTAATCTAATAGGATAATCCTGCAATAATTGACGACATTTTAACCAAAGTTGCATCTGTCGTAGGGCCTATTGCTGTACATCGGTGCCTTTGGTATAGTTTCTTAACAGGTGCAGATCTCTGATACATATGAAGCATGTTCTTTCCTTCCGAGACATCTTGACCTTCTTCAATTTTAGTGATGATTATTCATACGCTTAATTTAAAGGTTTAAGGGCTAGTAAAAATAATGACAGGAATTGAATTATGTTGAAGGAAGGACAACTCTTCGAATAGTCTTTTAAAATAATATTTCGGCAATTATCCAGTTACATATTTATTTCTTGCAGCATCGAGAACGGAAATCGCAGGAATAAATACGAGGCTATTTACAAGTTCTACAGGTAGGGCTATCAATCGTGGACTGAAAAGGAAATTAGTGTACGGATTTGGTAGTTTAAGTTCATCCAAAACTGAATGATAAAATGATTGGGCTATGAATGATTGCCAATTACATCATCATTATAGTCATCATGAGCATTTCGTAATCGTGGTCGTAATCATCATCGACACAATCTTCATCATTTTCGTAATCATCATCGTAATCATCATCGACACAATCTTCGTCATCATCATTGATAATGATTCCTGACGGCTGCCATTTGCAGATGATGGGTAGGAATAAGCGATCTATATTGTTCTAGGTCATTTGTCAAATTCGTTCCTCGGTATCAGTCTGTAGCTCGTTATGTGCTCATTTATATATTGCCTACCCAGCCCAGCTAACCATCATAGCCATGACAATAAACAGCCAATCGAGACAGCTGCGTCAGCGGGATATGAATACATTATGCATCTCTGTGTATATGTGTATCAGAGTGTATGGCGAGGGGTGTGTATGAAGTCTTTCGTGTACTGATGCTGGCCTGACGCTGTTGTTTTGCTCACGAAGATGACGCTTCTAACTGTTCCGGTTTCTTCGCCTTTCCTTCGTTTCCTTCAATTTCTTTTTCTCATCGTCTTCCAAATCCTGTCCCTCCTCAGTATCTCTACCCATTCTTGCAAAATTTATTGCCAACCTTACCTCTGACATTTCAACCTCATAGTACTCTTATCTCCACTTTCCGTGAGAAGTCTTCGTCCTCACCGCAGCTTCCTTTTCATGTTACCTCTATTAACCCTAATATTTTTCTTTCCCTTCTTTCCCTTCTTCATCTTCTCACCCTTTCTCTATCGTCATCTTCTGTTTGAAGTTCTTCTCTTTAGTCTTTCTCTGTCACCCTCCACTTCATCCTCCTCTTCATTTCCCCTATTATTCGTATCACTGATTCCCATTCGTTTTTATCCTACTCTCTTAGTTTTTTCTCCTTCAAAATTAATGACCTTCCCTAGACGTTCTTATCTTTTGACTCATTTATTGTCCCCTTCTTCCTCCTCCTCCTCTTCATCTTCCTCTGTTCCACATCCAGCCTGACCTTCCTGCTTCCTTTGCCCTTTCATCCTCTTCTTCCTTGCAGTGAATTATATTATTTGCTTTGTTTAACTGCCCATTGATGTTCTTCACAGCTCTTCACCAACGGTCCTATTCTTGCCCTCGGGTTGCACTCTCGTATGACTAAATAAACAAGACGTCGCCGCTTAAACTAAGAATAACGGTCGTCAACCAACAGTATATCAGAATCATGGCCACTCTCCAGAAAATGATGTTTATGATCAATTATTATTATTTTTCTTCCCGTAGTAGGCCTACATATGAATTCTCGGAATTGATTAAAAAATTAGCATCATTAATATTTTATTATTATTATTATTATTATTATTATTATCACTTTTATCATTATCATTGTCATTTCCCCTATTGGCGCATAAATCCTTTCTGCATTATTAATTAAGAACAATAGAGAAACATCTGGAATGGCAATTAATCGTCGTTGAAATCGAGTGTTTTGTTGCAAAGTATCAAGGAACGTCACACAGTAGAAATGTTCTATGTAATGTAATGTAATGTAATGTAATGTAATGTAATGTAATGTAATGTAATGTAATGTAATGGAGGACTTACATAGCGCCACTCGAATTAGAGACGCTCAGTACCAATGTAGGAACACATAACAAGATTCGATTACGGTAGCAGCGACGAATGAATCTGCTCTAATCTGCCCAAACCAAAACTATGAGTGACTGCAGATATCAGACATTATGGTCAAACTTTTTCATCGCTATTATATCAGACCTCTGAGAGGTTGCTACAGCCGCGACTAACTTCTCTGTTGGACCGACCTCTCCCTGACTCTGGTTGACTTCTCAGTCTAATAACTCCCGATAATCTTCCCTTACCTTAATTTATCAGAAGCGCCAGCATCAATTAGCATCACATTAAAATCTATAGTTAGCAGTTGAATTATGTTCTAAACTTATATCATTGGTCGACTGTTGTGTGATAACTGTGCAACAACAATGGTGAGAGTGTATAATGTGTATTGCGTATTCGACACTTTCGTCCTCCAATTTCTTTATTCTTCATATTTCCTAGCTTGCCAGATCCAGAGAGGCCAGGGCATATATATGTGACCATTCAATCCCAAACCGGCTTCACCTTGCCCGCAGTATCTGATTTGTCGGGATGTCAGAGATGTTGGGCATCAGCCTATAGGGTACAAGGGCGTTTATAAAGTGCGTAATCCTTCATATTCCCACAAATTATTATCAGCCTACCCCTGCTTCTTCTTTGACAAATCGAACCCTACCCATCCGCCAAGGTCTAAAAGTAAGACTGTGAGCGTGTCTCTGTGAACGTAGTATAAGGTGGAATCGCATCTGTCAAGATCCGGATTACAAGTGCAGTGGAAGTATCGCAGGATGTGGAAAAGATCAGCAAATTTCTTTGAGGAACTAGACGATAATGCACGACGATGTTACCAACTCTTTCCAAGGCCTGCGAAAGCTTACGAGTGCGTGCACCTCCAAGAGAGACAGTCCTCTGCAGCGCCCCAATTGTTATCGACTTCGCTAACTTAATATTGTACTTAATTGTTTTAATAGCGGTTTCCGAGTTACGGTGTTGATGAGGACGAGAGAGAAGCAACGCTTCGTATGGGGCCTGAGATACAGGGCAATCGACTAACTGTCTAATCATCATCAATCATTTCAAACCACAATTATATTGACCGTACATGTATACCTGCCCGAGTGATATCTGCTACGCTGCATGCATAGCTTCTGACGATCGTTTGTGTGTATTGTTATTGAAAGGAATGAGGTCAACCATTGCTCCTCATAGAGCTAACTGGTTTCCGTGCATCGATGACAAACTGTAGGTTTTTTGCTACTGTAAGATAAACAGCATCATGCAATTGCCGCCCGTCAGAGCTGACGACTGCCAGCTCTTTCAAGAGGATCCCCAGCGCCCCAACACTCTTTCTGCCTTTCGAAAACTGTTTCGTTGCTATCAATTTTTATCCGGTTTGATAACGGTGCTAATAATGACGATTCCATGGAAAAAATGATTGACCGTTTCAGCTATTACGATCATACAGTTATTTGTAGCGAATTGTATGACTTGTTCAATCAATTGCTCATCCACTGTTGGCTGCTAAATGGATTTAAGATAGTTTTCCCAACCTGGATTCTGTGGCACTCGACATTATCGTGAAGCTATTCTAGAATGGGAGGGGCGTAGCTAGATACCAAACGGAAAAATTGGAAGTTGTCAAAGGTACTGAATATCACTGCTTTGTTATAACTTGATGACGCTAACTATGCGAATTACTTTTGAAAACATCGTTCATCGCCATCACCTATCATCAATTGACATTTATATTTCACAGTTAGTAGCAGGCCTAGCCCACTGTAGACTGTGAAATGCACTTATGGTATTCGGTGTAATGTACGTACGTGTATACATGTGTACATGTATACATTCACATATACACCAGACTAGATCTACACAATTATTACATAAGAAGCCAGAAGTAAGAGGGTAGGTCAGTCAATAATATACTAGGTCAGTTAATTGGTACGTAAATAAGTTTTAAAGTCACATAAGCATACTTGTCAACTGACTAGTTGCTAAAGACAATATATAGAACTTATCATGATCCGGTGAATCAAAAGTGCCGAGGAAGATATTTGCGTTTCGTTTGTCTCACTGTAAATTATCACTGTTTTTTAAGGGACGAACCCTTAGTAGACAGGGACACCAGAAAACTAAATGGCTCAGACACTGACGTAGGCTATACCAGAGAGCGAGGCTTAAAGCTGTGGTAGCTCTACACGCGAGCGATTAGGCCTCTGCTCTGCCCATTACGGCCTGATACTAGAAAAGGAAGCGGTGGGAGTTGAAGTTAGCATCAGACTTATAGTCAACATCTGTAAGCCTTACGGGTGCAACTCCCCCACTGTTTGAACTTTGACAGTGCCAGTTCCAAGCCTGGAGAAAGGAGAAGGGGCAACACCAAATCATCTTCGTTATGGAACAGTGTCGCTAAAAAATCAACACACACCCTCGGCACACGGTTGCCGTTGCGGAACCCTGGTCAGAGACAATGGCTATCATGGGTTGTCTTGCTCTCTGTGACAAGGCGCACTCGCCAGACTCGCGGTCTCAATGAGCTGTTCTGCCAGGGTTTTGTTTGCGCGGGTTTCCCAGCAGTGAAGGAGCCACTGGGCCTTAGCAGAGCACACGGGAAGAAACCCGACTGCCAAACTCTTATTCCACGGCGAAGAAGTCGGATTTCTTGATGCATAGAGAAATAGTCGTCTGCTGTCGTACGCTGTTGGTTCAGGCTGCTGCATGGGTCTGAATCTAGTGGTGCTATTCAGAATCTTTATAATCGATTTTCCTCAGCGGCGAATCGCTCGAACCCTCGTAATTAAGCCCCTGATGGAGCTTATTCAGACGCCATTTGGCTAGTTAGTATACGACTATCCTACGGCAGAAGTGCCCTCCAGGCTTACATCGAATAACACGAACGGATCCGAGAACCATTGAGATGATGGTCAAATATGGCTATATAAATTCTCAGAGGTTTGGATAATGCATATATTTATACGTATATTATATATATATAATATGTATATATATATGCTATAACTGAGAGCGCTTCTGAATAGCTATTACCTTAGGTGAGTACTCTAAGAGACGCTTTATAAGTTGTAAGATACGATATGATTTGATACAATGAATAGCAATCAATTGAATAATGTATAAGCCTAGTATCAAAACATTACTCTTTCATCGTATCTTTCATGTATTTTTATTTAATTCCTCTCCTGAAATTTATTTTGCTTATTTGAACTCTGACCTCTTCTCATATTAACATATAATAATAAAAACAGCGACAGGGACGCCGAGAGAGATTCCGGCCTCTGGGCAGAACAGTTATGGGCCTCTAGACAGCATGTGTCATTGGGATATATGGGAAAATAAAAAAAATTGCTATAATAAAAGTACGGGTACAACCGCCTGATATCAGAAATACATTCGTATACAGGCTTATATATAGGCCTAATATTTGTTATATATATGCAACTATGATAAATTGAAAAGTATTTTGACCTTCTCTTTCTGTGTGAATTTCTTGAACAACTTTCGTATTGTATGAAATCTGCTGAAAGATAATGGGTCTGAAGGCGTTGTCAAGTTTCTTAAGATTCTTTGACTTTAGAAACATATAGGCTACTTCTAGTAGGCTTGCTGAATCATACTGGACTAGCAGCAGAATTATTCCCCAAATTTCAGTTATTTTGGCCATCAACTTTTTTAAAGACCCTCTAAAACCAAGTCCTTTTTTGCCCCAAAAATAAAACCACTGCTCAAATTCTATTGAGTAATTCGTTTCTGTACTTTACTTTTGCAGCAGATTCTTTATCCATCTGAGACTCATATCCTTTCCTCGAAGAAATCGTTTTTCTGAATCTCGCCACTGTATATAAAAATGTCCATGACCGTCACTTTTCTCGTGAGCTGGTATTTTATCATACAGATAACGGTTTTTCTATAGTTTTTGTGTATATATAAGCCAAGGTGGCAGAGTGCCTTTCTACATTTTCCATAAGTTCAGAAGTTTCAGCAATTTGATTTATACTGTCATACTTTTAAAATCATAATATGCGACCACTAACTACATTTTCGTTTGCTCTGTTATGTTCATGTGTGCTCGACCTCAGAATCAAACAAGGTATAAGCTATTCTATTCAGAGCGCCGTCTCCTACCTAAGATCTTCTCATCTTCACCTTACGCCTCTCTTAAAACTGTCCTTTTCAGTCGAGGATTAGGCCGGGAGCGCCTCTGAGTAGATATCTTGAAGGGACGTTATATCAAGTAATTTGATTGATTGATATTAAGGGCTCCGATTTGTCTACTTCTAAATTCTATATTGAAATAATGTGACTGTCAAATGAGCAAACTTTATCTTTGCGTTCATGTTCTCCAGATGTGTGTTTGTAGACTTACTCCATCGTTATAAACGAAGTAACATCAATAGTCCTATAGTTAAAAGCAGACGCATAATTTGGCAGAAGAAAGTAATTGCTTTGGACGAAATTGGGCACGTTCTACGAAACAAAAATAAGTATTAAAGGTAATATTTAGATGGTTGGAGTTTGAACTGAATATAGTTAAGTTAATAATATTACACTTAAAAAGAAATAAATAAAAAATCATAAAAAACTTGAGTATCTTATATTGTCAGTTGTGATTGACATATCAATCATTTTCTAGCATCTGTATATTATAACTTTTAAGCCACCGTTCAGTCATGAGAACCGATTCATTCTGTGAGCTTCAACGATTCAATATGCAGTCACTTTGATCTCGCAGTCTCTTATGGCCAAGCCAATATATTGGACGATATTGAGCCCGTTGCTCTTTGAAGAATCTTCGCACTTCTATGAAACTCTGTTGACTGTTGACATTTGATGACCTTTGATGTCTACGTCGCATCAATCCATTGCGGAAGTAACCATCGTCTGCCACGCCACCCGACACGGCACACTTCCTCTCGAAGAATATTGGACAAAGGTGAGCATTGAAACTAATCATTGTCTCATATTTACCGTCACGTTTTAATCATACGACAGGAAGAGAAGATTAGACCCATTTCTCCAATGTATAATAATAATTATAATTAAAATGATGATAATAATAATAATAATAATAATAATAATAATAATAATAATAATAATAATAATAATAATAATAAAAATAATCATTGATTATTATTATTATGGATTGTACGTCAGCTGCCGCTGTAGGTGGCAAATTTTAAACGTCCCACTTTTAAATTAGAAATACTACGGATCGCGTTATCGTCAGCGTTGGATTTTTATATCTTCTAACGGAATGTCGTCTCGTGACCCGATGGATTTTTTCAACTACAGCTGATTAGCTAAGTCTTCAATAATATTGGTTTTTAAAACTTTATTTTCAACACCAACATTGGCCGCACTTTTAAATAATTACGCCGATGGCCGTGTGCCGTGTTTAAAGACCGACTGCGTCACAGTCGTCAATGGCAACGCAACGTTTATTTTTTAAATGGCGGCGCAACTGTAAACAAACTGAACTGAATCTCTAGAAATCAAACCAGAAGATTAAAACAATATCACTGTTTCCCAAATTCTCAAATGAATCAAAATCACAAGTTAACACATCGCACAATCGCTAAGAGAACGGATTCACCGACCCTGATAGGGACATTTGAACTTAAACAGAAGAAGGCACAAGGGACTTGCAATGTATGTCATTCAATTCGCCAAATCCAGAACAAGGACGGCATGGTCAACCAACACGGACCCAGGGCCAATCCATGTCCGGGTTCGAATAAGCCGCCCTTATCTTCAGGATTCCCTTTGGCACCTTTTGGCTCGGTGACCGTCGCGACAAATGCGAATCCCGAACAAATCACGACTGACGAAGAACGGACGACCGATGCCGCCCCTAATTCGGACCCGAGACCTGTCAGGTCAATGCGACACCCTTTCCTCTCACGAGGTCTTCTCGGGCATTTTCCTAAAGGAGCTAAATCAGGAGCTGGCCGCCTTCTAACCGACATTATGGAGTCCATTTTGGCGGACCCTGCAAACCTCGCAGGATGGCGGCGCCTCCTCACCTTTGGTGCGGGAACTTTGGAAACTCCTTTGAGGGGTGGCCGACGCCGCAATCTTACGTCCATCGTCAAGAAGCGCATTGCAGATTTTTATGACGGATGGCTGACTTTGGCCGACACTATCTTCCAACCAGACGCGGACACCCGCGAAGGGCAGAGGCCTACGGGCTCGAATGGAAGACAGGCGCTGGCGGTTGCGGTAGGTGTTCTGACGACACCCCAGCGCCGATTAATGAAGAGACACTGGAACTTCTATGCCAAAAACATCATGCCCCGCCGCGTGACCGCCCAGCCATCCTTCGATCGACCTCAAGCGCACCCTTCCAGGCCACAGAGCTGGAGATTCGCACAATGATGCGCTCTTTCCCGATGGGGTCGTCGGGCGGCTCTGATGGGCTGCGCCCCCAACACGTGGCGGAACTGATTGGAGATCCAGACGCAGGACCTGGGCTGCTGAGAGCGACGACTGCTCTTATCAATCTACTACTGGCCGGCATCTGCCCTCAAGACGTACGGCCTATCTTATTCGGAGGTACTCTTTTCGCCCTCCGTAAAAGCTGTGGTGGTCTAAGGCCAATAGCCATTGGATACGTGTGGCGTCGACTCGCATCTAAATGAGCCAACGCATGCGCCGTCCCACGTGTCACGCCGTACCTAACCCCTAAACAACTGGGGGTTGGCGTTCCCGGAGGCTGCGAGGCGGCAACCCACGCCGCTAGACGATTCCTGACCAGCATGGACACGAATTCAATAATGGTGAAGCTTGACATCTCGAACGCTTTCAATAGCTTGCACCGAGATTTCATGCTCGCATCAGTGGACGAACTCATTCCGGATTTATCCGCATATTGCCATCTTGCCTACGCCGAGGCGACATCTCTGAAATTCGGGAGATTCAGGATACAATCGCAAAGAGGTTCTTGCGATTGTTGCGATCGCAACAGGGCGATCCCTTGGGACCTCTCCTTTTCTGCCTACCGCTACAGCCGATCCTTAATCACCTGCTTTCACCATTGGCCTTTTGATACGTCGACGACCTGACCTTGGGCGGAGATCCTAAGGTGGTGGAGGCGGTTGTTAACTCGATCGAAGAGGGATGTCTGCAACTTGGCCTCGCGCTCAACCGCAAAAAATGCGAACTCATTTCTTCCGACGCCCATATCAACGACTTTAGTCAAGGCTTCCTAGGCCAGTTCGCCCGAGTCAATGCATCATCGGCCGTGCTCCTAGGGGCTCTGCTCTCCCCGACGGATGCCCTGCTTTCAGTCATCGACACCTGTGTGGCCGACCTCGGAGTTGCCCTCGACAGGTTGCAAGTAATCGCTAGACAAGACGCTCTACTGATCCTTAGACATTCGATCGGCTCGCCTAAACTCATGTATTTATTGAGATGCACCCCTTGCCACGACCACCCGCGTCTATGGGCTTACGACGATCTGCTGCGAGGAGGGATCGAGCGAATCTTCAACATTTCGATGACCGATGACTAATGGGGTCAGGCCACTCTCCCGATCAGGATGGGAGGACTGGGAATTAGGAGGGCGTCCTCGCTGGCACTTCCCGCCTTTTTGGCTTCAGCCACGGGCACTCTCCAGATCCAGTCCCTCATCTTAGAATCAGTAGCGGTGAAATCGGACTCAGCATGCGACTCGGCGATGTCTACCTGGCTTCAACTTACCGAAGCGTCTGCTCCGACGACGCCAGGCCATAAACAAGCCCACTTTGACAGACCGCTGTTAAACGCGGTTCTGTCTGCACTAGAAGAAAAGCTACAAGATCCCTACGACCAGGCGAGACTAAGGGCCTTGCAGTCACCGCACGCCTCGGACTGGCTATACGCTCTCCCGCTCGTTTCTCGCGATCTCAGACTGGAGGACGATACCGTGAGCGTGGCGGTCGGCCTACGATTAGGGGTGGCCATCTGCGAGCCATACACCTGCGCATGCGGCGCCTTCGTCTCTGCCAGAGGCACACATGGCCTGTCCTGTTCATTGGGTTTTGGCCGTCAAGCAAGACACTGTAATATCAACGACCTTATCCATCGCAGCCTCAACAGAGCCGGTATTCCAGCGTTCAAGGAACCGTCAGGTCTTTCCAGATTAGATGGAAAGAGACCGGACGGGCAGATCCTGATACCGTGGAGTGGGGGGCGGGCCTTACTTTGGGACGCGACTGTGGTGGACACAGTGGCCGCTTCTTATATCCCCGAGACAGCTTCCACAGCTGGAGGAGCGGCGGAGATAGCAGCCACAAGGAAACACACAAATTCTGAGCTAGAGAAGAAATACACTTTTGTTCCAATCGCTATAGAAACCTTCGGTCCCCTCAATAGTGAGGGCCTCGCCTTTCTGTCTGAGACTGGACGCCGACTTTCGACAACTACCGGTGACACCCGAGAGACAAACTTCCTTTTCCAGAACTTGTCGGCATTGATCCAACGTTTCAATGCGGTGGCTTTTCAGGGCACCATGTCAAGATTACAGTCCACTGACAAGCGGCGACCCAGATAATAATAATAATAATAATAATAATAATAATAATAATAATAATAATAATAATTGTAGTAATAATAATAATAATAATAATAATAATAATAATAATAATAATAATAATAATAATAATAATAATAATAATAGACCTATCGATAAGGCTATTCCAGA
Source organism: Bimastos eiseni (assembly GCA_959347315.1). Taxonomy (NCBI): domain Eukaryota; kingdom Metazoa; phylum Annelida; class Clitellata; order Crassiclitellata; family Lumbricidae; genus Bimastos; species Bimastos eiseni. The sequence goes on along the minus strand of OY365807.1, from coordinate 40,225,450 downwards.
GAACCATCATTATTAAGTTAGTTTTATAGTCCCTGAAGGATCATATGTAGGCCTACCTCGGGGCATAAATAAAAATAAAAATAATAATAATAATAATAATAATAATAATAATAATAATAATAATAATAATAATAATAATAATAATAATAGTGATAATGGAATAATAATAGAGATAGAGATTTTGTCATAAATATTTGAGCTACTCAACGATTAAAAGTTTTAATCGCGATTAATCTTGCGATTAAAAAAATAATAATCACGAGCATTGAGGCGATTAATCGCATCATGAGAAAATAGCAATGCCGTATTGCCATTGTTTCCTGATGGTAATAAATATGTAGCAAATATGATTTTTTTTAGCCGTACAGGTATCAGAACTTAAGAAGTTCATTTAAACAATAGATTGTCTCTGATGTCACATTGTAAAATTTCTTATTGGCATAAAAGTACATGTAGTAGGGACTGCGATGTTTTCTCAGAAGTCCAGTTTTAACCAGTTGTTGAGACAAACTAAGTTATTTACACTGTAGCGTCAGAATTACAAACGCTTCTTATTTATAAGAATCTCCAGCAGTACAAGACAGTCTTCGCACTGGATGGTGGTTGCTGGCGAACCGAGATAGTATCTATGTATCCGTGCTAATCTTGCCGGTGTCTTGTGTGCCCCTTAATTCGTCTGTTTCCAACCACTCTAAAGGACAGCAATCTAAGTCCATCTGAGGCTCGTCTATGGAACGCAGCAGCGCTGTACAGCAGATTTTTGTGCGAGGGGTTTGTGACGCGCGACACTTTGGACGATGGCGCTATATAAAAGTCATCGACCGACAGCGGAGGCGTAGTAGTAGCACTACGGATGAGAATGTCTACCTGAAACCTCAGAGGAGAGACATCAATGGACTTCGCCTGAAGTAGACAGCATCAATACCGACGACGAGGATTATGCAAAGATCATCGGGGTGTCAAACAACGAAACCCGACACCGCGAGGCAGATGTCAGAGACGATTGTCCCTTCCATCTCTACGACTCACAGACAAGAAGTGCATGAATCAGTGGAAGATTGGGTCTGGACCGGTTGGTTGACATGGATCATGAATAGGGGACAATTGCGATACGAATGTCGCAACCCACTTGACGGTATAACGATAATAATGAGATTTGATCTCTGGGACCTGTTACCCGTCTATGACACTGACCAGGCCCAGCCATACAACCGCTAGTCAAACAGTAACTGGACGCCCCTAGGAATCTGACGTTACGCTAGGGACGCCAAGACCCGACCAACCAGGGTTTAGTAATGGTTTCTGCAGGTGACCTGTCGTCCAATTGAGATACGAGTTTTGCGTTTGGGATGGCGAAGGAAATCGCCTCTAGAAGGATTCATATAGCGTAGCAAGCAAAGGAACAGGGACTTGTTTCGGAACTGGGGGAGACGCTGGGTCGTTCTGACGGTAAGGGTAATCAACGTAGTTGGGAATCCCGTCTCCAACGTAAACCAGGGAAACATTTATAAAAAGACACTAATAACTCCAGTAAGTGTAGATAGGATGAGTGGTGTATCTATTCATTAAATATACATATTAAAACCCTCAAGTGTGTCGTGTTGCTGAGCTTGGTAATAAAGGAAAGAACCAGCGGATACTCTCGCCATCAAGAAGAAGGAGTTGGCGAGAGTGAAACCCGCGACAGGGTTCATCTGATGTAATCTCATAACTGGGTGAATTAAGCCCAATCCCTCCCAATGACTTTAGACCTCGGCCGTACCTCACGCGTTAGAGATAACACGTTGTTCGTTAGCTAATGACTATTAATCACCCATCCAAGGTAGCTTTTAATCGCGATTTAAAAAAATTATTGCGTTAATCGTTCAATAAATTACTGCGTTAATCGGGTGCATTAACTGCGATGAAAGACACTTAGACAGCTCTAATAAATGTACAAACAGACGATTTCGGAAGATGTGTTGATCAGACCAAACAATTTTCTTTCGATTAACCACATGAATTTGCACAGTTCCATTCGCCATTGTTCCATTTGCCGTAGTTCCATTTTGCCAATATGGTATTTATTTTACCATTGTTCCGTTCGTCACTGTTTCATTGCCATTTTTACACCTGCCAATGCAACATTTGCTGATCTTCCGTTGCAATCGAAAACATCAGATTTACAAAGAGTTATGCAAACTCCGCGTTGGTTTCCAACTTGCTTACTGGTGCTGCGTCGAATGAGAAGGGTTGTCCAGGGATACCAGAGGAAAATCTGTGTCCGGTTGCTTGGCTCTCGGCCAGGGAGATATGGTTGAACAGAGGACTGTGTAAGGAGGATTGAGGTTAAGATGAGGATGATAGAAATCCGGGGGACTGCAGATCAGGGTGTATTAAGCTCAATATTACATAACAAGTGCATTAGTACAGTCTTTCTACCTATCTTTTTGCTTTCCATCAAAGTGCCAAAAGCGCATGTTATTCATAATGACAATGTGATGTACTTCTTTCTTTTATAAATTTAATCTCACGCTTAGACCAAATCGTAGAGAAATCGCAAAGGAAAATAATGATAATAATTATTGTCATCGTCCGTTGTCTGAGTTAGTGACAGATGTCGTACGGATTCCATTCTCCGCTATCATTCCAACATCAACGACACCTTCAACAGTTTCTACATTTGCATATCATTTGTTTTCTTTCTTCAGGAGAATTTCAATGCAATGAAACTTCGGCGATGTACGTATAATATATAATCCCCCTCAGTTCCGGGGTTTAATGGACGGTGACGCGAATGTTGGCTTATATATCATCTCTTGTTGTTTGCATTATGTTCTTTCATGTCATGAGTGCAGCTTTCGTTTGTTCTTACTGTCTGTTTTATCCGTTCATCCTGACAGCCAGTCATCTATGCAACTATAAATCTATTCATCTATCCATTCAACCATCCATTGATCCATGATCCATCCATGCATTCACAAATTCATCACTCCACGAATCCATCCATTGTGCCATCCATCTCTTAATCCATAAATCCATCCATCCATTAATATATCCAATGTCCATCCATCCAACCATCCAAAAATCCATCCAACATCCATCCATCCAGCCATCTTGTCTGGGGCTTTCCAAGTATTGTTTCATGACCAAACCAGACATTGGAGTCTCTGTCAGTTCCCAGGTCCTTCCATGGCCTTGTCTGCCCAGAACCGTCTCTGTCATAGCCAACAGCACCTTACACATCGGTCATAATTATAGCTAGCATCAAAATTGGGTTTACTTGGTCTTTAGAAAATAATTTGCAGTAATTTGAGTAGAAAACATAACATGTTAAAACATAACATGTTTAGGGCCTAAAAACTGTTTGTATCAGATCAGTGATCCCATTACTTGTCACTACGTGTCGCTCGATCACTCAAATTGTCATGTTCGCTTAGTTCACAGCCAGTGACAAGAGGGCGCCACAGTATTTGTTATTCATTTGGCACAATATTTCAAAGTGCTCAATTTCCTGTTGACAGGCTTCATTTTATACCGCCAGACTTCTCAGTTTGCCTTTTATCCGAGTCTACAATCAGGAAATGTAGCCAGCGCCGCGGGAATTTCCGTGGCGAATAATATTATGATCCAATGACCGACAAACGAGAGAAAGTGTAAGAAATATAAAAACAGGACGAATGTATTGCGTCTTGAGAATTAACGCAAAGAAAAGATGGCGGTATACGTGGTGCAGAAACTGTCAGATTGTTATGGGTGTACATAAGACTTGGGTATAAGACTCGAATCACTGCAATGATGAAACCCCTTTGGACTTCACGTTATGCACCCCAATTTCTGCTATTGCTGTTAAACTAAGACTCTGCTGCGGCTCATGCGTCTAACCACTGAAGTGGTTTATCAGTACCGCACATAATTAACCATTGCGGTCGATACACAGGCAGCCAGATGCATACATTGCTAATTGCTCTCCTTGCTCTGCTAATTGTTCATCAATCTAATTTTGAGAAAACGTGTTGAATTTTCCTTTTATTTATCAGTGTACCTTGATCCTCAGACGCGGCATCGTACGCTCCTACGTAGGCCTATGTATGTGTGCACAACTGCACAATGTGCACATATATCATCGCCCTACGCCTCAAGGCGTCGCCCACAACCGCAACTCTTCAAAATTGAGTTTTTCTGTGGTAGGCCAGTGATCTGGAATAGTCTTTGTTTAGAGCTACGTCTAACTCCTTGAGCGTGCGCGACCTGTAACTTTCCTGGCCAAACTCAAACTGTTGTTTATGAGCGAGTTGGAGTCGGGGTTCCTATGAAAATAGTGTCATTTAATGGGCGCTCTATTCACGAATGAATGAGTGAGTGAGTGAATGAATCTTGGAATCCACTTATAACAATAAGCGGATGATAATCAGCTCTATATTGCTATGCTACACACATCAAAACTTGAAGAGACATGGTTCTGTTTCAATGGATTCATCATAAATCCAATCAAGTCTGAGGCAATGTTTCTCGGTTCATGCATATTATGGTGACACCGTCGTTCTCTAACTTTGCATCAGCCTCGTAGCCATTGCTGAACCACCTTCAGAAACCGTAAAAGCACTTTGGGTAACCCTTCTTAGATCACATTCAGTCTGCACTTAGGAAACCGTTGCAAATTTTGTTTCTATCACATCACGAAAGTACTTGGCATCACGTCGGCTCTGATTAGAAATATGTCGCAAGCCGTAATCTGTTGTTCACATTGGTTTTGCTACTTAGCCTTCTGTGTGTCTCTCCGAATTTTAACTAAAGAAGCTGCAAAGCTCGCGTAGTATTACGCGTCCAACTGTATACAAACATACTCCTTAGACGCATACTCCAGCAGTTGCTGTTGACTTCCTGTTGAATTGAGAATAAAATCTAAATTATCTTGTTTCACGTATACAAAGCCATCAGCACCAGCACATCTAGCTATCATCATGTACTGCTTACTTTCTACATTCCTCCTCGACTGTGATCATCAAGTATAGGTCGTATATACGAGTCACGAGTCAGAACAATTATGGACTCTGCTTCAAAGAAATGGAAACGACTGGTCTCTTCGAGGTTCAAATTCACTTCCTTCCTTCAAAAAGCCACTCAACAGCACCTATTTCTCTTTTGGAAACCAACCAAAGATGGGATTAGATCTTGCGCTCGTCACATATTTGAAAAATAACATTTATCTGATAAACGCTTGAGGGACAGATGCGACGTTTCCATCTTCAAGAGTTTTCTTCCGATTTTCGGAGGTAAGCTGGCGTGTGGGTCTGAAGTTTGAAGCTGATTATATTTGTCATAACTCCTATTCTGTTATAAATTGGTGTTTATAATTGCTGTGATATTAAGGATATTTAAGACCTTGTTCAACGCTCTCTTTCCTCTTAAACCAAATCATCGATATCACCATTCTTCCTCCGCCCCCTTCTTCCTCTCTATTCCTCATTACCCCATTTCGCAACACTAATCCTGGAGGCCTGGCCTAAACGGTGACCTATTTCTCTTGTTGTATTGAATGCACATTTCTCTGTGCTGTGCAGTGACGGAATTTCTAGCAGAAGGGGCCAAGGAGGGTCGAGGACCTGACAGAGATCAGTGGATGTCTGCTGGTTTCATCAAAACTGAAAGTGAACTAACGTTTGGAGGAGCCACTGGGGCCACGAACTCAATTGGTGGGGCGCTGATTCATTATGGCCCCTCGTTAGAGCCGCCACTGCTTCTGTGAATCGGTAATCTCTTTATATCAGAAGAATCGATCGTTTCTTATAAAGAGGGACAACAACGCGTGCATTCATTCTCAGCTACAGCAAACGACTGCGGCACATTTCAACAAATCAAGAGCTAATGTATCGTCCACACGCTCAAGAGGCATAGCTACAAATAACCTGAGTAAAATAACAACAGAGATAACAAGACATTTAGTAATTGGATAGGATAGAAGCGGAGAGAAACAGAAGGAGGTGATAGGACAAGACAGGAAATTAAAGTCAAGTCGATGTTCGCATCTTATCTGAGAAGGGAAGACAGAACATCGACATCGAAATAATTCCCATCTTTAGATGAAATCCACATGAATCCTATCTTAAATTGGCATCCAAACGATTCCCATATTTTGCTGACATCGATATCAATCTCATCTTTAGTTAACATCGACACGAATGCCATCTTATGTTGACATCCACATGAATCCATCTTAGGTTGACATCCGCATGAACCAGATCTTAAGTTAATATTAAAGAAGGATCGAGGAGAATACCATCTAAATCCCATGAATGCCATCTAAAATTGACATCCACATGCATTTCTTCTCAAGTTGACATCCACATCAATCTAATCATAAGTTGACATTCACGTTAATCCCATCTTAAGTTGACATACAAACGAATTCCATCTTAAGTTGACATCCACATAAATCCAATCTTATATGTTGACATCCATATGAATTCCATCTTTATTTGCCATTCACACGAATCCCATATTAAGTTCAACCTGTTCTTCTGTGGCAAATAATAGTGCGCCAGGAGTTAGATGAGTTTTAAAAGTGAAATACGTCTATTCTACACAAGCCACACTTGCATTTCTTTTGTCTTATTATTTGCGCTGAAACTTAGATATGCACCGAGGAAATTGAAAACATTTCGTAATTATGCTATATAAGGCCCCCATACATAGGTTTGTTGGCCTTATATAGCATAATTACGAGGAGTTTCTGTAATACTACATTATTAGGCCTAATCTCATCATTATGAACATGTATAAAGGGCCTCTTAACGAACATATATGTCGGTCGTGTTTGGATTTTGACCAATTTGGACAGGTGTATGAATTATGTAGCTATTGTGATACCGGTAAGTGCAGGCCTGGCATGCTTTTTGTAATATGGCACTTGACGTGCATTTATATCGGAATTGAAAATAATATGTCAATTTATATGTCTCTTATAAATTGACGACAAGTTATTACAGAAGTCTAATTTACTGACGGCCGTCATTCAAGGCGACAATCATGCCCTACGTCTAATTTAGCCGACGCTGCCACCCAGCGAATGGAGCACTAGTGTACATTATGGGGTAGCGGAATTCGACCTCGCTTCCTTATGCTCGTCACGACAGTGGGTTGTCCATTAGGACCTAACGCCAATCATCCAATCGTACCTTTGAGCATTGCGCAAAAGTGATTTTGCGTCACCCGACAAAAGAGCGCCCGACGAGATAGTGCCAACAAAAGAGCCCCCGACATAAGGCGAGGGAGTCCTGGTATTGTTGGTGAACATGGATGCCCTCGAGACTTGGATGGCGTCAAACCGCCTGCGACTCAACCCCCCAAAAAACAATTTATCTGGCTGGGCACTCGCCAGAAGCTTATGAAGCGTGATTTAACTGCCATTACTGCTGATTTCCCCTCTGCATTTTCCTCTGTGGTCCGGGACCTTGGAGTTATATGTTAGACCAAGAGCTCACATTTGCCTCTCACAGTCATCGTCTTTGCCGTAGAATGTTCATCAACAATACAAGGACTCCCTGGCCTTTTCAAATGGTCCATTATGTAACCTGAAACCTATTATGGTGGCTGAGTACGTTGTTAAACATTAAGACAAGTTTATAAATCGGCACGATTAAGATATTGTTGTCTCTGCTATGAACTGGTTGCGTCTTACAGAAAATGACAATTTTCACTGAACTGTTAAAGGTTACAATTGCTTAGGCTAAGCCACCGATGGGGTCTTCTAGAGCAGCAGACATGCGTCTAAGGGTTCCTCCCATAGACTGACTTAAGAAGCGTAATTTGGAGCCAAATAAAGATACACAATTGATGGTCGATGTGATTGCGATTCGAAACGACGCGCAGTTTGCTTTATCGCATCGGGACGACTGTGTTTAGGAAACTGCGAGGATCTACGCAGCTTTCGCGGAAAGTAACTGCGTCTCTGGGGCCCATAGAACAAAAGGGTTTTGCTTAGATATTTCTAGATAAAGCCTTCCTTCTCTGATTCGATCTCGTGCTACGGCAGTTTTCAATTGTTTTCCATGACCTGATGTATGCATCCATGGAGAAAATCGATCGAATCTGATTTGCTTTGGGCAGCCAGAAATCCTATCGTGGGATTTTTTGGTGTAACTGCTGATATATTGGCTACATAAATCGCATAGAATCGACGTGGCGGATTTAGTTTTGCAGCTCTTTGACATAATATTGACTGTGAATTACTTATTTTAAAGCCACTGTGGCTTATGTAGATCTTAAGGCGGCGTGTGATACTGTAGACCGCTAAACGCTCTGGAAAAATATCCACTCTCTTTTTCTTTATCTCTCTTACTCTCTCGCTCCCTCTCCCCCTCTTCTTTTCTCGTTATCAATCTTTATCTGAAACTGTGTTACTCGAGTGGGTAATGGACATTAGCTTAAAGAACTTTACGCTGAAAATTGAGCGCTGTGCGAATTGACAGTGTAATGTCTGATTGACTTAGCATTGATGAATGACTTAGATAGGACTAAACACTTACTCTCAGTCCAGCCATTGCCTCCAATGAACCAGGACATGACACAGAGAATCACCAAATGATTCGCAGACCGCACGTATTTGAACTATTCTTGGACCGTAACTTCGCCAATGCTTAACTTAAATCCAAGATTCAAACACCGTTGTATACCCTCTCGGTCTTGGGATTGCAAACTGGTTGTGGTGAACAAGGTGGACGTTGTAGAAGGCTTGACACATAATTGGGACGAACTGATGGCAACAGCAGTATGAGCAATAACGACGAAAACCATTACTGCCCCTAGCAGCATTGTCATGGGCATACGATCGGACTCATCTGGGCTTTACAGAGGTCATGCGATGAGCAATGGGTCCTATGTGGGCTTGATGTGCGCCCACTGACCGTAAAAGCATCAACATCCATGAAATTGAAATTAGCTGGCTGGATGAAAGATATTTGTCTTCTTTGATTAATGACCTCATATAACCCAATCAGACAACCCAGACACGTGCAATGTATGGCCCCAGAAGGAATCTTAACCAACCCATGCGCTTCTGTCTACAGCCCTACACTGCCTCAAAATGAGCTCAGGACTGCAGACTATAATCGTGACAACCGCAATTAATGATGATGATGGTGGTAGTGGTGGTGATGGTGGTGGTGATGATGGTATTGATGATGATGATGATGACGGCTATGACGACGACGATGACGATGACGATGAACGATGACGATGACGACGGCGATGATGATGATGCTTATTATTATTATGATTATTCATATTATTATGATGATGATGATGATGATTATAATGATGACAAGGATGTCATGCGTGATGACGACGGTAGTAATGACGATGCTGAATCGTTGATGACGACGACTACGACGATGATAATAGTAATAAGAACGACACGCATGAGCTATGAATAGTTTTTGGTGTCGCTAACATTAGCTTCACTGGCACGCACATCGTCCCTTGCCTTATAAATTGCACAATAATCATCCCTGAACCGTAATGGTACTCAACCACAGCCTTCGCATAATCTTAATATCAAGAGATGAAAGAATTAATCGCTGGTAATCTTTGAATTAGTCCGATATTAGCTTAAGAATGACCAACGACGTTTAGAGATGATTTGATCGTCTGAAACTCATCGATGGCTCCTTCAAAATCCATCATGTTTTGAAATCGCACAGACTTACACCGATAGCGCAATTACATTCATCAATCATAGCTGCTTCGATTCATTCTTTATTGGCAATTACCAGGAACTGAAATAATTCGCTTACTGAGATTTATTAAACAATTCAGTTGGCCTGATCATCAAACCGCAATTTGTTGCATGGCTGACGACGCATCTACATTTACTCATGTAGCTGGAGGCGATTGAAACGCGGACCAAAGGTTCAAACCTTAATTTTATATATATATATATATATATATATCACAGCTCGCAGCAATCCTAGAATTTTGTACAGCGTCCAGACGTTAATGCCAAACCGATTATGTCTCTCCGAGGCAGTCTAGCATCGTCTTTCTATGCATTCAAGAGCCATTGCGACAACACAATAATGAATACGGCTTTGGGAAACTAGACTACGCAAGTTCCACGTTGAATTGTCATAGCATCTAAACTCATCTGTCTGTCTATCTGTCTGTCTGTCTGTCTGCCTGTCTACCTGTCTGTCAGTATCTGTCTGTCTGTATCTATTCACTCAATATTCACTCATAATATATAAACAATAGCGTACTTTAGTTGTAGATGAATCTAGGACGGCGAATAAGCTGCATCAAGATGTACTTCTGACGGAGCTAGATAAATGTCTAGGTCTACCATCGTACGTATACATAGGCTTATATATTCCTACATTCGTATTGGTCTTTGGGCAGTCGTCATGATGTTGCGACAGATCTATAGATCTGAGTTATGTCTGAACATTACTTCTGAACATCGTTTAGGACAGTTTTCAGTGGAGTCAAACTTAGACCATCGACTGACATGTATATCGATTCGTATTGTCTTAAGAGATCTAGACAGATAAATCTGGTGGTCTGCTGTCTTTATATGCGATTCATTTCTGGTAGCAACTGAGAGTTCTGCCTTCGTTAGCATTATTTATAGTTGTTTTCAAATTCCAATAGATCGACCTTTATCTCAATCAGAGTTGACCACGGGTCGAGTCGACCTCTGATCGGGCCTGGTCGGGTCGGGGCACGAATATTTGAACATTCGATGGGTCGGGTCGGCTCCAGATCCTGGCGGGTTGGATTGGGTCGGATCCCAACCCTGGACCCATTTCGACCCACCATTTGTTTCATATCTGTGCCATTTTCATAATGATTCGTTGCACTTGCATCTTCGAATCTGTCAGGGATGTGGTCTCGAGATCGTCTCGAGACCGGAAAACTGCGGTCTTGGTCTTGGTCTCAAATGCATCGGTCTAGGTCTTGATTTCGGTCTTGGTCTCTAATGCGACGGTCTTGGGACTGGTCTTCGTCTTAAACTAGCGTTCTTGGTCATTTGCCCTATTAAAGCAATTTTGTTCGATATTTGTCGGTTATTTTTTTGATTATCAGAGACACCGGATTTTTTGACCCTACGCGATTGTTCTATCCCCCAAATTGTTGTCTGGACCATTATTAAGATTAGTATTCTTAAGCAATAAAGTAAATGTTTTAAGGGTACTATTGCGTTTTAGAGTCTTAATAAATTGGATTGCTTATAGGCCTAAAAAAGAGCATCGGTCTTGGTCTTTGTCTCGGACCATCGGTCTCGGTCTTGGTCTTGGTCTGGACCTCTCGGTCTTGGTCTTGGTCTTGGGTCTTTGGTCTCGTGCCTAACACTGGAATCTGTGCATGCGTTCATTGGCGAGAGCCACTAAGCGCACATGATTGAGGAATAAATGACATTCCCCAAGGCTATCTCAAAGCCGATTGAACAGCAGACTAAGGCGATTGACTTCTAAGACAAAGAACTGAGGATTGACAGGTTACACTGGGGCATGTGCATGATGGGCTGGAATCTTATGTACAGAGTCACATCCGGAATTCATTTGCACGAATTTATGAAGGAGGTAAGTTTAGGTTGAAATAAATGGAGCATTGATTGAGACAGAATTATGATGTAGGCATGTAGGAATGTAGGAATGCTGATAATCACACATCGCATCCAACGAAGGATCATAGGAAACAGAACCCCTCTGAGTTTGAGTGTATGCCTCAAACTTTGGCAAGAACTGATACGTTTATGTGTAAACTTCTATCAGTCAATTGCAATCATTATTTATGAGAAAGGTCAATTGCATCCCTTTCTTGAACGTTGGTTCAGGATTTCGTGTGTGCTATTAACAGGTTGTTTATCTAAGTATGTATTCTCGTAGTCCATCGCAAAAAACACTAAGGCATTGATCTCGACACAGGAACTTTTGAGCTGTGCATGCTCTAGCAGAAATGTCTGCACTTCGCCTACCAAGTCGTGTAATAGTCTCATAATTAATTTTGTTGATGCTCACTGTGGTCAGCATAACTCATATTACTGTTTACTGTCAGCAGGTATCACACTAGAAAACGTCGTATCACTAAATTTAATTCAAGTGTTCTTCTACAATCGAATAGGAAACATGGAGACACTATGCACTCAATATTTTGCTTCGATCGCGTCTGACTTCCAGTCATCAAATACGTTATGTTGGATGACTGCCATAGTCAATGCGGTAAACCCATGCAAGCAAACGCATTAGCAATTTATTTCTGAAAATGTACTCATTTTTTATGTCGAGTAGGATAATAGACCCACTCTGCAGTTCAGTTCTCAATCCGTGAAATTGTGGCTCAGGTTTATGACAGAGAATATGAGAGGTGACAGCATTTTTCTCTCTGCACTTTTTCTCATCTCCCAGGAAATTTAAATAGAAACTTTTGCTTCTCTTTCTGAAATGCAGCGCTTTTCCAAATTAGATAGTTTTGCACTCTTCACAAACCTAGAAATTGTAGACGGAATCGCCATCATTTATGTCGTTTGTAAGTACCATGAACAATGATAACTCAAGCACTGAACCTCTCCGTGCTCTATAGTGAGCACAGCTGTCCAGAGAGATATTTTTAAATTTTTTAAATCATATTTCTAACAACTAGCGTTTAAACAGCTTCAGCTACTAATTAATTAATTAGTTAATTGCTGCATCTATGAAGCTGTGGCGTGGTGGCCGAGCGGTTAGAGCGGTCAGCCCGTAACGTTCAGTGTGCGCTGTTTCCCAGAAGTTCAACTGCAGGCGCCTCTGAGTAATCTTGTAGAGGCACTTCATTGTTGCTCTCTGCTGACACATCCACATGTACCCCAAATACAGCTCATGCATTTCCCAAGGATCATAGATATGTATATATATATATATATAAATATATATATATATATGGTACCATATAGAACTCACACGAGCTCATCTCTCTCTATAGGCCTATAGCTAATGGAAATACTAGCAGGTCTCTGACAAGGAAGGCACCGTGGAATAAATCAATGGACTGCCTTGTGTTTCTTAAAGGCGCCTCATAAATCGTCGATTCCGTAAACACTGCGGCGCGTGTGCACTCGTGATCCCAACGCAGATGGAATCTCTCAATAAATTATCTTGTTCTTTGTTTGCTTCGCGCCACGCTCTTTAAGCATACACTCCAAGGACTACGATTAGAATGCATGTAACTGTTAATGTCACCGTCATCGATTTTCTTAGCTCGACGTGTGTAGCGCCGTTTCCTTGACCTCGCCGTGCTACGGCATCGTATAGAAGCAATTAGTCTCATAAATTGCTATACTACTACTACTACTACTACTTCCGATCCACCTACCACTCCACCTACTCCACCTACTCCACCTACTCCACCTACTCCACCTACTCCACCTACTCCACCTACTCCACCTACTCCACCTACTCCACCTACTCCACCTACTCCACCTACTCCACCTACTCCACCTACTCCACCTACTCAACCTACTCAACCTACTCCACCTAGTCCACCTACTCCACTTACTACTATACTACTACTACTTCACCTTCCCCTACTGTCACTACCCCCGCTGTTAATTAGTTAATCAGGAAAATGGGAATCGGGAACCCGAAAACTCCGGAAATCGGGGAACTGAGAAACTTTTTTATTTATGCAGATGAAGTCAATATTTTTGCAGATTTGGCATCCTAATGTCATGGACATCGCCATGACCTACTCTGTTTTGCAAATTTCTGAGTACTAAGGAATGTGTTTCTAGGGTGTAGACAACCTTCGAAGCGCAGTTAAAATTTTATGGGGAACCTGACATTTGGTCTGAAATCGGATCAGCTCTAGGCCTACCATGGATGCAGCTATGCAAACTGGTGATATACCGCCCGTAACAAAGTAAACTGTAGGTACGATGACGATGTCATGGTGATTATTTTTGAGCATAGCGATGATAATGACATAATGACAATGATGATTATCATCATGTTGATGAGCCAAGTATGAAAATGGGCAAGTGACTTGTTTCAGATATTTGCTTTACTTCATTTTTTTAGACTGCTAATTCTGCAAGCCCGAGCGGGCCACTTAAAATCCACCCACGGGCCGCATGCGATTCGCGTGCTGGACAGCACTGCCTTGCGGTCTAACACTTCCTGTCAAGCTTCTGCTTTGTAATAACTTGTGCTTTTGGTTGATCGGAGGTTTTCATTCAACTTCTAGCCTTTCTCCCTATGAGCACCCTAGCAAACAGCCGAAGAGCCAACCTCCAGAGATTCTCCAGAAGGGAATATTACGAACCAGCGCGCCCGGAACGTAGTAGGTATAGGCTGTTTTATCTTTGTTTTGAATTTCTCCCTCAGTGGGGACCACTGGGGAGAATGAGAAGCCGGAGGATACCGTAGCTTCTCCCCATCATCTCAACGCCAACAATGTACTACAACCAGGAATAGCGGATCAGGGATTACCTGATCACCAGCCTAGGTCGAGAGCCAGTGACATCGGTGTCACGCAACCGTTGTTAATGTACGCATCAGGTATTAAGCTGACAGGTAAACGCTTTGATCTTAGCCAAAACGCCGAGAAGCGATAACGACGTATTATCAAGAGGTTTTTTATAGGGTGTCTGGGCATCTAAAAAAAAGTATTCAAAGACAAATCTTACTAACGGTAATAACTATTTAATTTGGTCATTCAACGTTATACTGATGTCAGACAAGTTACTTCGAAAGATGAAAGTATATTATATAATACAATTTATAAGTAAGTCACATGTCATTATGGCATAATAGAACATATAATAACTCTGTTTGCCACCTGAGCCTATGTAATCAATTGTAACCATATGCCGCCATCTGACAACGTCGTTGTTAACTGTCACAATTCAGGGCGTTCAAGATCAACGTTATACTGATGTCATTAACTCCGCTGCAGCTTGCACTGATGCACTGAAATTACTGCTAAAACTACAACTGCGACGTCTACTTCCTGTACTTCCACTAACCTACTACTTCCACTACTTCCCCTACTCCACCTACTACTACTTCCCCTATTACTACTACTACTGATGATGATGATGATGATGATGATGATAATAATAGTAATAATAATAATAATAATAATAATAATAATAAAATGATGCATCTAGACAATGATGCCGCACACAAGCATTCAAACTGGGACAAGCCGCTACTGCAGAAGGCAGCTGCCGAGCTGAGTATTGCCCAAACCGACCCATACCATCAGGCGTGATTCAAGGCAGCCGCAGCACCGCATGCCGGAGACTGGCTCTTTGCCCTACCAGTCATTTCATGTGGACTTCGGCTAGACGACGAAGCGGTCAGAATTGCGGTGGATCTCCGTCTGGGGACACGCATGTATGAGCCACACGTATGCCCATGCGGGTCACGAGTCAATGCGGAAGGAGCACACGGGCTTTCTTGTGGTCTTGGGTCAGGGCGGTTCGCCAGGCACGCAGCATTAAGCGACATAGGTCTAATCAGTCGTAGCCTCACACGCGCTGGTTTCCCAAACATTAAGGAACCCCCTGGACTCACCAGAACGGACGGAAAACGCCCTGATGGTCTGACGCTGATTCCATGGCGAAGAGGACGGAACCTGATATGGGATGCGACAGTGATTGACACCGTGGCTCCATCATATGTCCAAGCGACGTCATACTCGGTGGGGGGCTGCAGCGGAGGTGGCAACCACCACGAAGACCATCAAGTACAGCCAGCTCGCTGTTAGCTATCTCTTTGTTCCATTGGTCTTTGAGACCATGGGCCCAGTCAACAACGACGGAATAGATTTCATCAAAGACTTGGGTCGCCTTCTGACAGATGTCACCAGAGACCCTAGAGAGCCAGGCTACTTGTGCCAACGACTGTCAGTTTGCATCCAGCGCTTCAATGCAGTTGCCTTCAGAGGCTCTTTCGCGCAGCTATAGTCTAATAATAATAATAATAATAATAATAATAATAATAATAATAATAATAATAATAATAATAAAAACAACAACAATAGCAATAGTAATTTTTATTATTATGATTATTATTATAAAATATTACTGTCATTATTATTATTCTCATTATTATTATTATTATTATTATTATTATTATTATTATTATTATTATTATTATTATTATTATTATTATTATTATTATCATCATCATCATCATCGCCATCATCAGTAGTAGTAGTAGTAGGGGAAGTAGTAGTAGATGAAGTAGGGGAAGTATTGGAAGTAGTAGATTAATGGAAGTACAGGAAGTAGTCGTCGTAGTTGTAGTTTTAGCAGTAATTTCAGTGCATCAGTGCAAGCTGCCACCGCCACAAAAGCATGGATTCGGGTGATCGATGCGTACTTTGCTCTCTTGACGATTGCTGCTCGGTTTGCTGCTTCTCCTGCTGCAGTTGATGTCGCTGTCAGGTATGACATCGCATAAGTGTCTGAAACAGTCACATCCCAAGTGAAGTGTATATTATTATTATTATTATTATTATTATTATTATTATTATTCGCCAAGACCACAACACGATTGGTTTGTCAAACTTTCGTTTCAACTTATATGTAGCCGTGCATTTGAATTGATGGCCGCTTGCCATGCTTTAAGGCCAGCGACGTCAACGTTGCCAATGGCAACGATTACTGTTTAAATGGCGGCGCATTTGAAAACAAACCGATTTGAAACTCAGATGAGTCAAACACCTTGTAAGGGCCAGGGGTTTTGCGGGGTGTGTTGGTTGTCCTTCAAAACCCATGCCTCAGATGGCCCTCGAACCGGCACGGCCCTCGAACCGCCCCTTGTCCAGGTTCCGACCAGCCACCGGCGGACGGCCCTTTAAAGCATAATACCACACGACAGTCGTCTTCTACCACTAGCGTGCAGATCCCTTTCTCACGGGTTCTGTCAACGGATGTTGGGCAGATCGCTTCTCACCTCTCACATCCTGCTTCACCCGGTCTTCTCATTAAGAAAATCCCAAAAGCAGCAAGGCCATCTTGTGCTGTTCTCCTGGCCGATATAATCCAAGCAATTGTAAGAGAACCAAATTGCGTTGCAAAATGGTTCGATTTGCTGGCCTTCGGTGGAACTGTACTAGTGAAGCCAAGAAGAGGTGGACGAAAGCACAACATGACCAAGATGATTTTGTCCCGCATTACTGAATGGGGACTGCAGAGGCCAGACCAGTCGACTAACGATGAATTGCCATCGACGTCAAGTCGTAAGCTCAAGTCCGCTAAATGCGACCACGCCAGGTATTTAGCCTCAACAGTTGCAAGCAAGCTGGAGGAAGGCAGTTTCAAAGCAGCCATCCGTCTCATCTGCAGCGAGGATAAACCAGCGCTGGACACACCGGAAACTCTAGCCGCGCTTAAGAAAAAGCACCCGCCTGCACCAGTGGACAGGAGAACACCGTGTGATCCAGACAGTTCCGATCGCTTCATCCCGCTTCAAGTTTCTAAAGAAGATGTCGCTAGGGCAATCTCCTCTTTCCCTGCGGGTTCGGCTGGTGGTCCAGATGGCATAACACCACAACACTTAAAGGATCTGATAGCCTATGAAGTAGATGACAACATCGTGCAACATCTATCTGACCTTGTCAATCTGCTCCTAAAGGGAGGTCTATCCGAAGAGGTGAATGAGGTCATCTATGGGGCAAACCTTTTAGCCCTGAGCAAGAAGGACGGAGGCATAAGACCGATCGCCGTGGGCTACACATGGCGTGGTCTGGCGGCAGAGTGCGCTAATTCACATGCGGTAACAAGGCTGTCTCAACTGCTCGCTCCCATTCAGCTTGGGGTAGGCATTCCAGGAAGCGCTGAGGCAGCTGTCCATGCGACACGTCGTTGGATAACCACAATGCCTGAAGACTGCGTCCTAGTGAATGCCAATGCCTTTAACACTCTGCGCAGAGATTGTCTTCTAGAGGCAGTTGCTAGAGAGATCCCAGAGCTCTACCACTTTGCTCACGCTGCCTATTCAAACCGTCCACTGTTGCGCTATGGTTCAAACATAATTCGATCGAAGAAGGAACGCAGCAAGGCGATCCTTTGGGACCTCTGGAATTCTGTCTTGTGCTGCAACCGATTCTGATGAAGCTTCGTTCGGATCTGCGTATCGGATATCTGGATGACCTGACATTGGGAGGTAACAAGGAAACAGTGGTCGACGACGTTCAATTAATCGAGCAGGAATCAAAGAATCTGGGATTGCTATTGAACCGCAGCAATGCGAAATCAAGTGTCACAACACCCAGATGCCGAACAATGACCCTGCGTTTCAAGAGTTCACGAGCATAGCCCGCGAGGACATGACCTTGTTGGGTGCATCTCTGATTGCTGGTCCGGCTGTGAATATGCTCGTTAATTCAAAGGCTAATGACCTCGAGAGAGCAATCGGAAGATTGTGCTGGCTTTATACACATGACGCTCTGGTTCTGCTGAGAAACAGTCTAAGTGTACCGAAGCTCTTGTACAGTCTGCGCACAGCTGTCTGCGCTGATTGTCCGGGCTTGGCTCGGTTTGATCAACTGCTGAGAGAAGGACTGTCAACCATTTTAAATGTGGACCTTGACAATGACCGTTGGCTCCAGGCTTCTTTTCCGGTGAGAGATGGTGGTCTGGGAGTTCGTTGTGCATCTAACTGGCACTTTCTGCCTTTCTGGCTTCTGCTGCTAGTACAAGCGAACTCCAGGCATGCATCCTACCAACAGAGTCTGCTGAGGAACCATATGAACTTGCGAGTTCAGCACTCAACGCTTGGAAGACCCTGACAGATGCAGAACCACCAACAGGATCAGCGAGTCATCGCCAGAAAGAATGGGACCTCCGATACACAGACAAGGCATAGAAAGGTCTGCTGGAGTCCAATAACAATCCATGTGACCGTGCTCGCCTGCTGGCCTCACGAGCACCTCATTCTGGAGACTGGATGCTAGCGCCCCCTGTGACTGCCCTGGGCCTGCGCCTCTCAAATGAGGATGTACGAATGGCAGCCGGGTTGAGGCTAGGAACGACGCTCTGCGAGCCACAGTTGTGTCACCAATGTCAAGAGAGTGTCGACGCAAAAGGGTTCCATGGACTAATTTGTAGAAGAGGCAGCGGAAAACATCAACGACATAGCATGTTGAACGATGTCATCTGGAGAGCTCTTGGCAGAGCGAAGATTCCAGCGCAAAAGGAACCTCTCGGCTTGGTAAGAGAAGATGGAAAGCTACCGGACGGCGTCACGCTCATTCCTTGGACACGTGGTCGATGTCTGGCATGGGATGTGACAGTGCCCGACACCTACGCCAAGTCACATCTTGCCGACACATCTATCAGAGCTGGCGAAGCAGCCGAACGCGCAGCTAAGACGAAGAGGGCCAAGTACTGCACCATAACCAACACGCACGACTTCGTTGCCCTCTCCTTGGAATCCGGCGGCGCTTGGAGCAGTGAAGGACTGGAGTTCATCTCAGAGTTGGGTAGTCGAACGAGTGCTGCAACCCACGATCCAATGGAGACGTCATTTCTGTTCCAACGTATCTCGGTTGTTCTTCAGCGTGGGAACGCCGCTTGCCTCTTCGGGACATTGCCACCACTCACTTAGCTCGCCCGCATGGGCGATAACAGCATAATATAATAATAATAATAATAATAATAATAATAATAATAATAATAATAATATTAATAATATTAATAATATAATTATTATTAATATTATTATCATTATTATTATTATAATTATTATTATTATTATTACTATTATCATCATTATTATCATAATTATTTTTATTAGTATTTTTATTGTTGTTATTATTATTATTATTATAATTATTATTATTACTATTATTATTATATACATAATGTTTCACATTATGCTGTTATCGCCCATGTTGGCGAGCTAAGTGAATTGTAGCAAGGTCCCGAAGAGGCAGGCGGCGTTCCCACGCTGAAGAACAACCGAGATACGTTGGAACAGATATGATGTCACCATTGGATCATGGGTTGCAGCACTCGTTTGACAGCCCAACTCTGAGATGAACTGCAGTCCTTCACTGCTCCAAGCGCCTCCGGATTCCAAGGCGAGGGCTACGAAGTCGTGCGTGTTGGTTATAGTGCAGTACTTGACCCTCTTGGACGCTGTTGCGCGTTATTATTGTTATTGTTATTATTATTATTATTATTATTATTATTATTATCGTCATCACCTCCATCATCTTTGTTGTTCTCATGTTATTAATATTGCTATAATCAGCATTAACAGCGGCGGCATGTGGCTTGGCTATGAGAGAGACAGAGAAAGGAAAAGAGTGATAGGAGAGAGAGGAGAGAGAGAAATAGAGAGAGAGAGAGAGAGAGAGAGAGAGAGAGAGAGAGAGAGAGAGAGAGAGACAGAGAGAGAGAGAGAGAGAGAGAGAGAGAGAGAGAGACATAGAAGAATAGGAAGCGATGGCAGATAATAGAGAGAGGGGAAGGAGAGAGGCAGAGAGAATGAAAAGTGGAAACAGGGACAGAGAGGTAGAGCGAAAGAGAAGAGAAGGGAGAAAGAAGGGTTGGGAGAACGAAAGAGAGAGGGGGTAGATAGAAAGGGAAGAGAAGAGAGACACAGAGGTAGAGAGAAAGAGAAGTGAAAAGAGAGAGAGGGGGTAGATAGAAAGGGAATAGAAGAGAGACAGATAGGTAAAGAGGAAGATAAGAGGAGTTAGAGAGAGGGTTTGAAAGTTACAGAATAGAAAAGCGAGAAGTAGAGAGCAGGAGAGGAGGAGGGAGATAGAGAGAGACAAACAGAGAGAGAAGTGGGCGGATTGATTAGTCTAGCCAGTTTCTGAAGACCGTGAAGAGGCATCAAATTGCCTTCTGGTAAGAGGTGCAATTTTCGGTTTCGGTCATCACCACGTGAATAGCAAATCAGTTCGTTGACGGACTTCCATGAGGAAAGAACAGACGACGTATAGAGCTCAGAATATTCAACGAGTAGAGAGTCAGTCAGGTAGCATCAGGCGCCTGGCTTCTTAGCGTGTCAAAGCCAGATCTCAGGAGTGTTAAGCATTGTCCAACGACACACATGTTGCATAGACTATCGTGTCAATGCTGTGTCTATGTTTGTCACAATATTTCTATCTGACTCAAAAGGATTAAGGTACCTGCTCTTAGTTATTCGTATGGTCCTATTACACTCAGCGATGGATATCAGGCAATTTTTTTCAACGAATCAGACATTTCTACTATGTTCTGAATGTTTTTATGGACTCATTATTATATTAATGCGTTCATTGATGGCCGCCACAACTATAGATGAACATCAAGATAACCTCTATATCTAGACAATCTCCGTGATAGGGCCTAAAGCTGCACATAATTTATGATACAGTTGATGTTCAATAGATTGTTCAGTATGAGACGTAAAGAACACTAAAAACGATAAGCAATCAACAATAATAATTACCGTCGTGACGTGTGTGTGTCATTGTGTCATTGTGCGTGTTATACTTTAACGTTTCACTTATTCACCCAGCGTTAACTTTGCGCAAATCTTACTCATCCAGTGCTGTTGCGTCCGTCGTATGTAAATGACTTTCATCGGGCGTTAATAATACCTTACTGCATCCGGTGCTGCTGCCTCCATCGTATGTAAATGAGGTCAAATATGGGAAGGGCGTTAACAATATGTTTAAAATAGTTTTATCGACGTGTAGGTCTGAGTCATTCATCATGTAATGTAAGTACATTTGCAGTAATTAAAATTAAATGGAAACTTAATGGATGAAACTCGAGAAGAGCGCCAGTTTCGACCTGTCATTTTTTACGGCTTAAATGCGACCTGTCATTTTGTACGTGTTAACAGCTAGTGATATAAGAGATAAGAAATGTTTGACATTATGTGACATTCATTCAACGCATATAATCCTTGTCATGCATGCGTCGTTAAATAAACTTATTACACACAGACATTAATGCAAATAGGACTACGATGAAATATTCCTGTTATACACCACGGATTACAAAAAGATACACCTTACCAGGGAACGATAAATTTTACAGCACGTGAGGCCTACGCGAGTCGAGGCAGACGGAAATTTATTTACAATAGGCCTAGGCCTACGCACGTAAGACAGCCGATCAGTATCATCTACCTAGGGGCTGGTCAAGCATGACATTACTGTTTTTAAGCGTATTCAAAGTAGATTATTCCCCTCTCTCTCTTTCTCGTTTTAAAAGAATTCGAAATTGGTTGGGCAGTGTGGATGTATACAGTTTTCAATTAGTTGCGAATTGTGGCTCAAAAGATTCGAAAGGCATTCAAAGTCGACTTTATTTCTGAAGAGGTTTCTCCCGGTCTGTTGTATGTTGCCCGTTTTCCAGTCTCGCTATTTAGAAACATGCATGTCTCATTTTGCTATCACAGGCCTAATAATCCAACTACACATGTGTTCAATATATAAATGTCGGCCCTGTTTAGCCTACGACACCCTAGCGATTAAGAAAGGGCTAATTCACTCTGGCGGATATATGCATAGCAAATTAATTTTATAGGACACAATGACTACAATCTTAATAATTCATTTTAGAACGTAAAAATTGAAATTGTAAAGTTTTATTTTAAATTCCAGAGTTTTTGCACAATTACCAATTTTTTAAAATTTATTAATTGGAAAAAAGGTGCCAGAGCGCGTTCCGCCAGAAAAAAGGCACTGTATATATGTACATATAACTGTTTTCATATGGTTCGTTATAATACCAAGCGTTGTACGGACTGAGTGCATGAGGCTAGATCTATATGCGTGAAATCATTAAATTTCCTGACATTTCGATTACCATTGTTGACTTGTCTGTTAATCGCTTTATTCGGGAACTCTGTCTAAGGTTGAATGTCTGTTCAGTCTCATGTTAATTCCGATGGATGTATGTACCAAAACTACTTCCGGTTGGCCTAATTGTTGTTTAAGTCCTTGTGGAATAAAGAACAATTTATTTCTAGCAAATGTGTTCGTCGTGCTGAGTAAGCAAAGTGGGAAACTGCTTTGAATGACGTGTAACACGTAGTGAACTGTTATATTTATATATTAACTGTTATATTTAAATATTAACTGTTATATTTATATATTAACTGTTATATTTAAATATTAACTGCCATATTTATATATTAACGTGTCGCGAATGTAGCGCAGCATTGTATCTTTAAATTTATATAGCGCCTCTCGCAGAATAACTATTAAGGGGCGCTATCGACGCGGAAACCCCAAGGACAATGGGTGAGAGACCGATGGGGAGAAGCCAGTCATTAGCATGACCCTTAGTGAGGGAGAAAGGTCATGCCAGGTATGCAGATGGACCCCCGATAAAAAACGCACGGTGTTGGGCCAAGGTAGTAATAAAAAAAACTAGGACAATTAGAATATCGTTATTTCTAGTTTATCTATATTGATATCGCGTCAATTGATCCCCCGTCAGCTGATCTCCGTCAGCTGATCCCCGTCAGTTGATCCCCCGTCAATTGGTTCCCTAGTCAGTTGATCCTCTGGTCAATTGATCCCCTTAAATCTCTAGGGTACCGTCACAGACTTGTAGCTGAGACCGTTAGTAGAGGCGCTATATAAATCTAGAAAATACAATAAAAATAATGCAATAATGACATATTCACTGTTTGGAGGACCTCGCTGCGAAATTCCAGGTATCATGCATAGTTCTTCCATGTACAATATTTCTTCGGTGGTCACAAGTTACCTTCTGTTATTTCTTTTGTATTTTGGTGAGATGACTTGTATTAGGCTAAAATAGCGGGACATAGGTTTTTTCATTTTCAATATGTCAGTATTTTCAGTGATTTATTATTTTAGTAATCGTTTCTTGGAGTTATCATGGTGTGGTCTGTATTTATCCATCAAAACAGTTTTCTTTTGGAACCCACTTGTTGACTCATTTTGTTTTAGATGCTGCATTGCTGTTCTTTGTATTATGGGCCGTTCACATATTATATAACGCTCAAGGGGTAGGTGGGTGGGATCCGGTTTTGTTAGCGTTATATTGTGTAGGGTGGGGGGTAGGTTGAAGGTTTTATTATATAACACATTTTTTTCAACTTATGCTATTTTGCCTGTTTGCCTGCCAATTGGAAATTTCATGTACTACGGACCTTCATTGTTTAATCGAAGTTCACAATACGTTGTGAATCAAAACTAGCACCATTAGCTGCCATCTTGTGAATTGATTTGACGCTCTTAGTTATTATTTTATAAACCCACAATTTTAACAATTTCCTGTGCATAACTCTAAACGCTCTAAAATTCAATTCATGTTTTGATTCTGGTTTAAATTTAAATTAATTCACTTGAAATAATTATTTTGGTAGGTATTATCATAATGTTTGATTTCATTTTCTATAGTATGTGTAAATAGTTTATGTTTGCTTAAATACCCAATTGCAGTTGTAGTATACACTCTATATACATGTATATCATACGCAATTAAATAGGTATATGTAGGCCTAGAGTTGTACCGCGAACCTATCGATAAATACCTGATAGTGCAATATTAAACCAATCTTTATTAATTTAGTGCGATTAAAAGTGCGATTATTAAGATGCAGAGGAGCTCCACAAATGCGGTCTAATCATCATTGGCAGGAGAGAGTACACAATTTTAAGGTAGCTTTTGTTACATTGCTAATTGGGTGTATGATGATTTTTACTGCAGTTCTTGAATTGGATAAAGGCAATTATCAGCTGAATCACTACTATTAAGGTGCTAACTAACATCGTATTGTTATAAAAGTTTCAAATTGTGCAATACAATTATGTCGATTGTATGTCTTTTAATGTGCTTATAGGCTGGGGTGGGGTAGGGGTGGGTGGGTAGCATATCTGTTACATAATATAGGGGTGGGGTCACAGCTGCTGTTAGATAGCGTTATTAGGGGTAGGGGTGGGTAAAAAATTTGGGATTTTATGCGTTATATAATATGTGAACAGCCCCTTATCATAAAAATTCGATAGTATAAATTATGTGAGCAACACTTTGTCTATAGTCAAGTCTTAGAATGAAGATAGTAAATAATCCCTGTAACGAACATTACCGTCATCATCGAGGTCATCGTAATTACAGTCATCAACGTGAGACTTGCTGCGCTCTGTGCACTTGTAGGGTAATGCTCAAATAAGCCAGAGGAGGACATCTCTACCCCTATAGCTCGGGCTTTGAAGAAGTGGCTTAATTGTTGGCAGTGGCGTCAATCCTTTCTCTTCTCCTCTCTTAACCGGTCTTTGACGCCATTTATCTTCTGCCACAAAACACGGCAATGCCTGGCATTGGTGATTACCAGAAGACGCATCCAGGCCTTCTCATGTCCAAAACAACAACAGCCTCCAGGCGAGCTTCCCGATGCGTATCTACGGTGCTCAGAATAATAAAACGTTTACAGTGATTTTTCTGCTAAGTCTGAAACAAAGGCCTTTTTGTCTTTGTGGAAAGCAAAAACTATTGCAAATGGAGCGTCAGAGGAGTGGATGCGGAAATGGATCTGTTCGATATGACCACTTTGATGGTGTCCTGTGTTCGCTGGAACATTATTTATGACGATGCTTTTAAGAAGTAGAGGGGATGCAATGAAAAACACTCCGTGGAACAGACAAGAACGATCCTCTTCTTCGGATTGTCTCTACACGGTATGCTTCGCTTTTTTCACGAAAAAAACAATAAGTGTCACCGTGACCAGATAAGAATAATCACAAGCAACGATACAATTCCCTTTATGTTACCAGAGGCGTTCTATTCATACCCTGCGTCATTATTTTGTTCATCACATCTGGGTGCAAAGAACGAAAAATCCAGGCCCATACGAAACATGTGCAGACTGGACATCGAGTCATTGTTGCGCATCGATGCGCTCCGCATACGCAGCTCCAGGCAACAGGCTGAGGCAACGGACAGCGTGTTATTCAGCTCGTGCAATTGATGCTTCTTGCACAGCATGCTGTCTCGCGTGCATTTCGCTGAGGGATAGCGTTCGTCGAAGCTGTAAACAGCTCCTCCGTATCAGTCGATAAAGACGCTGACTTCAAGTGGAAGAATAATTGTTGTAGGTGTGCTCTGCTCTGCATCCGAATAGTTTCATTTGGATGCAGCATCGCCGGGGATTGTTGTTGTCAGTGAATACCACGAATTATTGTCAGTGTTGAAGGCAGGTGTTCATCGCGAACTCACTCATCTGGTATGTCTTCATTTCATTTTATGTGGTCTTAGGTTTCTTTGCCCTCAAACTGTGTTCGGTTACACTACTCAGTGACTGACAGTGAGATTAAACTGTTATTCAGTCTGGAGCATTATTGCCTCGTATTTAAATCACAAGGCAACATTGATGAGACACTAATATTTCGTTATACACGACGTGCATAATGGCGAGTAGTTTTGTCTTTCTTGACTAATCAGAGAGTTAATTCAGATAGTCTTTAAATTAAAATTTGAAAAAATTTCAAAGGTTCGTTTAAATAAATAAGTACATTGAACAGTTTTGATGTACATAAATGTCTGTGCGATTGGTGCAATTATAAGGAAGTGATAAAAAATGTTAAATGACGAAGTAGTATTTCAGGAAATGATTGTAATGACTTCTCCTGGTGGCTGTGGCCAAATATTCGGTTTTACCTTTAAACTCGGGCTTTCGGTTCTCTTGATATTCCTACATTTTCAAATGGTTACTTTAGTCTAAGTGAAATCACGGAATTAAATCTGTAGACCTACTTCATTTCCAAGGCTTTCGATGTCAATTTTTAATGAATCTAGTGCATATTACGCCTACTCTCTCCAGGGATGTGGTCTCGAGACCGCGGTCTTGGTCTTGAGATGGTCTCGAGACCGGAAAACTGCGGTCTTGGTCTTGGTTTCGAATGCATCGGTCTTGGTCTCGACTGCGTCGGTCTTGGTCTTGGTCTTAAAGGATGGTCTTGGTATTGGTCTCCGTCATAGGTTAGCGTTCGTGGTCATTTGCCGTAACAGAGCAATTTCTCTGATATTTGTCGATTATTTTCGATTATTAGAGACACCGGATGTTTAGGACCTACGCGCTTGTTATTGATTTATGACGTGCTGACCATCTATATATACATGTTACTATGGGCAAAAAAATGCATTTTCAACGGAACTAGCCATTTCAAAATTTGCTTTCATAAATGTCAAGGTTTTGGAACAATTTAATAATTATGTGGTCGGCCACGTTTAGACATGCACTGTTAGCCTACAATTCCGAGGTCCGTGGTACAAATAGGCATAGGCCTTCACCATACAAACCGAATGTTAATCTACTTGTTCAGATGTCTTAAAGAACATACCTATCGTATATTATAATTTATAGTGCGATATTCTCCGGCCGAAGCCAAGGGCTGACTGAACCCGCAAAAGTTCAGACTGGCCGATTAAACTGTTTTCTGGGCCATTATTAAGATTAATATTCTTCAGCAATAAAATTAATGTTTTAAGCGTGTTATTCCGCTTTAGCATCTTAATAAATTGAATTAGTTATAAAAGAGAATATCGGTCTTGGTCTTGGTCTCGGACCTTTTGTCTTGGTCTTGGTCTCGGACCACCCGGTCTTGGTCTCGGACCACTCGGTCTTGGTCTTGGACCTCTCGGTCTTGATCTTGGTTTCGAGGTTTTGGTCTCGTGCCCAACACTGACTCTCTCTAATATGCTTCTGCATTATCATGCCTGAACTCAGTCTCATATGTCTATACCGATTCTAAGACTTTTCACCAAAGTACGCAAATCATCAACTAACTATTCATCAAATATTTTTTAACTTCGGACTTTTCATGAGAGGATTATTATTCATGACAGAACATAAAGAGTTGAATTGACGAAAATCCTCAATAACAAGGATGTACCTGACTATAAATTAAATAGCGTGCAAGAACTATTGTAGCACACACATCGTATTTGAACACACTCTGCATTGAAAAGAACTTTTAGACAAAATTACAAAAGCGATCTGATCATTTGAACCGGATGACAAAGCTATTTGGCGAAGTAGAATTCGATTTAGTGAACTGTTGTTGGACAATGTTATTAACACGGCATCGCTATCACAGCTCCCGTAAAAGAACTGGGTGTTTTTAATGTTTCCATCATTTTGTTTTTGTCTTTGCAATAGCTAATGCAGTTGTAACGTTACCGTTGCGTGCATGATCTGTTGCTGTTGCCCGGTGATTCTTGCATCGGTAAGCAGTTTTGTCTTGCAATGGAAATTTTTATGCTGCTACTCCGCTTGCCCAACGAGTTTTCCAGCATTCGCAATTTAAATGAATTATTGGTCCTCGGACGTTCACTCATAGGACGTTCGCTCATAGGACGTTCGCTCATAGGACGTTCGCTCATAGGACGTTCTCTCATAGGACGTTCGCTCATACAGCAAATAAATAGCAACATATTTAGCAAGTACATGGAAATTTACTAAAATTAAGCAAACAAAGATGACACATTTTGTGTGTCAAATAAATAAAAACATATTTTACAAGTAAATAACATGGAAATCTGCTATAAGTAAACAAATAAAGATGTTATCTGAACGGAGACACACTTGGTGTGTCAAATTAATTACTAATTTCTACAGCATTTCGAAAATTCAATGCTCTAGCCTACAGTATTTTTAGGTGTTACGATTTCAGCACCCGTTTTTTAATAATGGCAATAAAATACAAATTAGCACACCTTCTGTTTTTCGTTTACTCATTGCTCAATCACTTAATATTTTTCATCACGTTTGGTATTCGTCAACTAAATGATTGCCCAGTTTTCCTATCAACCGGTTTACGGAACAGATGTAAGTGAGCGAAAGTCCTATGAGCGATCGTCCTATGAGTGAAGGTCCGTATGAGCGAGCGTCCGTATGAGCGAACGTCCTATGACCGAATTTTTGTTTTCTTGACGAGTTTAGAAATTCCACACGTGCGTGCCCCATTGCTATTCGCTTAAAGCATTTATCTTATCTATCAAACTGTAGCAAACTATGATAATTATTTCGTCTAAAATTCGTCTGAAATTAGTACATCGAATGATATTTAACTAGGAATCTCTGGAGTAGCCAGGGCCTATATATAATTATTTAATAATTTGAAAGAGTAAAAAACAACTAGGTCCTGTTATTCTTAATGATTAACCTTCGTTAAACAATTATTTGATGAAAAGGATATTGTTGAATGGCCCTTAATGATGTACTCTTGCTGAACAACCCCTTGATGAGTTGTCCATTGATGCATTGGTGATTATTCTGCATAATAAGCCTACCACAGATTTTGTGGTAAGCCTTTACTAAAAAGTCTTTCTTACAGACTTTTCATCCAGATTTACGATGGCGCGTGATATCGGAATCACTCAGTTTCCATTTTAAGACCTGCAAAATTAGGAAGTGAATAATTTTAAATTCTACCGTGTTTATTCTCAACTCACATTTATAGACTACGCTGAACTCCTCTGAGTCCAGAACCGTTTTTGCAGAATGCAAAAACTAAGACCCTGACCCGTTGGACATTATTAGTCGGAGACCAACCGCTCCTCCTCTACGATGGAGTTAGTAACGAGATTTACTTCTTTCTACTGAACTTAAGTGACGCTGAATGCTTAAGTCGATCACGGAAGTATAGTTCTCAACATATTATGCGAACAATGATTTGCGGAGACAATCCCATGGGCAGCTTCTATTGTTGGCCAAGCGTTGCATTGGCGCTTGATGAGAAAGCAGCCATAGTTTACTGATTCCGTGGCCAACTGAACTCTTTTACATATTTTCGTTTAGTTCTATTCCCGTTGTCATAATATGCTCGGCAATATTCTTTCTCTACTGTATTAAGCTCATGAAATTGGTGCTTGTTCTACACTCATCTCAATAAACGAGGCTGTGAATTATTGAAATGAATCGTTTAACGTTTCCTGCCTTGAGAGATGGCATCTGGTGGTCAATCTGTGCTTCTAAATTGTTCGCCATAAACGTCTGCTTGTTAAGCCGTTTTGCATAATTATATGTTTATGAGAGACCAAAGTGGCGGCTAATGTGTGTAGTGAGTTGGCGGTGCATTTTTTCAATCATTTCATGACGAGGGGTTTGGACAGTAATAATAATAAATACGTACTGAAAGTGGGCTGAGCGAATGTTCTGTCGAATCATATTTTGTAATTTTTTGTTGCATAGATAATCATGGACGATCAGGTGGAGGCCGGGAGGTAATTGAATGATTTACGTCGCTAAAATACTTTTACGTCGTTACTTTGAGATGTAGACTTCTAAGAAGTTACTTTCAATCACAATACATCAAGCTTACTTTACAATGCATAAATGAAACACGCAGGTTTAATCCGTGATCTATCGAAAATGCCACGGTAGAAATAGAAAACGTCACTTGCGGTGACTATTCGTAGGTTCATAGTAATATGGCTGATCGTAATAGTAATCTCTGAACTTCTAAAGCGCCATTCCAAAGTGAAATGCAGGGCACCAGCTTGTTCACTCGCTGCCATCCTCGCAATGAGGGAGGAAGGGACTCAGAGGTGATTATGCAAATAGTGTAGAACCTTCAAGGCATTGCGTTGATCTGGATGATAGCACGGTCTCAGTGGACGTTGTCACAGCTTCTAAGAGGAAGCTTAGAACGCCGATATTTTAACCTAATTTATCGATGAATTGTTCGGGTGAGAACCCCTTCACCCCAGCTCCCAGTTTGAATGGGTACCACGATATTTAGGGTATCGTGGGAGTTCGGGCTTAAAAGCTCTGAAAATGCCAAATTAAGAAGGCGAACCGCGATTGGCTTTTTAACACAAAGGCGCACGAGAGGCGGCCTACGTAACGATAACCTTGCACGATATAGCCTTTCATAATGTTCTAGACAGAGGCAATTGATCAGCCGACATACTGCTGGCATTGTGATGTGGCTAATTAGCCGCCAGCCATCAAAAGACTAGGCTTACAGTGTGAATTAGCACTGAATCAATTACTGCAGAATTTTATTGCTTGCAATTTCTGACGTTTATCGACGCATATTGATCTATTTATTATTATTAAGCCTACGGATGTTGGATGCTCGAGAATCCAAAAACGATTAACCTTGTCGGTGTCACAAAATACAGTATCCAGAATAGTGTATACCCTGGAATTTTTAGTGACTCGACATCTGCGTCGAGGATATAGGATGCGCCAGAGATGAAGAAAGATGAATCCTGAGCAATGTGGATAAGAACAGAAACTTCAGTCAAGCGGATGGGAGCGTCCAACAAGGAGAATACCCATTTCTGGTTTTCGATTCTGATCACCAAATGTACTCATTTGTCAATAATACCTTATAACCTGTAAATTTTATTCCCGTCGTTGATTTTAAACGATGGGGATAGAAATGGGTTATCTCACGAATGCTCTATACCGGTGAACTTCATCTGGGAGATAGATTTTAGGAGGGATCGAATATCACAGCACACCGGCATAAAAGATCATACCATAATAAATACAGGCTCACGAGTTCTGCAGTTCTAATATTGCGTAAACGAATACTTTATTGGTCTGAAATACGTGTATTGCATGTGGAGAAATGTAAGTATTAACAACGTCCGAATTCAAGCAGCGTTTTGACGTCTTTACGACGACTAGTGCACATTTTAATTTTTGATTTAATCTGATGCTCATAAAGGCTGAAATAATTCTCTTCCAAATCAGATATCTAACGCATTATCAAATGGTCAATTTTCGAGCAGTTTTCTTAGTAGTGTATAACATACAGTGAGAACAAACGAAGATCAGACACAGAACGTTGCGCACACTACATGTCAGCAAAGTATCAGACTAGTAGTTAGTTGCTACTACGGTTCTAAGCTCTTGTCTTCTCTTTTCATGCAAAGACCTTCTTGTGACCTTCCACTCACGGCCTTTTGGCTATTCCGCGTTTGCGCTCTTATACGATCCAATCCAGGAGCCTTGCCTATGTTGGTCCCTCAGATTGAACTGCCTTCCACAATTCCTGTGCCTGGAATTACTATGGCACTCTAACTTTTTCAGTTCTAGAGACGCCTTACGACTTTCCTGTTCTGTTTCAGCAGCGTTGCTGTACAAATGCTTGATTGCATTACAACTACCACTGCAAATATAGGCCTACGATTGAGAATATGGACTAAGATAGGTAAGATAGATGCTAGCCAGTTCAGTGCAACAACAGAAACCGAAGACCAATGCTTGAGATGAAATAAACAAAGAAAGTGTTCAGCAACAACAAAAGAAGCTAACAAGTCAAGATTAGCAAGTGTAGCACACGATGTCATTACGAGCAGCATCACGTACAGATTCTGTTGAACAGATAAAGGTTGGGGCCTATGCAGAATAAAAATGTGGCGACCTTAAAGATAGTTGAGTTTCCAATGATTGAAAACTGTTTCAATGGTTGAAATTAAAAGTTGAGATTGGTCTGTAATTGGACATGTTGCCAGTGTTAAGAAATATTGTAGAGTAGCTGAAGAACCCAGCTTCGCCCGGGTTGAATCACATTTTTGATTTTCCTCCAGGAGCTAAAACATACATTTTTAAGGTTTCTACTCTCGAGCATACCACGTACAACTGGCCATGAGAGAATCAAGGACTTCATAATTTCTTTAGGCAAATTTGTGTACATATTGTAAATGCCGCCCCATAGGCGAGCATGGGGAAGGGGTAAAAGTATAGGGAAGGATTTTGGGATCTCGAACTTACTCCTACGTTTTTCGTCGGCTTCTAAAAAGCATTTGTGCAAAATTTGGGAGCACTCGATTGAGACGTTTAAAGGTTTTCGTGGAACACTCGTAGATAGTTACATACATACTTTTCTTCCTTGTAATATGTATAGATTGGCATGAGTTGGGCTAACCAGTAACTCTGATTGTTTTGCAGACGTTAAGCCGTGATAGGTCTGCTCTTTTATGTAAAGTTCTAATATTCTCTATACATCTGCTCTCTCCACACCAAGGTCATTGATAGCCGTCGCCAGGAAAAATTGAAATAGACCTACGCTTCACTGTCATTAACTCGAGATTATTACTATGCTGGTCCACACGTATGAGTTTCATTCATCTATTCAATCATATCGCAAAACATGTTATGCTGCAAAACAACAGCTATTATTGCGTATACCAAACTTTGATGTGCAGAAACTGCATGAAATTGGATCTCAAATAATGCTTCAAATGAGTGTTCTAATTACTTTGACATCGATGAGCAATACTGCCATGATCTGCTGTTCAGCATCGCTTTTCGAATTGGGGACTCACGTTTTTCTAATGTGCTTTGCGGCCATTATGAAATCTGCGATGTTCTTACAGTTTGAGGATATTTCATAGAAGTCTACATTTTTTTAATTAATTAATACAGAGCTGACTCAGTTTAAAAATACATTTTCAATTATTGCTGACATCATATATATAAAAACAAGCGAGGCAGCGGAGTAAAAAACGAAGAAACGGAGCTTTTCGAAGGAAATAAAATCTCTCGTTTTTACTTCCTTCGAAAAGGAAATAAAAGCGAGAAAAAAACGTGAAAAACGAAAAAATAAAATGCTTTGACTTTATTACTGTGGCATGACCCCCTTGGGCCAGCACCGGGCGCTCGCGTGTCCGCAGCAGAGTTGGGTGAACGCCAAGGGAGAACCCTGAATTCCTTCCAGTCTTCTTCTGGTACCTTGGAAGGCCGAGCTCCGAGGTTTTCTCCAATTCTGAATCGTCCGATGAGTAGGACCTTGCACAGGTTTTCAAGACTGCTACGAAGTCGAAAGTCCCTATAGGCCTACTGAAGACGAGGCCAACACCTTATTTAATGTACAGCAGCAGCGAACAGTCAACTGAGTAACATAACTGAAACAATGTCGAATGGCGTCCGTTACTGAACTGGCAATACTTCACATCGACTAAAGTCATTATCAAATAAGCTCAACTGCAAGAACTGACTACAGTGACTGCCAGCAGCTGCACGACCAACTCCTGACCAACTACGCTGCAGACTGGGAAATTTGATTTCTAACGACACCGTTTCATATTGAAGATGATTTGGTGTCACCCTCCTTCTTTATCCAGGCTTGGGACTGGCAAATTAAAAGTTCAAACACTGGAGGAGTTGCGCTGCAGACTGAGCTCTGCACTTCCTTGTATAGCCTCAGAAGGTTCCTAGGGGTAGTGAAAAGGCTCCCAGGGGAGCGAAAATGCTCACAGGGGAGCAGAAATGCTCACAGAGGGCGAAAATGCTTCCAGAGGGAACGGAAATGCTCCCGGAGGTAGCTAGAATGCTACCCTCGGCCGTACAGGCGGACACCGCCACATTACAATCTTATGCTGCATCCTTAAAGTCAAAACCTTGCTTATACAGTTCAAATTTAATCTGCAAATAACACAACTCTCTTTTCAAGCACTAAGTGACATTTTTAAACAACGGCAATATTTTCAAATTTTTTGTCTGTTTGGTTTAATAAGATATTCAAAGAAATTTAAATTCTGAAAGTTTGAAGTCTTGTGACTTAGGCGATTTCTCCTCTGTGGGTGACTAAGTTCAGTAGTGGATCAATTTCCTTTCACAGGTTGATGCTGAATTCTGATGCCAGTCGATACAACTAAGAGAAAAATAAATAAATGAAGTTACACAAACAATAAATAAAACTTGAAAAATACGGAACTAAAAGTAAAAAGATGAAACAAGATTTTTCAGCGAAATAAAAAAACGTTTTTTTTACATCTATGGCTGTCACTGAGACTTGGAAACTTGCTCATGACTTACCCTATAACTGTATTGCTGGCTATACATTAATCTTCCTAGCTTCCACTTTTCCGATTAAGTGGGTGATGGAATAAGGACTTTCCTGGACAACGCTTAATACGTTTTAATAATATAGAAAGGTCGAGGATGACTTTATCGAATGTACATTTGTGTCTAGACTACAAAGGTTAAATGTTGTTCAGGGACATCCTTGTAGGAAATATTAAAAACCTTTTAATGTGAATTTCCATCTACTTAGTGATGTTTTTGACGGGTTTGGCTGCATTGTCTGTCTGAAAAAGTCGCTTTGGTGACTACAACACTCTATTGAATTGCATCGACAAAGCGGGATTTTCTACAAGTGCTCAGCTGCGCAACGGTTTAAAAAACTGATTATTGGATAACAGTTTCAACGGTAGAGACACTTACGCAGACATCCTGTGCTAGATAGCTGACAGTCGAAAAAGTAACCGATCCAATTACTATAGCTACATGTAAACTAATACCCCACTAACATTGATCTCTTGCATGTATACGCAAGCTATTTTCTCTGTTTCTGAATGTCACGGTACCTTGTATATATGATTACAATTACCTGGCTCCTTTTACTTACATAACCAACTTGTGTGTAGCTTCGTTTATTGAGAAAAAGTAAATGTCGCTGTTAAAAACGCAACGACTTACAAGTTCATGACAATTATTAAAGAGGTGTCAAACAGTCCCTCATTAAGTGAGTTTGCTAGGCCTAATTCCGAAAATGTTCCAGTCTATGGAAATAGTATAGTATTAGTTCACAGGCTTAATGGTTTTTGTGAGAAACTAAAATGGATAGTGGTTGCAAATGAGGTCTCGTAGCCTGTTGGAGTTTTGAAAAGGTTGAACATACGTTATGCGCTGTTGAACTTACCTGATTGTTGAGCACTGTGTAAGAGTAGGTCTATATTATATACCTTTGCTGCTGTTTGCCCTGCGCTTTTCCATGTAACACTTGAGCAAGATAGTTTTACTAAATGCACCGTTAAGAGCACTTAATCAGCTGCTGGAAATATACGAGCTCTCTACATATTTTTAAAGGATCCTAGGGTGCAGCATGCAGAACATTTCATACGTCTCTAATTGCTCTGTACCACAAAGACACTTATAATGCAGCCGCTAATGAGATGCCATTTGTGGCAGGACGCAGTTGAGACCTTTCCGACAATGAGATCATTGCGATTCGTCACAATTTTCAACTCCTGGAGATGATAACGGAAGTTGTAGACCGGATTGGCTGAGGGCGGCTCGCTGCTGTCTGACGAGAGTGAACTCTGAGTTTATAGGCATAGGCCTACAATACGAAACTAAATGGGTCCAATTTCAGATGATCAGTGTAAGTCTATTTGTTCGGCGCCATGGCGTTCAAGCAAGCTTTGACGCACAGATGCCAGCGGAAAACAACGAGAAGCGAAAGTGACACAACTGCAGGTCAGTTGGAAAGAACAGTACTCGGACTCTGTCTCTCTCTGTCTCTCTCTGTCTAGCTCTGTCTCTCTGTGCCTGTCTGTCTGTATCTATCTCGCTTCTTCTGGTTCTTTTCAGACAAGGCTGCAGCTATCAGATGGGGCACCGCTAGCATCCGGTACAGGAAACCTAGATGACCATATCCTTAATTTCTGTTGCTACCTATTACTGGCATTGTCGTCTCTTCTAATCTCGGTGACCTTACTCAAACTTTCTTCCTCTATCTCTACTTGTTATTGTAAGAAGCTAATTCCTAAACGTTCTATTAATTCACATTGACACCGTTCTAAGTTTTCAAATAGTTCTTCTTTCTTTAACCAAAATCAAAAGAAGCTAGCATAAAGAAGTATAAAGCTCAACTTCAGACTCTTCAGTAACTCAATTTTTGCTCCAAGCGTGCTCAGTACATATGAAGTAAGTAAGTAAGTAAGTAGGTAACTATCTTTATTAATAATGCTTGCAGGCGCACATAACGCACAAAAGTATCCAGATTAACAGTACATTAGGCTATGTCCTATACAGCATACTAACTATGCACACACGAGCGGCAGCGTCACATACGGCGCCCATCCCTCCTCAATGTACATCTCCGGCCAAATAATTAGTTATGCATGGTAAGGCAGCCGAACACCTGTGCAGCTCACCCCATATAGACACCTGTAAATATAGCTATGGGCCTTCACAGAAAACAGATTCACGTGTATTAATTAATAATTTGAACATGCTGAAGCTTCAGCGAGCTCATAACTTTTGACTAGAGTCATAACTAATACATAGATATATATATATGAATAATATTATCATTACCTCTGTGCTAAAGACGTTTATTAATTTTCTGTTCGACACAGGAATGGTTTCAAATTGGGGCTCGTAGTTAATAAAACTACGAGCCCCCTTTTTAACCATGCTTGGTTAGCCACAATATGCACACGCTGTCTTCCTCCTCGTCAGGGTAAAAAAATGTCTTTACCAGGGCACTAGAGCTATCTTAGGAAGAATATGATTCTCATTAGATGTGAAGGTCACTTGGGTCTGTGTAGGTTGATCCAAAATCCGATTCCTGTGCTGAAGCCAACATTGTAGACACTCAGCTTCATTAGAGTGATTTATTTAGATGGCAACAACTATTTGTTTATAAGCGGACACAGATCAATACGCGTTTGATGCTTTCTATAAATAACAATGTTTCCACACTTGCTGAATGATCGGCTTATGACACGTAGTTCTATGCATGGTATTTAAACTGATGTAGGCCCTTATACATGTCAGGCTTATAGGCAAACCCATGGCACAAATCTATGAAAAGTAATAACAAAGGCTGTATCCTTTGGTTCAGGTAATTTCTCTAAAATACAAACAATGTCTACTGCACCCAAATTCCACACAACCATGAAGTTGCTGTAAATTGATGTTTAAGCTTAGCATGTTACCTATTTAGCTTAATAATTCAACTATAGAAAAATGTAGTAATTTCAATTGAAAAGACGTTTTATTTTAATAAAATAATCAGTAGCCTTATAATACTGTTAATTTAAAGCAAAACTATATAAACACGTAATCTTACATTATTTCTGACATGTAGGCCTAAGTTTCCTCATTCTGGAAAAGGTCTCACATCAATGATGAAAGATTATTGTCCATAATAATAAAAAAAATGATAATAACAATAATAATAATAATAATTATTATTATTATAATAATTATCAGTATTATAAAAATAACAGTAATAATAATAAATTGTATCAGCCATATTGTAATGGATCATTCCTGTTCATAACAGATCGATCGTTCAGTTAATGTGATTAAGTTCATTAAGGCTAATGATAGATCAATCGATAATTAGCGATGTCAGACATGCATTCAAATAACTTCAGAACGCATAACATGAAGCATTGATCTTAAGATGATATATATATATATATGTTCGCAATATCATATATATATGTATATATATATGATATTGCTAACAGGCAACAGGAGCAGCCTAGGTACATGTATGTCCTCATGCATAATACATGTATGTTGATTCTACGGTACGACGCGAGAAAGGTTACCATAGGTGATTTAACACATAGGATGCATTTAGTTCATAGAGGGCGTCGAATGGAGCCGGTTGCGACAGAATTCCTATGAGAGACGAAGGCTACAGAACTCCTGATCGTAAAAACCAGACAAGAGACGACCCTATACTATTCATCATTATTGCGTTTTTAGCATTAAGTCGATAAAAAATCCGTAAGTTCGCACTGTTGGCTCTCGTGTCTAGTATTCCCTTTCCTGGCAGAGTTAACTAAAATAAATTCAAAAGCTAAATAAAAAATTCATCAATTCAAAAACTAAATCCAATAAGCACCTATAACCGCGTTGTCTAACTGTGCAAAAGTCAATGTGACTAATTTGAGCAGTGATACAATAACGATGCCAAATGCCTAGACTACGAACATATACAAATTGTTCGTCTTGTTTGCATAACTATGGAGTGACATAAACGTGATAATCTCCTTCAGCCACGAATGAACATTATTCACATGATGTAATACGCAGA
Organism: Bimastos eiseni; assembly: GCA_959347315.1. Taxonomy (NCBI): domain Eukaryota; kingdom Metazoa; phylum Annelida; class Clitellata; order Crassiclitellata; family Lumbricidae; genus Bimastos; species Bimastos eiseni. Next base: position 40,186,702 of record OY365807.1, on the reverse strand, counting down.
AGTTTTAGAATATCTATGTAACCTATTCAGGGTTGGAAATAATTATTGCTACATGTTTGTCATCACTGTTGTCACGCAGCAAAGCTAAAAATCGATTTGATACATTTAAGGTCATTTTTATATTAATGTCATCCAAATTACTGTTTTGAACAAAAACATGAAATCAGTCATTTACATATTACTATTTTTCAGTAATGTCTGTTTGGTCAATACAAGCAAGGAAAAAAGAAAAAAATCATTGTTGCTACGCACTGGGTCCTAATAATATTATGTAATTGAACCACCACTAGCTTTGATCACAGAGTGATGCAAGAATTATTTCTATCACTGTATAGACCTACATATGTTATTATATATATATATACATGACGTAAAGTATAAAACGAGTTAGTGATGACATTTTGTAGGTCAATGTCTTTTTCCGTTTTCTACGACTTGCATATTTATGACCACATTACTCTTTGCCGTCCGCAGCAGCGGGAGGCGTCGGCTTTTAGCAGCGGATATTGACGTTGATGCGGATGATATGCTGACTATTTGATCGTCAGCGTTTCTATAGCGCCGACCGTAGTCTATAGGCCTATACCTCAGCTGGTTTACTGCTGTGTCGTGCATTGCCTGTGTCCTTCATTGTAATGCGCTACTGCGAAAGCGTGCATGGATACCACGCCACCTGTCGACGACTGGGATGATATAGCGCCCTGATGTTTGTCAATTTCGTCTTTGACGGACGCCATCGTTTCCTCTGAAACAAAGCGATGCAATTAAATTCCGCATGGTGTCTTCGTTTTCTTCCTGTTCTGCTGAGAAGCTTTCCCCTCCGTTTTCGCCCCTCGTCAGTCTAACGCTGTCCTTGTCGCCGCCTCCGAGCCTTAGCCGTTGCTGCTCTTAATTTCCTTATTGTTCGCTTTTCTTTCCTGCCTTTGTCTGGCTCACTTTTTCGTTCATCGCTTCATCCTGTCCGTCTTTTTTATCCTCTCTGTTGTCTTTTATCGTCTAAACCGTCTGATCTGTCTGTCTCTTCCTCTGTCTGTCTCTTCCTCTGTCTGTCTGTCTGTCAGTCTGTCATTCTGTCTGTCCATCTCTTGTCTGTAATATAAACCGCTTATGATCAAAACCTGACCAACACTGGCTATAGGTAAATTCTTCGTAAACAGTTCCTCGTAAAACAATTAGGCTATTCATTCGTAAGAATTATCTTCATAAGGCATTTCTTTGTATGCAACAATTTTAACCCTAAGCCTAATACCAGAATGCGCAAAGAACTGCTATATGAAGAATTGTGCTTTACGAAAAATTGTTCTACGAAGATAATGTCGGACACCACCAACACTTCCTTTGGTAATGAATATAGAAATTGTAACAATGACAGTCACAACTGGCCTTCTTCTGGCTTTAAATATTGCCATCATTGTTACAACTATTACTATTTTCATGTTTTTTGTATACGCTTTGGTTACAAGTGATTCGTTGAGTTTAAACGCAGATATTATTTATGCATTGCGTTTCTTTGCTATGCCAGCCATCATTGTCAGCATTGTGAAAAGCGAATAATTATATACGTCATAGTAGTAGATAGCCTCTGAGTAGATATCTTGAAGGGGCGCTATATCAAGTATTTTTGATTGATAGAGAGAAATGCGCGCTACATAATTTTCTATATTCGTGACCGTATGATTATTTAGCGAATTGACCAACGTGTCTCACTCCGATCGTCTGTCTGTCGTCATCATAATCGTCATCGCTGTCGTCATCGTCATCGACGAAATCATGTCGCTTGTTGTTGCTGTGTTCATTAGATTGCTGTCGAGGTGACAGTTGCCTGTCCTAATGGATTTCATTCCGCGAAACGACCTTGGTCCTCAGAGGGTGCCCGTCTCAAACATCACGCACGTCCTCGAGTCGATGGTCGACCTGATTCCAGGAGCGGCAGACTCCGACCGCGGCGCCAACTCCTCCACGAGGCTCCCATTCGCCAACTACCGTCTCTTTCGCATCGTTCTCGACGTCTATCTGGCCAGCATCATCTGTCTGCTGGGTTTCCTTGGTAACAGCCTCACGATCGCCATCCTCTGGAGCGACCACGACAAGAAGAGCACGACGAACTGGCTGCTGCAGACTCTGGCCGTCGTCGACATGGTCTACCTCGTCGCCTGTCTCTTTACGCAGCCACTGAAGACGGCCTGGGACGTCACCGACTGGCTTAGCGCCGACACCCGCAAGGTCTTCACACTTCTCCAGCCTTACATCTGGGCGCTGGCTTCCATGGCTCAGATGGCCACCGTCTGGATGGTCCTACTCGTCACCGTCGACCGCTACATAGCCATCTGTCACCCGCTGAAGAGCAAGATACGCACCATCGGAAGGGCGCGTTCCGCCGTCGCCTTCGTTGTCACCCTGGCCATCGTATACAACATTCCGTTGATGATGGATGGAGTGAGCGTGGAGGAGTTGACGGTGACGACCGACGGCGACCAGGTGGCATCGCCGGCAGAGGCTCGCATGACCCGCATCCGGGTTTTCTATTTCCTCGTTTATAAGTCCATCTGCTTCTTCGTGTTCCGCTCCATCGGACCACTCGTCGCCCTGCTCACCCTCAACTTCAAGCTCGTCCGAGCGCTGGGTGAGATGCGCCGACGCCATCGCTATCTCAGCAGCAGCAGCAGACAGCGCGAGAACGTGACCTTGGCCTTGGTCGTCGTCGTGAGCGTCTTCATCGTCTGCGAACTGCCGGACGTCTGTCTGCGATTGGCCGTCACTCTGTGGGAGTGGATTCCGTCGATTGAACTCAACATCTACGTCACGTATCGTCTCGTCAACCCCGTGACGAACATGCTGCTGACGATCAACTCGTCCGTCAACTTCCTCATCTACTGCCTCATCGGGAAGAAGTTCCGGCGCATCCTTTTCCGCCTCTGCCTCCGACGCACTGTCGCCAACGGCGACGCTCGTCTCAACCTCTCCCATTGTCAGTCGGCTAAGACCTACGAACTGGCTGAGGTCTAAAGGTCAACCTCCGACAGCGTCCACGATGACCTGCGATCGGGTCGAGGTAGAGGACCAAAGGTTAACCACCACCATCGTTCATGGACAATTATTTCCTATTGTCAGCGAATAATGGTTGGAACAATTTCGTATAGTAACTGCCTAGGTCTATATAGAGCCAAATCAACTACCGACTTACTCCGTAATGGTCGACAGTACTGCGAATCTAACCAATTACGAATTGGCAAATGTAACCAACATTATTTCGGATTGGCAAAAGGAACCATTTGTGGATTTTCAAAGGTAACCAATTAGGGATTGGCAAAGTTAACCAATTGCCGACCTGATGTTGAGTTTATACCTTCTACTCCAAAGTGTCCAGAACTGTATTTTCCCGGTTTTTCTTTAACAGCGATAGACGTATCTGTAAATATTGAATTACTTCTTTGCTCTATTTTATTAATTTATAAGAGGGTTCGATAGAGTTCGTAGTATCTACTAGATGATCGCATCTTAACCGGGTGTATATGTTATTTGGATATTTAAGTGGCTCCTTTCATTTAGAGCTGCTTTGTTTTGTTCTTCACGTTGATTTATTTTCATTTGTCCATTTATTATTGTTCTACGTTAGATACTGAGGTTTTTGATACGCAGAAAGTCGTTAACTCGACGAACAGTGCATTTCAGCATCGTCAACAGAGAAAGGGTAACGCAGTTAGCGGTAACTGCACATTTTCCCATTTCAGAAGGAGGCGATGGAAATAATCGATGGACGCTTTTCGAAATGATGATTTTCTGCGTTCTGTTTGGTTGGTTGTTCTCTTCATGTCTGACTTGTCTGTATCATTCCTCTCCTCTTTCCGTCAATCGGGCTCTTGCTTTTCCCATGACGTCTGTCTGTCCCCGTCTCACTGTCTGTCTGTCTCTGTCTGCTCTCTCTCTGTGTCTCAGTCTCGCAGTCTTTGCTTCTGTCTCTGTCTGTCTGTTTGTCTCTCTCTGTCTCGCCATATCTTTCTCTCCCTCTCTCTGCTCTCTCTGTGTGTCTCAGTCTTACAATCTTTGCCACTGTCTCTGTCTGTCTGTTCCTCTCTTTCTCTCCCTCTCTCTGCTCTTTCTGTGTGTCTCAGTTTCACAGTCTTTGCCTCTGTCTCTGTCTGTCTCTCCCAGACTGACACCGACCAATCTATCACAGACATCCAAAACATTCCGGATAATTTGGCCATTAGCGCTGTATTACTGGTTTTCAGGATCGTAACATGGCGAAGGTTTCCAGTCGTCCAGGAGACATACATAGTCTGTATTGAAAACACTACAAATTAACCTGGAACATTCATAATAGTCCAATTTTCCAGGCATCCTCTTAAAAGCAGTGATAGTATCTATCGTGACTCTACTATCATACACTGAAGAATTTCTACCCTAATGTTCCTTCGGTTTATCATAAATAATTTATACCTGTGTCCTAGAATTGCTTTGTTTGGAGTTAATTGAAAAAGCCTATTCTACTCTAGAGCTTCCTTTCCAGCTATGATCTTATAATCTCATAAGCTTCGATTAGATCTCCATTACTCCTTATTCTCTACTATGATGCTGATCCGCACCGATTTTTCCTCATGGAAAAGTCATTTTTGTGGCTCCTCTTTGCACTTTATCTGTCGTTTCCATCAATTCCATATTCTGTTTCAGATATGAATTCCATACCTGAATGCAGTATTCCCAGTGCATTTTTACTGACGGTACGCGCCGGTACGGCATACCGGGAACTTTTTGAAGTCATAAATATTTAATTTATTTATATTCAGTGTTCTGGTAGTCTTGATTGTCAATAATAGTAAAATAAAAATTGTGTATTTGGCGTTATAGCTCGTGTGCTTTAGCTGAGCATAGAATACGTTCCACTTGATCCATTGTACCAGTGATTTTATTTGACGTCGTTAATTACTGTAGAGACTGTAGACCGGCTAGTCTATTAAACTATCATCATCGATAATTTATTTCCGGTCTGCACGTCTTATCTTAATGAAGTAATTATTTTAAATAAAACAATTTTATTAAACAAGAACATTTTTGGTAAATAATTATTTAATCCAACACAAACAATGAAACAATTACGGATTTCTGTGTATAATCGAACAGCGGTTTTCGTGTAAGTAAAAAAGCTAAAATAAGTGAATAAGTAATGACATAGGTCACAGAGGAAACAATGAAACCACCATAAGATATCAAATACAATATTATTATTTAATGACATTTTAATATTTTTCAAAATGCAATTTTGGTCTTTGCTTACATGTTCGTAATTCTGATTAAATAATGTTCGTAATTCTGATTATATAATGTTCGTAATTCTGATTAAATAATGTTCGTAATTCTGATTAAATAATGTTCGTAATTCTGATTAAATAATGTTCGTAGGGAGGTGGCGCACTGAGAATCCTAACTAGGCCAAAACTGCTTTCTTCCAATTCATCTAGGCGCATATTATCATTTATCTCTAAAAACTATTACTTGCACACTGTTCTGTCTAAGTCTGTCCTGTTCTGATGTATTAACACTATTAGCTGGACGTAGGAGCCCCTAGCTAGCGGGATCATTCAATCCCTTCAAGGACCCCTACACTCTATTTATACTTAAAGTTTGTTTGTTATATTCTGTGTATATTTTCTTTTGCATAATTATTCTTTATGTTTGTATTCCATGAATAAAGATGGTTCATGGTTCATCTATATTTTTACAAAATAGGCACATAGTATTCCAATTGTGGTCTAACGATTGATATGTACAACCATTATTGTATCCTTGTCTCTGGTGATCATTGTTATTCTTATCATAGCTAAAGTTGAGTTAGTCTTCTTTGCTGCTTCAGAAATTGCCTTGAAGATTAGGAATCTTGTGCATAATCACACCCAAGCACCTTCCTTCCTTACTCACTTGCAGTACCTTACCCTTCATTTTCATATAGAAATCGTTGTTTCTCTTTCCCAAATACACCATTCAGCACTTATCCTAATTAGGAGCATCTGTTAGTCCTCCTTTGACCAACTGAACAATTAACCTGAATATGAAATGTTTTGGGTTTAAACAATCAAGGTTTCTGCATTCTATTCAAGGGGTCATCTATAATAATGCTACATATTTCATTCTTCTTGCTGGTCAATGCCTGAAGGATGGGCGCCGCATTTGTGTGGAAGTCGTTTGTACATGAATACCCTTTCGTCTTCATGTATGTTTTTCACTTAAACCTACTGTAATTCGTTTATTACCGTGATTTGTAAATTTCTCGTGAATTTATTCCTGTACATTTTTTTATTCTGTACATGCCGTGTGGGTGCAGTCATGTGCTTAGATTAGGAAAATTTAATGTTTATTAATTATATTCAGTTACTCACATTTTGTTCAGTGTAGCGGACTAGAATGCGTGATAATAATTATAGGGGTTTTTTCATATTATTATCTGTTGAAGTCACTGTCTTTGATATGTTGTATATTTGGACTTTTTGTAGCTAAACCTATTATACAATAATGATTATGTTAATATTGTTACTACACAGTACTACATCCGATATACATGTAGCAAATATAATATTGTTTAAAAACTGATTATAGCGTCAATATAATATATGTAGCCGAACTCGGAAACCAAATGCCATGATTGTCTAAAGATGAATTAACTACTTTATAAATAAGCTGTAAGTTGTTATTCATGAAAATGATTGTACGCTCTGTAAATATTTGTACTTACTACCAAAGGATATTGATAATAATTGTTTGTGTGTTTCTGTATTTTATTACATCTATTATGATGTTTCCAATTCACAAAAGAATAGAACTTCATCGCAGCAGCAGTGCTCCAAGTAATGGAGATTTCATAAAGGGCATCAAGGGCTTTCACCTACGGACGTTTCACTTCCGGACGATTCACCACTCAGAGGCTTTCACCTCTAGGGGCTTTTAACTCAACTGTAACATTAAAGACTGACCCCTAGATATGGACTTTCTTTGAAGGAATTCGGAAGGATATCGCCAAACAGAAAAACAGAAAGGAGTGTATTTGCAAGCAAAATCTGGTGCTCAGAGTGTTCCAAGAAAATCATACCGGTTTCTGATGGACAGGGTAAATCCAGGGTAAATCCAGAGCCGGCCTTTTTGGGTGGCGAGGTCGGGCGCCGCCCGAGGGCGCCGACAGGTTGGGGTGCCGACAATTTGAGGCGCCGAAAAAGTTCAGTTTTTATATTTTTGTATTTTTTTATTTATAGTTGCTAAAACCAATTTTTCTGTTTCTTGTTTAATTTTATTTTTCATTAATGACCCTTACGTTGTCTCAGTACTTTCAAGCATTCAGCTAATTACGTCATTGTCAAACGTCATCAAATGGCGTTTATCATTTAAAAACGAATAACATAATAAAGAAATAAAACCTTCAAATACATTACAGTTTCATTTTTAATACATACTAATTTGGGCAATATAAAATTTTTTATAAGTCAGAGGCAAATTTAAATGTTTAAAAAAAGCTGTCTGGCTATGAATGCAGTTTATACAGAAAACGAAGATCTACAATGTCACAGCAAGACACAGAATGGAGGGGAGGGGTGGAGAGGTGGAAGGAAGGCGACGGAGCTGAAGGAAGAGGGGAGGCAGCGTGAGAGTGTGGGAGAGTGACTGAGAGGAAGACATATACGGCGACGAAGACGAAGAGGAGAGTGAGATAAAGATGGAAAGAAAGGATGCAGGGAGAGGGAGAGAGAGGAGAGAGAGAGAGAGGAAGAGGACGACGGGAAGATAGAGAGGGGTAGGGAGAGAGGGATGGAGGAAGAAAGAGAGAGAGAGACGGAAAGAGAGGCAGAGAGGGATAGGGAGACGAAAACGGAGAAGAAGGCGGGAGCTAGAGATGGAGGCAGCGAGGGGAGATGGCGGGTAGGGTGAGCAGGCGGAGAGGGAGCGGAATTATACGTTATGAAGGCAATTTCGAGTGTCTTAGAACTGGTATGCGTCGAGTAAACAAACATATGCGGGCGTGCGCATGCATACAAGTGCTGCGTGTATGCATGCAGAATGTCTGCATGAATATAGGCACGTGTACATACAGGCATGCATACAAACGTTCCTTCATACATATACACAAACATGCACACATGCTCTTACATTTGAATGGCTTATATGGAAATAAAACATGCGCGCACATTTGTGCATGCATACATGTGTGCCACATACAGTTGATGAAGCGCTAACTAATTTGAATTATATTTCAAATGGCAAAACAAAGTTATAACAAAACTATGAAATTCATTCGAGTAAGACGAGTACTGATACAGCGTAGTACTTGTGAATAGAACAATAAATTTAAAAGGATCATGTGTGAGTTAGCGGAAAGGTCGAGTAGAGAGACTCTGACGATGTCATGAAGTCAACGGCGGTTGTGCAAGCGACCAGAGAAGGTCCATCGCCACATAGAAACCTTATCGGCGATCTCCAGGTTTTTGCTCGTTTAAAACATGAAATAAACCAACTTGACCTGAGAGTCAGCGTACGATCATCTTGCACCCCATTTCGCGCCTCTGACGTTTCACCTGTCGACACATGCGCGTGCTCGTCTGCGCGTGTTCGCTGGCGTGGTCCATTTTCCAATCGGTGATTCTGCTTTTCGTCATCCACCTCGTGGTATTCTAACATTATGTATTGCTTGACATGGTCCCGCCAGCGATGCCACGCTTGCATCATTGATTAGGCCCGTGGGGTTTCGCTTCAGATCGGTGATGCATTATCAGGCGCAAATTATATCTGAACCAGGCTGACTTCGTTGTGAGCCTGAGTGATGGTAATTGTAAACTTAATTGGAGAAATTGTAGGCCTTCGTCTGGAAGTGGCCTTTTTTGTTTCATTATAACGGATGCATCACCAGGCAATCTAATTATACGAACTGAGCGGCAGAAGAGATTTTTTGCAAATGCAGACTGGTTTCTTTCATGTGTAACCGATCGACCAAAATAAAAGCGCTTTTGGACGCTCCTTTTTCAGATCAAAGGCTATTCCGCAAAAGGCTATTCCGCAAAAGGCTATTCCGCAAAAGCCTCCTCCTCTCATGTTTCAGTTATCTTTGAGAGCCGCCGACGCATTGTCTCCCTTTGCAGCTGCCATTTCGGAGCACTGGGGTCACGACAGCCGATCTGTCATCGATTGGAACAGATTGTAAGAAGAGCTAATTCGTTTATCTTTGCGTCAGCCATAACATCTGAGTCGGAACACTAAAGGAAGACGCTATATAAAGGTATCCTATAACGAAGGCGTCACCGAGTTCGACAACTTATGAAAAATCCAATATCACTGCCCACAAATCGACATAATAATATGTCGAAAGCTTCAGCAACTGTTGAGTCTGCGCTGATGGCAATTAACATATAGCCACATCTACGACTCCAACTAAGCATACAGACATTATTCGCTGTAGGAGGAGGAGGAGCATGACGTCATTACCTCTCTTCTTGGATTTACGATCGCTTCATTCGAATACCAATAAAACTGACGATCTCCAACAGACGGCGGTCGATGTATGTTCTACCTCGTTTGAGGTAGCAGCCATTGCAGAAGGGCTCTTGCGTAATTCTGCACGACGACGGTCGGGGATGAAGAGAAGCCTTTAATGGCCGACCCTCAGGCTCCCAAGGCAATGCGAGAAATCGTCCGCACTGCCCCGATGGCTCATGGCTACATCCGTATGCAGCATAAAAGCAGAACATAAAGAGAGAGAGAGAGAGAGAGAGAGAGAGAGAGAGAGAGAGATAGATAGAGAGAGAGAGAGAGAGAGACAGACAGAGAGAGAGACAGAAAGAGAGACAGAGAGAGAGACAGAGAGAGAGACAGAGAGAGAGAGGGGAGGTCGTGGGATGGAGAAGTGCAGCGCAGCACGCTGTGCGCTATCGAACTTCACGTTTGATCCACGTTTATGCAGCCCACGCATATATAAGCACATAATTATGTATATTTATAGCATATATATATAATGGAATATAACAGAATACTGTGTCGTTTGTATATAAGAGCCGTATTTATATGCACAGATGTATATTCTTTTATGCCGAGGTTTGGCTCATGTTGTCTGGACTCCTCTCTGAGTACACTCAGTATATAGAGGTTCCTTTTATAAGCATCATCATTAAAAGCTTCTTTTCCGTTCTATTCATCAGTTCCCTCTTATTGGAAATTCGTTAAAAATTCTATGACCTCTCTTTAGCACTCAATATTAGGTCACACTTCTTTCTATTACTCTTGTACCGTCTCCTTATGTAATCTTATTACTGCATACAGCCTAGATTTCTATTAGTAATTCCAGCCTGCAGTCTCAGCGCACTCATTTTTAGCATTCTTATTACAGAGATGGTTTCCCGTTGCCTTCCTCACAGACAATTATGGGTGAGCAACTTGTCCAAGGTCGCTACGCAGTGACCTGAGGTGAGTTCATCTCATTCCCCAGGGGCGTAAAGCCAAGGACCTGCCTTTGGGCAGAGCACTCAACATCATCATCATTACAGAGGAATGTAGGGGGCCTACGTACCATCAACTTCCATTGACCCCAGCGTGTTCCACCCGATCAGCCTTCCATTCTTCTGCTAACTCGAGAGGTGGCAACAACCCATCGGACAGAAGACGCCACCACGTGACCCAACGGTCACGAAGCATCAACCTCACAATATCACTAAAATATATTTCCATGCATTCTCATGTGGATTTTCTCTCAGCAAGTTTAAAATGATATCAGCGATGAACATGACAATGGAGGAGCGATACGTGGCGCAATTGTATGCTGGCTCATTAATCGCTGTGGGGTATCGATCACACAAGCTCCTGACATCACTTTCAAACGCAAGTCATTGGCAGTTTTAGAGTGGTCTGCAGGTTTTGTTTATGAATAAAATTACGAGTATATTTCAAAGAATACATGCACCAGCTAAATTTCTGGGCGTTCCTTTTAAAATCTTGCATATCGTTTTTTTTTCAAAATCCTTGCGTTATAGACTCAGACTTACAAAGACTCTGAGCACCTAAAAGCAGAGCAAACAGCGTGTCATATTCTATAGAAACAGCTGAAGTTTCTTAGAATACTAAAATATTACAATTTGTTTTTCAGTGACAATTTTCAATGACCACGTGTGTGTGTATTTATTTATACGGAATTAGTGATAGGCCTGTACATATATTATAGGTGCATAAATGTATGTAGGCCTATGTGTATGAAATGAAGTTCATTTGCTGGAGGAGTAGCGGACGAAGAATGAGACTATAGGAACAACAGAGTCACACAAAAAGAACGAGACTAAGAAACAGAGAAACAAAGAACACGAGGACGCGATGAAGAAAGGGAATTAGGTGGATCACAAAAACAAAGCGGTTGAGGACGGATCCGAAGTGACGAAGCACCACAAAGATTCACAATGGTTGCTAGTGGAATAGGTTCAAATGGTACACCATGGCGATGTAGCACCGCTGGACACTGCGCTCTTGCACCATCGAACAGAATCCGAGAGGAAGCGAAGACTAATGTAAAAAAAGTTATGTATACATGTATGTATATATATATATTAGACACATAAATATTAACGACTTGCCTCGCACGACCAAGCGCTAACGAAACAAGCAAAAAACTGCGACCATCTGATTATTTAGGGTCGCATGACGCGTGTCTAAATGGTGGTTCCAATCAGATAGAAGAAGAATGGAGAGCAGTGGGAACTAAGAAATAGTTCATATTATCTCTTCAACAGCCACCAGGATCAGACGTATCACACCCACAGGAAATCAGAAATCCTCAGGTTACACATATGCGCTCATGCATATTAGATATTAATATAAAAGTATATATACGTGTCATCTAGACACACGAATAGATAATTATTAGCTTCATTCCACCAGATACAAAGAATGTCTTGTGGTAACTAATTTTATTGACTCTAAAGCCGACTTAATTACCTCGTGAAGCAGCGCGTGTTTCCTAATTGGCTCGTGTGCTATAAGCCCAACTGACCTATTTCTACAAGGCACAAAGATCAGTGGATTACAGGCAATGCAAATGCCTTTGCAAGTGCATGAGTATCTTCTTATTTTCTACATGGAGTCACGCATCCAAACATAAGCACAAATACCCACATGATGCATACATTGGAAAAATTATATAGGTGTGCATTGTGCGTAGGTCCTATGCAACGTTTATGCAGCGTTTAACAGAATCTCTTGAGTCGCAATTATTTTAGATTTTTTGATGCAAAGGGTGCTGGAACAGTTGGGTGTGTCTCTGTTGTCCGACATTCACAAACACGTAAGTCCGGAACAACGGATTTTCTTTCAGCTTGACAATTTTTCAGTGGAAAAGAAGGATTCCTTATGACTGACCCCTCCTGAGAGATTGATTAATAATATTTAAGCCTGAAGCAGACAGACTCTGGGATGCTTGTCACAGGTCCTGCTGCATTGAGAACTACAATATGTGTGAGGCCAACCATGGACGCGACCACATAATCACTGATGGGTGGAACCCGAGGCATCCGAATATGCATCCTACCCCAGTTTGTCAATACTGTCTGCTTTGCTCGCTGTACTATATGCTTGAAGATCATGACAAATTAAAGTTGTTTTTTCTTGTTGCAAAATCCGACTGTGTCTACTGTCCATCCTTCGCTTATAATTATGTTGCATTCAAATGGTGCTAATTCTACCGGAATCTGCTATACTGCACACACTCATGTCTTGATAGACTCTAGAGAAATGATTGATAAAGGACAGCTTGTTCTTCTCAGTACCTGACAATGTAAAGTTGCGGAAGCCAATGGCGATGCAGCGTGAAACTGCGGTAGCCATGGGAAAAACATGACGTATACTGTGACGTATACTCTCTTGTTACCCACTACTTAAGTACAGCAGCGACCAAACTCCCTCATGAAACGTGGGTCGTTGTGACTGAGTATAGACACCGGATATTAGTTATTGGGACATTACTGATTATTGGACCATTGCAGTTGAACGAGCCACAACTGTGTGCTGATTTTGCCGGTGGTCTCTAGAGCCAATTCTATCTTTCTCCCAATTGCGCCATATTTATATGTTTTCACTCCCGTGAGAACTTAGCATTGCAGTGGAAGTTGATGGATGGTGATCGACGGTCAAAGTATCTTTCACCGAAGAGATACGAAGCGCCGCCTGCGTTCCGTGGATAAGCTGTCGTCGTTGGTTTTATTTGAATTAGAAACGTCTATTGATCATGACTCAGCTGAAGGAACTCAAACAGTCAATAAACCGTCTTCACTGCAGTCTGCCGTCGCAATGTATCGTTCTAATGCCACTGGCAATCAAAGCTTTGTGAAATATTGTCGCTCTCTAATTGCAACATCATTGGGAAGGTTTTTTTTAATACGAAGTTATTATGATTTCTACCTCGGTTAAAAATTCTCATAATTATACAGAGATGCTGTTTATCACCTTAAAGAAAGATTGGATAAAATAGCGGTGATCATGTTATCTCAAGCAGCTTATCTTACTAACGTTACGTTGAAATGTAATCTAACGTCTTATTTAGGGATTTTGAGAGTTTCAAATGTTGATTGAACGCTTACATGCACACGTGATCCAGAAGCGATATTGAAACGTTGTTCTGAGACAATTTTGGACTTAAGAGTTGATGCAGAATTTGAGTAAATCGCTGATAAGACGTTATATTTGCCAGATTTTATTATGTTGATGATACGTCTCAAAAACTCTACACTCTACAATAGCCATTATAGTGAAGTGATACTTTGGCAACAAAGTAGCACTTGGAAAATATAAGCTTTTCAAATTAAATGAATCTGAGAACGTGCAAGAGCGACGGATTTTCTTTCGCATCTTAAAATTGCTACTTTAATTAAATAAACTTAATTCAGTGTGTTCTTCGGATTTGCGATTCTTAACCAGACGTTCACAAGATATCTGATTCACGAGACAATAAACACGTATAATTATTACGAAGATCTTTTCACGTAGGCCCTATTTCTGGTAAAGTGCAAATCATCTACCATAAAAGTGACTTTGCCGGACTTAATATTGCCAATTTGAACGCTATTATTCGGTTCCTATACTGGATGACAGTTTTCATGGCTATTTGTATTATAAATAGGAAATCATTGTGTCATTTTTCCCAAAACGGCCTAGTCTTGATAATAGTACAGACTAAGTCTAATCTCCACCTTAGATCGAGCACCATTCGAAATTATGCTAGGCCTATTCAGATGATTCAGTCAGCAATGTAGTAAATAAACCCCAAGTTCTGTCGGCTTCTGCGTTCAAACATAGGCGACCTTTTAAGATGCTACGCGTCGCCGACTGTAAAACCTCATTCCACGGTACGTCTCATTCGCTCCTCTGTTTGCATGTCAATCTGCACTGACGATAAAGTCTAGTAAACAGTTCCGCAAATCGTTTCCGATCTGTACGACAAACGTTAGATCCGTCAATTAGACTGCAAGCAATCGGAAACAGACAGCAACAAATACAGAGAAGAAGAAGGCATGTAACAATAGAACGGAAGGAAAAGAGAAGCCAACGTCTCACAGAGCATGCATATGAGAGAGACCAAGAGAGTAAGAGACAGGAAAAGAAAGTGGAAGAAAGACAAAAGATCGCTTAAGCCTTGATACGACCAATATGCACTGACGTGATACACGCAAACAATCGTCTCATTGGCTTCGGATCCGCCTAATTGCAAAGTCCAAGTCACATCACGCAAATAGTAAGATTGCAATCGACCTAGTGTACATGTACAGGGTGGGCCATTAAAAAGTAACCCCTTCTGCACGTAAAAGTAACCACATCACGCGAAGAGCAAGATTGCAATTGCCAGATTACTGCACTTCAAGGCATCGACCTATTGAACATGTACATGTAGAGTCGAAGAACCTTATAAGAACCTATAATGAACCTGACATGCGCTCTCAGCAAATCTAAACGATCTTATGATCTGATGGTTAAGTTCAACTTTAAGACGAACTAACTTTCAGAACGTAATTATCATTCTGCCCGACCATCAATTTTCATAAGCGTTTGGCAATTAACTTCATTAAGATTCTGCAGATTTCAGTCATTCCTCAATATTTTAAGTCACAGGTTAATCGACTTGAGGGCCAGCCACCAATGTCCAAACACACAACAATAACAATGACAAATACTACAATGCTGAGAAAATACTTCAACGCTGACCAAATGGGGAGTTTGGTCAGCGTTTAGGTATTTTCTCAGTGCTGCCAGTGTCACGTCAAACACTGGCAAAATACATCAAAACTGATAAAATGATTTTAAATGACAAATTATTCCTCAACACTGACAACTGTTTTAAAATGACAAGATACCTAAACACTGATAAAACAAGTTAACGCTTTTACATTGCCACCTCAACACTGATAAAATACCTCAAAATGACTAACTAGCCCTCAACGTAAACCAACACAAGCCCGAAATGTAATCGAATTGGCTCTGGATTAAGCGACCGCGAAGTGTTCAGACCATTTAATCAGCGATTGGCTGTTCAACGCGGAGATGCGGTATTGCTAACGGCAGAACACGGCATAATAATTATTAAATTCCTTTCAAATTGCGCTCTTTTGCTTGTGTGGTGATAGAATCCATCAGCGTCATCAAATAGTGTATAATGCTAATAAAGTCTATTACGGTATATTGGAAAACGCAAAGTCCGTAGCATTTCTACTGTAGATTTCTATGTTTGACCTTATATTCTTCGCATTTCGTCTTGGCTTACGTGACTGCACGAGAAGGGACGAGTCTCCCGGTGTACGATCGACTATGCGATTCAAGGATAATTAGAATACGCTGTGTGCAGCCTGGTAATTTTCATCTCGACAGAAGAGAAGCTTCTCTGGTCCGTGGAATGGCCTCGACCGTTAGTAACTGCATGGTGTTGTTACGATGTATACCGATTGACTAACGACAAAGCGTGCACGCGATTGTTGGAGGGAAGTTCAGGGAACCGCCGCCGATCGTTTGGTTGTAGTCTTTCACCAGTGAGGAATTGCTGATCGGAGGCGCAACGAATGCTATTGTCGCCCATTGTCCGTCCGCACCATCGACGGAGCGTGGTGCAGTAATTCCAAGCATTCCATCTGTCGGCTACTATGGATGGGAATCCGTTGGTTGGCTCTACGTGTGTGCGTGAACCCGCCGCCGTTGGCTCTCCGAATCCTCTGGGCTTTGCTTTGCTTGCTTGTGGTATTTCTCTTCCTTAACAGTTATGATCGTATATAAATAGGTGTAGGCAGTGCTTTAGTGAGTCCTTGTGACAATCATCCTGATACAGTGTTTGACATTAGTATCGCATTTCACATTGTCGACCTTTTGAGATCCTACTCCAGCGCAACAGTTGCAGTTCTGCCGATCCGGCAACTTCTAAATTTGACTGAACTTAGTCCTCGATGACCGCTCCTGTACTTCTTCCATGGGTTCTCTAGTTCCGGCTTGAGTTCCCGGCCATCATGGTCTTCCCTAGGGATTAATGTCGAACTCCCTTCTGTACATCATCGACACGGTTGAGCTTGGTCCCCTCCTCGCTGCCCGTGCTGTGCTTGTTCAGCAGTACCCTGATGACCTCCAGGCCTAACCGTTCTGTTTGACATCTACCGTTCGAGCAATGACCCTGGCAGTTGGTGCTCTGGTTCCCTGTATCTCATCAAATTGATTACGGCTCAGTCCAACAAAACCTCAACACATCTGGCTGGGCATCAATCATCCACTCGCTAAGCTGAGCGTCATTGCTATTGCTGCCAATTTCCCTCCCATTGCCTTTTCCGTTGCTGTCCGTGATCTCAGAGTCACAGTGGATAAAGAGCTATTCCTCAGATTCGCCACCTCACCGCAACAGTTACATACAGCTCTTCACAGTCGCTTACTTCCGCCGCTAAAGCTACCCTTGTTCGCTACATTGTCATGGCCGGACAGATGTAGTGATTGGACCTGATGAGAGCACATAATAATGTGCTAAACATTATATATTGTATACTATATAACTGGTTCTTCTTCCGTCCGTTGATCATATTCCAGGTAACTGCTCTAGTCTGGCGGTGTTTGCTGGGCTTTGCTCCAACTTACCTGCTGCCCTACCCCATGTGCCATAGGTCGCTTCTTCCTCCGCTCCGTGGAAAGCGGAGTGCTCGTTGTCCCCTTCGTCCGTACTTCTTCTCAAGTCTTAAAACTCTGCATAGTAACTTTTAAGAGGTACAATATAATTTTTAATTAATAGCCTATGATGAATTTATATGTAAACTATATACATTGAGGATCATTTATAATAAAATATATGGCAAACTATTAACAATTTAATTAAATAATTCCCAAAAAAACACAGTGCAAGTTTTAGTGGAATATGATAGAAGCAATTAAGGATTGTTTTGATTCGAGTTATTACTCCTTTGACGAACGAAACATATATAGCGATGCTTGATGTCCATTTTATATATACAGGAACTTGACGTTGACCACACGAGCTTCAACAGAGTAGCCCCACCAGCTGCAGCTAAATAGTCGCGTAATCTTCAGACGAGCTTTATTGCGACGAAAACATCCTCCAAATCCTGTCGCTGTCCGCGTGCGCCTCCCTCTGTGCCTCCTGCCGCGAAGACCAGTAATCTGCTTCGCCTGCACAGCAATAAATGTTCCTATCTACATCTAAAGCCAAGCGGTACTTAACTGCAGCTAAATCCAGTCTCACCCTCCAAACTTCTCCGCTGGTTGCACTCTGCTTCACGTGCCAGTCCCAAGCCTGGATAATAGGGGAGGGCGACGTTAATGGTCTTTGTTACCACACAGTGTCGTTAAACTGCCGCTAAATCCATTCTCACCCTTCATATTATTCGATGGCGTAGGTTTCTGTGTCTTTTCGACTCACCTCTCCAACGCATCACTGTCTTTCCCTTAGCATGTATACGTTCGCTGTATATTTCTTCCTTCCTTCCTTCCTTGTTTCCTTCCTTCCTTCTTTCCTTGTTTCCTTCCATCCCATTCTGTGTTATTCTGACCTTGCTCACGCTTCTCATCTTGCATGCCTGGTCCTAGTGTACACGCGCGTCCACGCCTAAGCAAACAAGCACCACCTGCTCCTATCGAGAAAATATGAGCGTTGCAATACGAACGATTTCGGTGTATATAAGCAGACAAAGACACGTATATACAGTGCCTTTCAAGCACTCTCATGTAGCTTGATCTATTAACCTGCCCGCGAGTAAATCATGCTAAAAAATGCGGGTAAATGTGACCTTGCAAACTCCAATGAAGACCTCAATGATTCCAACTTATGTACGGCCTTTCGGACAGAGCCTCTTGTTTGAGGCCATCGATCGATCGATCGCTCTCCTTGGTCGCTCGCCTACGGAAGTAAGGTAAATGTATAAACATGTCCGTTCAAAGGAGGACGCTGCAACTTGAAGCTCAAATACTCAACTATCTTAATAAATCGTCTGAAGGATGTTATATACCATAATAGAGATGCGTTTTCTGAATTGTGACTTTGAGAATCGGGAATGAGAAAACCGCATCAAGTGGATGTAGTCTGAACCGGTTGCCTTATGTGTTAAGGTTGTCCGGTTTACGGCCACAGATCGAGCAGCGCACGTATGTGTTCTAGATCAATGTCAGATTTGAACGATAATGTACGAGCAGAATGATTTATCATGAACTGGAACCGCAACTATTTGCGGTCGTGTTAGAACTGAATTATAGAAATCGACAGACAGCAATGGAGACGACTATTTCGGATGTGCTCGCCATTTGACAAAGTGCAGACGTAACGCAGCTGGTTTACAACAGAAGTACAATAATTATCGACCGTACGACGTTATCTATCGAAGCATGTACTCCGGTCACGGACGACTGACGGCCGAAGATCCTGCATGGTCAAGGGATTGTGACTGCAATAAATGAAATTGATGTTTGGTCATGCCATACGTAAAGCCAGTCAAAACCAGTCTTCTTAGGAAGCTGCTTAAACAAATTTGATTGCTTCCAGGCTTATTCATCGGCGATTTGGACGATACCCAGTCAAGTGCGGCAGACCAAGGAGAACTCGAGTAATCGTAATCGTAAGCTTTATTAATTCGAGCGTTGCTGAACGTCATTGGCGCATTGAGAAAGGAAGAGGAGCAGAAATTATCTGGCATAATCTACTCTGCTTAGAATAGCAAGAAGCGACTGAAAATCGAGTCGTCAAAACCATCTTATCCAGTTATTGCAATAATAATCATCGCTGGTTTTAAATAGTCTAAATCTGGTTGGCCACCGTTCATTCGTTATAACTGACATTTTGCATTCAATCTTTTTCGCTAGCGTCATTTTTTTCATTTTCCTATTCTAATACCTGTGCAAACCATTTTCCCACAGAACACGCTACGCTGTTCGCTGACATTCGTGTCGCAGAATGAATAGTAAGTGATACGAATGGGTCTGATGAGTTTAGAGGTGTTTGTTTGATCTGAAAGGACATCGAGAGACTGAATTTCTTAAATTAAGGTCCCTGGCTGATTATGTGAAGCTTCTGCTGCTTAGCGACTGCCCATCTCATTAGAAACAGTCTTTTCCGGGCAACTTCATATATCCCCGACTTAGATATTAGACAGCTTTGACCAATTGCTATCGGGAACGCCTGGATAGAGACCCTGGCGAACTGTTCCAATTTGCTATATTCAAACTGCCATCTGCTTTTGCCAAGCTTCAGGTTGGCATTGATGATCCTGGTCATGTGTGCTCAGTGGTGCATTCTGCTGTTCATAGACAGTATATTGACTCAAGAATAAAACCGGATTTGGAAATGCCTATAAAAACCTAAAGCGCGATGTTTTGCTTAAGTCTGCTTTAATGTAATCTCTCTTTTATTCACTAAGTCTGTGCTACCCATTGCTACCCATTGCCCAACCTTCATAACATTTGACCATGTCTCGTTTTTCTTCTGTAGATCACAGCAGGGAGATCCTCTTGAACCTAAATTGTACACTTTCTCATCCAGTAATTCCTCTTGAATTGATTTCACTTTTTAATATTCTCAGTAAGTTGATTTTTCGTACAGCTACCATATTGCATGAGACTTTCGAGCGGAGTTCCTGTTTCCTCCGACAAAAGGCTATTGACAATTTGTTTCGGTTGGCGTCACAGTGTCCTGAAATTTGTGATCTTCATGTAGGGCTCCAAAACCGTCGCCTCTCTCTGCTCACCATATCCATTGGTCTTGCACTAAAGCGGATGAATCAATCTATGCCGTGTGATGCTCATTCCGTGATGAACATCTCTATGAATTAGTCGTCGCTCTACCCTATCGACACAACTTGACCAAGAGACTCTACTCTAAACATTAATGCCATATGTCAGCTGTCGACAAAACTCGGTTGGTTAATTGGTTCCACGCTTGTGCGTGGGTCCACCATTGATTACACTTTTTTGAGCTTACTGTGCACTTTTTTGCCAACTGATGTATTTTATGCGATCATAATGACATCTGGTGTCACATAGGCCAGCGCAGAGAGCGCCTCTGAGTAGATATCTTTAGGAGACACTTTATTAAGGCGCGATTACATTGCGCGACATGGATGCGAATCACATTTCCAACACGCGACGATTGACTGGGCAGTCTGAGAGAAGGGTTGTTTAGTTAGTTTCCTCAGCCTGTTAATGTCTTGGCTTCAGCTGCGACCACCGAATAATTCCAGTCAGTCACCCTTGGGGGCCGTCCATAAATGACGTCACGCGAAATTGGCTGTTTTTTGACCCCCCCTACCCCCCTTGTCACACTTCGTCACAAAAAGTCTGACCCCCTCAAACATGACGTCACAATGCTCTGACCCCCCCCAGAAAAAACCACTTCATTTAATTTCAAATAAAACATAAAAATTAATAATTAACTTTTTTAAACATTGCTGAACTTAGCATAAAAAATCATTTTAAAATAATCGTAGACTCATCGTCTATTAATGCTAAAAAAATGCAATGTTCAGAATAATTTTTATTCTTTTATTTTCTTATAAAAAGAAGTAACCTATAGAATTAATAGTAGTAATTATGTATAGCAATATTGAAACTTTGCGGTAGAACGACTTAAAGTTTTTTTCCACAGCAGGATGAAAAGTTCTGAAGTTCTGGTTGAATCATAACAACCTATTATTTTATGATTGCACACAATTAATTTTATGCTTCTCCATTTTCCCATGGGGAAGCAAAATGCTCCTTAATGGAATAAATTGGGGTAGCACAGATCTGTTCATCCTGTGGTATAGATATTCCATTCAGCTCAAGATCTTCTTCCTCCATCCAATCCACACTCTCTCTATTTTCTTCTCTCGCGAGTATAACCATTAGTTCACGTTGCCGACGTGCAGCTACTCTCTGTGGCCTAATGCGTTTTGGTGAAATAATTGATTCCTTGTGAGTTGCAGAGTGGTTGCGCAGCATGACTAACGACGCGAAGTATGTGTGACATTTTTTGCAAATCCTGTCGCCAAGCACGGATTGTATTGACGGACAGTACAAGTCATATGGAATCAAAAAATTTATATTGCTTTATAAAATATTAAAGGACGTTTTATAAATTTATCAAAAATTATTTTTTTAATGTGACGTCACATTACTCATACCCCCTCCCCCTCGTCACACATCGTCACAAATGTCAGACCCCCCTCCCCCCTAAGTGCGTGACGTCATTTATGGACGGCCCCTTGGGGACTATTTATATAGCTCTTTCGTGTACTTAGTTTGAAGAATAGCAATATCGTTGTTCCGTAAAGACACGCGATGTCCAGGGGTCATGAACTAAGCAAAGCAGCACACGTGGGACGACCGGCGGTGCAAGATAAATGGCAACGATCTGCACAAGCGAAGGAAGGATGATTGCTACCAGCAGTTCCTATATTACATTTGAATCAATCTACCTATTTCTTCACGAAGACTGTGTTTACGTTTCGGTGGCAGCAGACGTTTCTTTAGGCTTTGGCCTTTGCACGCCTTGCCCTCCAGCTGTAGGGATAGGTGAGAAGGTTACCATTGCCTCATTTGCAGAATGGCTCATCATCGTGCCATCAACGACATCATATGGGTCGTAGAGTAATGGAAAAAAACACGAGCATGCACAACTGAGGATGTTAGTTTTTAGCTTCACAAATCCCCTTACGGTTGACTAGGCTAGTGGCGGCGCTGCATGGAAGCAAAATACGCAATTGCGTACCGAAAGAAAGGTAAAAATCACCAAAAATACTTCAACAAAACCTTTTAACGAAATAAAAGAAATCAAAATATCTAACCAAATGATTTGCAAATAGAATGAAATTTTCTACTTCGCCAGACCATACTTACCTAGTACTTACGGTTTAATAATGTTTTCGAGACTCAGAATAATTGATATAGGCCTATATTAACGGCTTTCCATAACGGACGATAATTGAACAATAGGCCTATTTTAAAAATGAAAATCTTGTGCGGAACATGCGTATTGTCGCTATTGCGTATCTAAAATATCAGGAATATGTTATACTCTGCTTAGAATAGCAAGAAGCGACCGAAAATCGAGTCGTGATGACCATCTTATCCAGTTAGAGTACAGGCATTTTGTGAACATTTTTGGGTGAACCTCACACAAATTGCAACAGAAATGTCTAACAACTGCTTCTTACACAGAAAAGTATCCTCTACAACATATCAAAAGTCTCCATGAATACATGTGGTGGAAGTATTATAAAAATTGTGATATTTAGCAGCACTGTAATAACTAACAAGAAGCATATTTTCAGAGGAAAATTTGAAATCCAAAGACCTATCAATTTTAATTTTTTACGCATCAAACTTTTAACGCGAGCGCCAATAGACTAGCCTTCCAAAGATGTATATCATTTTATGGAGCCTTGCATGCTGCCGATAGTTAACTTCGACCTCTGTGATATCTTGTACACTATACTTGTAATCATATAGCGCATTTAGAGCCGTTTGTCATTTTAAAATTATTATTACTACCATTACTAATATCTGAGGTAGTTCTGATCCCTCAGGAGGTATTTCGTTCCCCAGGGACTAAGAGATTTTTAGCGCGTTAAAATCGTTGTCCGGATGGCCAGGCCACGTCTTCTTGGAGTGAGGGGAAGGTGCCCTGGAAGGCCACAAGATTATAGCGTTGAATACAGATAGATAAACGCTGGAAAAGGAGAGAAGCCTAGCGCTTATAGCCACTTATTATTAGTATTAATATTATTATTATTATTATTATTACATTTATATTACTGTTTTTATAATAATAACAACAATGACAACAACGCTATCAGCAGCAACAACAACAAATGTTATTATTATTATTATTATTATTATCATTATTATTATTATTATTAATATTTCTATTATTGTTATTATTATTATCAATATTATCATTATCATTGTCATTATTATTATTATTATTATTATTATTATTATTATTATCATTATTATTATGATCACCATTATTCGGTGCGTCCTCCAAAAGGACAATGAAACCAGTTCTAAGGGACCAATGAACCTGTTAGCATCTGATATCTAACATTTGATGGATCCACCTGGGTATCTCTGTCGTAGGAGGTAGATGCCTCCTGGTATGGAATGATAATTATAATTAGGCCTATCTCCTGCTGCATCCGAAAAAAGCTCTTCAACCCCAAATCCATTAACAATCTAAGTAGTCTGGGCTGCCCTCCTTGTCTGAAAACGGAGGCAACTTTTCATGAGTAGATTTCATTCGGGAGGCTGGTCTCGTCAATCCTTCATAGAGAAGGAAGTGGAAACCCTTAAGAGACGAATTCTCTGCTGAAGACACCCTCCTTGCTCTGTCCAGTGCTATTTTGTTGCCGCAGTTAATGAGATTTTCCAAACACACCTGACGCGTCATTCCAAACACAAGTGAGGCGTCATTTTCCGAACGTATCGCAATTCCTATTTTATAATTGTTGTTGTCTTTGTATCTGCTGCTAATTTTACTGTGATCCTCCTCCTCGTCATTGTTGTTGTTGATGCCGCTGATAGTGCTGTTGTCATTGTTAACCCTGTTATTGTTATAAAGACTGTAATATAAAATGCAGGAAACCTTGACCCAGAAAGGAAAGACGAGACGAAGAATTCGTTTCTCTACAATAAACGTTGACAAATGATTAACGATCAGTGTCGCGATCCTATTTCGTATTCTCTTCCTTTTCTATTATTTCCTTTGACGATCTCTGTCTTCGCTGGCCTTTTGTCTTTGTCTCTTGGCACAAGGGTCTTCCTTCCCTTCCTCTCTATCCTTTATCTCCTCGCTTTGGGCGTGGTGGTACTTTGTGGCAGAGATTTTGGGTTTTTCCGGGAAAGTTGTTTATGTTCTACATTGCCGCAGGTAAGTTTTAGCGCCATTTCGGACTGAAAAACGATGATTGAATGCGAGCCAAACTGTTTTGTAGCTGTCGGTCTATGCTTCGGATGTTGTGAGATTTTTTCTAGGTGTAAAAATTTGAATCTAAGTTCCCAATTATCCTGGATCCGCACCAAGGTCACCCAAAGAGGCGGCTCAGGCCTACTTGTATTTCAATGACTGCCAGGACGGAGGATATCGCAGTAGATAGAATAACTCATCTCCTTCGATCCATTTTTTTACATGAGGATGTCACGAAAGGTCGAAACGGCGGAAATGACACCAATCTCATGATTCCATATTAGGAAAATGATCCACAGCAGAAACGACGAAGAATAAGAGATTTACTGTCAGTGTCTATTTATGTCTGTTCGTCTGCATTTTGTCCCTCTGTTTGTTGCTGTCACTCTGTAACCACCTCCGTTACCTCCTCGTGTGCATCTTTCCAATCTCAGTGTAGGCCCATCTGCGTGTTATCCTAACCTGTCTGCTTGCATTCCCCATTCTTCCCATCCTCGTTTCCTCTGGCCAACGTTCCCTCACCCTTTCTCTCCGTTCTATCTAACTTGCATGCATACCTGTCTAACTGGTGCGCAGCCTATGGCAAATCTTCAGATGACCGACGACGACTTTGCACGCCTATTTGACACTCGAATATCAGATACCCCGTCGTGTCGTTTTGCAAAGGAAGCATCCGTGGCATAGGAGTGTATGAGGGAATAAAAGTGAAGGAAAGAAAAAGAGTCTAAGGGGCTGAGGAAACCCGAGCAGAAGGGAATCGATGGACGCAGAGTTGGATGGAGCTTCTTGT
This sequence comes from Bimastos eiseni, assembly GCA_959347315.1. Classification (NCBI taxonomy): domain Eukaryota; kingdom Metazoa; phylum Annelida; class Clitellata; order Crassiclitellata; family Lumbricidae; genus Bimastos; species Bimastos eiseni. The sequence continues at coordinate 40,161,503 of OY365807.1, read as the reverse complement.
GCGCATCTTTCCATTTCAGTTTATCTGCGTCCACTTTCTTTCCATTCATCCCAATCTATCAAGCATATTTGTGGAAAAGAGTATATATCGTTTTGTACCCCAGTAGTGAATCAACTATTTTCCTGGCACAAACCCGCTCGCTTTCCATTTTGACCAATGGCATGCGTGTAGGTGGAGTCTATTCACTGAAACATTGGGTGGGCGCTAATGATTGACAGGTAGCTTGTCCAGTTGATTAACACACAGACTCGTATATACAGTAAACAGACGCACAAGGAGCCTAGTTATAGACAAACTGGAACATATGAACACACACATATGCGAACGGTCAACGACATACCCACACAGGCATTCACGCTTACATGGTACCTATTGTCGTCCGTTTCAGTTGCTTAAATTCATACTATAGCAAGTTCTCTCTCTCTCTCTCTCTCCCTCTTTAAGGACACTTCATAGAAAAATCACTAATTTTGCTCTCATAAAAATATTTATGAGCTAAATGAATCTAAATGCTCTAAAGATATTTGTCTTTATTTGGTTCAGGAAGTTGTATTGGTTTGGCGTTGTTTTAGTTGAGGGATTCTTATTTGAGTTTGGAAATGATTAAAAACGATATTTCTCACCATGCCTCGTGCTAACAGGTAAGTATTTTATTTATATCAAATATCTTTTAAATTGCGAGTGAATGTATTTTGTGTAGAATTGTGTGATGAATATTATGGTATAAATGTAAGTGCTGTACGTTGTGCAGATTTTTTCAACAGCGATTTATATGACTGTCCTTGAAAAAGGACGCCATGCACTAGACCCCACGTGTCTTATTGTTGTTAGGGTTATCACTTTTAAATGACAAAAACCATGTTGAAGTTATTTTCCACATTAGTTTTTATGTTTAAGTATTATAGTAGTATTCACTGTTGTTTTCTTTACATATTAATTACTATTATATTTATTTCTTTTACTCGGATTGTGTGCCATAATGCCATAATAACGTGCTTTTCAGGTGCACAGTAAAAAACATTTTTATGTGATTTTCCACATTCGTTTTTATGTGCAAGTGTTCTACAGCAATCCATGCTGTTTTCTTAACATATTAATTACATATACATTCCTATAAACGAAAATCACCCCTCGTTGCAAGCGATAAACCCTCGGCTGTGGAAGTTGCTGCCCTTCCAGTGAAACGAGGGAGGAAACGAAGAGCGTCCCTCGTTGGAGACGATGAATCCTTCGCTGTTGAAGTTGCTGCCCTGCCAGCGGTGCTAGGAAGAAAGGTTGAGGCAACCTCTGTCGACAACGATAGACCGTCAGATACAAAACTTGTTGCTCCAGCTCCAAAACTAAGAAGGAAGCCAAGGACAGTTTTATCTGAAGAAATTGTTGCTCCGACATCAAAACAGGTAGACGCGCCTTCATCATCTCGACAAGACACTGAGCTATCAGCGGTGCAAGAGCGTGCTGGTAGGAAGAAAACTGTTCCTCCAGAGAGGTAGTGGGTTAAAAGAGACCTTTGTCAACCTGATCTGGTATGGCCTCATAGTCAAGATCAATCTTTCAATCATGACATGTCACCCACATCGCTATTTGACCAATTTTTGGATGACGAAGTGATAGAACTGATTACAACCATGTCAAATTTATATGCGGCCCAGCAGTCTAAACAACTTGACATGACTTCGTCAGAAGTGCGATTGCTGTTGGCTATTTTATTGATTTCTGGATATATCCCTCTTGTAAACAGGCGGATGTTTTGGGAAAACAGTGAGGACACCCATAATGAAGCTGTGAGCAGTACCATGTCCCTGAATCGTTTCGAGGCGCTACTCAGATTTCTCCACGTTTGTCACATCAGCAACCTTGATAAGACTGAGAAGTTGGCAAAACTGCGGCCTTTGTTTGACAAGCTGCACAAGAAATTTCTGGAGAATTGGCCAGTTGAGCAAGACATATCTATAGATGAATCGATGGTTCCATATTATGGTCGTCATTCTTCAAAGCAATTTATCAGAGGGAAGCCTATCTGGTTTGGGTTCAAGGTTTAGTGTTTGAACACACGTCTGGGATATCTGATTCAATGTGAACCTTATCAAGGCTCATCTGGCATATAGGGGCCTATGATACTAATCTGGGTCTCGGTGGCTCAGTCGTTACAGACCTGATGTCAAAGCTTCCTCGAAATCTGCCTTACAGACTGTATGTTGATAACTTCTTTATATCGCCTCGTCTCTTGGACAATATGAAAGAAAAAGGCATATCTGTCACCGGAACTGTTCGTGTGAACAGAATGGAGAAGTGTCCTTTAAAGGCACCAGAATTAGTAAGGAAAGGAAAGAGGGGCTCTTACGACCACTGTTTTGATAGAAAGTCAGGCATGTTGGCAATACGATGGAACGACAACAATGTTGTCAGTATGTTGTCAAACTGTTTTGGCATTCAACCATTGGGTAATGTGAAGCGATGGTCAACTGCCCACCATATGCATGTCAACATTACACAGCCACACATGATTTCTCAGTACAACAAGTTCATGGGTGGAACAGATCGTATGGACCAAAACATAGCAAAAATTCCGCATTAATATCCGCATCAAGAAATGGTGGTGGGCCTTGTTTTCTTTTTGCTATAGACGTCTCGGTGCAAAATGCATGGCAGTTATACCGATCTGCCGAGGCAGCAGACAGAAAGAAATGCACACTTGTTCAGTTTCGTCATGAACTGACCATGGCATATATTGCAAAATACAGGAATCATAAATCTGTGGGGCGGCCAAGTACACTGTCTGGAACGATGAGACTATAAAACAAAGTTGCAAACGAAGTGAGGTTTGATGGAAACAGTCACTTCATTGGACCCATAATTGGTGGGCAGAGAAGGTGTGCAGCATGTGGGAAGAAGGTCCAGAAAAAATGCGTGAAGTGAATGTTTTGAAGTTTTCACACCAAATGATCGGTGCAATGTGGCATTTGGGTGGCATGAACACTTTTGAACTTTATAAGTAAAACATTTGCCACAAGTATTTCAAGGCTTTATTGTTTTTGCATCCAACTAGCCTTGCAAAGACATTGACATTCAACATTATGTTAGAAAGTTTCTGTGCCCTGTAATGCATAGTGTCCTTTTTAAAGGACAATTTTAATTTTTGCTATATTTTTCTTAATATTAGAAATAAATATGTTTTAACACTTGATCACTTATTTTGTAGTCCTAAGACATATTGTATGTGAAAATCATTGAGAATAAAATCATGCATTAATGGGTTAAGTTTTACCAATTCGAATCTTCGGTTGTGTAAATATTAATGCTCAGCTCTCAGTATAATTAATTCGTAGAGTATTGTAGAACTCTTACTACAGCGAAAAAGCACTAATCCGTCGATAGGCCTTTAGTGAAACCGCAGATCTTTTAATTCTAATAGTAGGACTATACCTACATCACAGCATTCAACCCTTGGCAAATTCATTATGGCCATATTTTGCGCTTTAAGCGCACAAGGGTGAAAATTTGATTTATTGACTTTGAAATTCTACTCCTGTAATAACTTGTCATCTTTTGTTCATACTCTGTTTGTAATCATACAGCGGTTTGTTGGTTTGAAATTATAAGAAATATTTATATTTGATCAGTCGTTCGTTTGAAAGCGCCTTAAGCGCAGTACATGAGCGGTTGGCATATACAGCGGTCATATTTACACAACGGAACTTTGAAGCAGGTGATGGCAGAAGTCCTTATCCTCAGGGCATAAACTTTTCTTTCTAAATATTCAAGGCAGATTTATTCCATCTTCGTCACCTTCAATGACTTTTATATAGATATATAACATGCACATAATATGCATTTACACGTATACATATACAAAAAATATATAATCGTCGTCGTCGTCGTTATCATCATAATCAGCAGTAGCACCACCAATAACAGCAGCACCATCATCACCATCACCACCACGACCATCATCATCATCATCCTGGTTCATGGGGGCGAGATGCAAGATTGAACTCTATTTCAACAGACTTAGGCCGTAACATGTTCGTGAGTCGAAGCCCATGGGTGTTCACTACAACCTTTATTGACTTTCCAGAGTTTTCTGTCTTGCACTTATATTGTCGTCTGTCTCCAGAGGTACAGGCTGCAGCCTGGTTCATGGGTCGAAGACCCGTTTGTGTCTATGCAGCCCCCAAATAACGTTTTTTAAAGTTTTCTGCTGTTCCATCTCAGCATTGGATTTTTTCGTCTATTTTTTAACGGAGTATCTGCACATATATCCGTTCAACCCTTGCAATTCTCCCATGGGGGAGTACTTCTAGGAGTGGGACTGGCTCTTTATACTGTCCAGTATCTGATGCGGCGATGCCTTCCACGTTGGCCATCCTTTTTCAGGGTTCTAGCTGCGTCTTTCCATCTCGTGTATCGCCCTAGGTGGTACTTTGACCAATGACTTAACCACTGATGGCATAGCCTCAGCAGACACTCCCCTAATCCACTGTTTAACCCCTCACCCCGTTGAGGCGTGGGAAGGACTTCGATCTTTAGGAGAAAATACACGTATATACAAGTCTGTGTTTTAAGTTTTGATAGCATATGTTTTGATCATTAAACTAAATTTGTGTATAGAAAACGTGGTCTTCTATCGACTAGAGATTATGCAGTTGAGTGCTTATTTGAATGCCAATGATTTGCTGCCCTCCCACCAATCTTGATTTAGAAAGAACCGCTCTATTTTTGGACCCTCTTAATCCGCCTCCTGCCTGACTTCGATGGGGTTATGGATGCTAGTTATACCCCGCTTCTTGCTCTTTTTGACGTCTGCTCGGCTTTTGACTCAGTTGACCGCACGGTCCGCACCTTACTTAGCCAGCGCATCTTTAGTTACTTTGGTCTAACAGACTAAGGACCTAATTTCACAGATTAATTTTTATATATTAGCCATATACACTGTGTCCGGAAACAAAGGGACCCCGTATGATAATATAATAAGTAGTAAATAGTCTTCGATTTTAAAAATTCCAAAACCGTTTTCATCCTGACATATTTATCAGCGTATTGCATAAAATATGATCGCTTCTGACATCCAGTAATTACGTCAATTGCATCAACATTCGAGTTTTAACAATGGCCTATAATTCCACTACATAATTGTAAACTGCTTTTAAATCTTGTCACCAAATATTTAGTTTAAATTTATTCTTGTACTTGAACAATATTAGAGTACAAGGTTTGCTCAAGGTGTTTGCCATCAGCCTCAACACAAGCTTCATGACGCGTGCGCCCTTGGTCAATAGCAGGATCAACGACCAGATGATCAGATATTCCCCGTGCATTAACTTTATTATTTGAAGATGTCACTATGACGTACCTTTTTAACCAGGACATTAGTAAATTAAAAATTTGTGGATACATATGTCAGGATTAAAACGATTTTAGAATTTTAAAATTTGACGAATGTTTACTATTTATTTTCTTATCATCAATGGGGGTCTCTTTATTTCCGGACACAGTGTGTGTATATATATACATGTATATATATATATATATATATATATACTTGGATATGCGCAAGGACATTCTGCAGTCACCTGCACCTGCGTCAAAATTCAGTTGTGTACAAATGACCGTTGAATATGTATAGGCGTGGGAACCGCTCATGCCAACTAAAGACATACCAAAAAATTAAATTTACGATCGGTTTATATAAGCATAACTTAGCACACCCACTTCACTCTACATTTCTTACGTGCTTACTCACTTGTAAACGTGTCGCTGTGGGTAGGAGGAATGTGCAAATATTGTGTATAGTAGAGCTACAAAATGGTTCTATGATACTACATATCATTGAGACTTCGTTATGAACATAAATTTTATATAGCGATTATATATTTGTGTTTTGGCTATGAAAGCATGAACAAACAGCTGTCAAACGTAACTGGCTTTAAGCTGACAACTCCAGTTAAACAGTCATACAAATTGCAGTCAATATAGCGCCAATGAATTGTCAAAAGGGTTAATTGCTTTGCTGTATAGATAGAATCTGATAATGGAGTTAAAATGTATGCAGTCACACACATAGATAAAGACCCATCAATGGATAAGCGCCATGCGTTGTTATGAGAATTCTGAACATGAGATTATAATCAATAATACTATGGATGTATGTATGTATGTGTGTGTGTACCGTATGTATGTGTGTTCATATCTGCATACAGCAAACACTGAAGATATTCGAATCAGCAAAACTTAAAATGCATTCGTCAATCGTTCAATGTAATTAAGGAGCGTGTTTTGTATGGAAGTAAACAACTGGACTGGACATGAATTAAGTGGAAATGCCTGTGTGTGCATGTGTGCGTTACCGTGTGCATATGTCGTGCCCGTTTGACTGTTTATAATAACCTGCAGGGTCTACGTGTATGTGTGGGTCTGTCTATCAATCATGTGGATTAGTCCACCTGTCGATCATTTGCCCATAGCCAGCCAATAGGCTTCGCCTATTGCGCGTGCTCATCCTCTATGCTCCGCCTAAATGTATGATAATGGGCACAAGGAAAAGTGGGCGGGATTGTGCTAGGAGTAGAAGTTTATTCACTACTAACGTTGTAGAAACACTAACTCCAACGATATGACCTGGTTTTGACCCACTCAGACTCATCTCCTCCGACTAATCACGATTCTCGGATCAGAACAGTCTCTCTCTTTCATTTGACACTTTTATCACTTAATTCTAATGTGAATGCGTCTTCTCTGAACACATAGTCTATATACATGTATAGATGCGTTGATGTCATGTTCCCAGAAACGTGGGTGGTCAAATGTGACACAAAAAGCAGGAGAAGAGATTTTATATGTTTCACTCCGTAGTTATGGTTTTCTAAGCAACCAATATTATACACTATTAATTAAATTCCAATTATCAAGCTAAGACCGCCGCAACTGAAATTACATTCTATGAAACAAGAAACAAAGTGATATTGAGAAACTGCTCATGAAATCAGCTTTTAGGTAAGTAAGTATGTTCTTTATTAAGAGTGCCTGGAAGCGCACAGCGCGTACAAAAAAACGGATGCACACTATTGTAAAAATAATGCTGCAAAGTATTTATTTCAGTGATCAATTGCACCTTCTTGATTTCGCAAACTATTTCTCTTATGTCACGTGGCACGTGCTGCGCCGCGCAGTTCCTTCCTCCAACAAAGACTTAGATGACAGGCAGAGAATATACCTCGAAAATCGTTTTAATACCTTTAAATTTGATGCACATCAAAGTGCTGATACGATGTCGATGTCATTAATGGCCACGCACAATCAGAATTTGGCTATTTGTAAATAGAAGTTGAGCAAGAATTTCAGAATTTTGCGTTAATCACAGAGAATATAGATGTGACAATTAAGCTTTTCTCATCAATACAATCTTATAGGACGACCTCTATGGTGAGATCACAGTGATGTACAATAAATGCTGACCGTTTATTTCTTTGTGAAATCACAACACAGAACGATCTTACCGTCTGTCTTTCTTCCCGTCCTTCCTTCTATTTCCGTCTTTTATTCTCTCTGCCTGCGTCTTTGTCTTTTAAGTAACAGCTGTAGCGCCTTCATTAAGTTCTCAGCGGGGTGTAAATAAGTCTTCACTTTTGTCATCTCTGCATTAGATTTAGTAGCTTAGATTTAGTAACTTAGCGAAGGTCACTGGGTTACAGACGCCTCGGCAATAACATTGACGTTGATTTCAAAGTCTAATTGCACCAGGTTCGGTACGCTTCAGGCTTTCAATCATTCCGGATTGTTCTGTGCGTTGATGGGAGGTATCTAGTTATATCATATCGTGAAATATTATTTGCCTCAGTACGATTGGGCTTCCATTTACTTAGGGAGTTGGAAGCCAGGTTCGATCGGATGATTGACGATCGTGCTACGTACACAGGTCAGCTGAAAGAACGCGTCCAACTATAAGATCAAGATCAACTATTTCGAGCGGGAATTGAAGCAATATCACTCATCTGGGCGTACTATACTCCAGGAGACTCCTCCACTACCACTCCATGTCAACGGTGCCAGTTAGTGCCAGTTCTATTCCTGGTGAAAGGGGGGTGGAGACGTTGCCAGGACACCAGTTTCAAGATGTCGTTGAACAATGGAAACAACTACTCCAGAAATCAGTAACTGACCCTTTGCGCGTTAGTTGTACCGAACATAACAGTCGCGTACTCTGTACCATAATTATACCAAGATAGGAGTTGTTTTCTGTCTGTTTTATGTACAGTATAATAAATAACGCTGAGAATTATCATGGCACCGATTCTGCTATTATTGTTATAGACGCCGAACACTTGCCTATTTTTATACAATCCAAAACTGCAATGTTATCTAGGGACAAAGCTCCTGCCCTTGAGTATTATTAATTATATTAAAAAACGAATTTGACAATTTGATACATGCTGCCGACTGCTCAGAGGTTTACAGAGCGTGTGATCGGGGTTACTCAACCTTAGCATAATAGGCTATAAATTATTTCATTATATGAATATGCCTTTCAAAAATTGATATTTTGCAACAGAAAAGACAGGAAATTAAATGTCCCTGGATGACGAAGGCCTAACTAAGATCCTGCCATGTGAGCTAAAATCATGATTGCATTAAATGAGCATAAAAGAACCTACACAGGAAATTGAGTCTAGATTCACTGTTTAAAATTTCCAAGTATGCCGAGGCCCGAGAGACAATATTATAAAAATAATTTCTGGAATGCGAATATGACTTCGATAACACACTGGGAGAACACTGCCACATGGAAACGGATTTTATTCTGTGCCAGATAACTTTGTTATTGGTGATGTAGAAGTGAAAGATAAAAACCTGACTGGTAAATTCTTCACTGAAATTGGACTCAAGTTATCAAACATACCCGTCACAAACACTTTGTTCCGGGACTTGTTGAAAAACACCTCTGCCTCCTCCATTAGAATAAAACTGACAACCCCAGCGGACGTAGTTCTAACTGCTGATATGCTCTGTTCAACTTAAAGCTGTCGTAATCGTAATTTCCTAGATCCTAAAGCGCCACTCGAAAGCAAAACGCAGGGCACCAGCTTATTCACGAGCGCTGCGTCAAACCAAATGGGTTGTGGAAAGGGTGCACGGTCCGAAGAGGAGCAGATTCCGGTTTCAAGAGGGTTAGAGGAGGCAGAGTTGCTGCTAATGGGGTGTCGCTTTGGTCGAGGGTTGGAGGAGGATGATTGAGTGAGTTTGAGTAAGAATTCTAATCCTTGAAGGGTACGAACTTGAGTTTCTAATGAAAGCCCAAGGGATGATGATGAATAGAGGATCAGAGTACTTGATGAAATATATACACAAATTGCTAGATATGCAATAATAACCATCTCAATACCTCTTTAGAAAATAATGGACTAGTCTATTGTAACTGGTATTGTCCCAAAGAGTTTACAAATTGCAAAAATACTTTCTATTTTGATGACTGAATATAGAAATAAAACGTTCAATTACAGTCCAGTGTCGATATTGCCATATTTTAATAAATTTCTTTATTAAGAAATCATCTATGGAAAAATGAAGTCCTACTTGACATCCAATAATCTCCTATTTAAATGACAGTATGTCTTACCAATAGTGGACATTCTAAATACAGTAGGTCTACAGTACACGGCTGTAATGGAAATCCACGACAAGACCCTGAAGCCAGGGAAACAAAATTACATGTGTAATGGTGTCTCCTCTGAATCAAAAAAATTTAATGAATAAATTGGAACACTGTGCAATAAGAGGCATATGTCATGATTGCTTCGAAGATGATCTAACATAATATAGAAAGCAGCGTCTTTCATATAACTGGCATATTTCACACATATCGGAAGTTACCCGTGGTGTGCCACAAGGATATATATTAGGTCATTTGCTATTCTTAACATAGTATTTTATGTAAGTGATATATCGAATACCTGATACCTCGTCATAACTTCATTTCACTATGCTTACGGACGATACGACATGCATGCATGAATATATACATACATACATGCATACATACATACATGCATACATACATACATACATACATACATACATGCATACATACATGCATACATACATACGTGCATACATACATACATGCATACATACATACATACATAAATACATGCATGCATGCATGCATACATGACATACATACATACATATTTCCTTCCTTCATACATACATACATACATACATACATCATACATACATACATGCATACATACATACATATTTCCTTCCTTCATACATACATACATACATACATACATACATACATACATACATGCATACATACATGCATGCATGCATACATACATGCATAAATACATACATGCATGCATACATACATACATACATACATTCATGCATACATACATGCATGCATACATACATACATACATACATACATACATACATACAAACATGCATACATACAGACATACATACATACATACATACATACATACATACATACATACATATATGCATGCATACATACATACATACATACATGGATACATACATAAATAATACATACTGTAGAGATACATGCAACCATTCAGGAAAAAAAACCTTTCTGCTTTCAAAAAACAGTCAATATTGCACTTTCTAGGCAATGCCGAGCATTGTTTTTTTTTATATATTTGCTGTCAGCACAATTTTATGCTGACAGCAAACTGTCATAAAGCACCATATAAGCAGTTTACTACCGATGGCGCTCTATAAATGGTCGTAATTACAATACTAATGACAACGTATATTGATACATGTTTGCATGCTTAAAACATGTATAAAACATATATATGTATGTATGTATTTACGTACACATAGATTAACACAGGGCTTACATACATATATATATGCATATATATACACATATGTATAATATATATTATATACGTAATATATATATATATACTCGTTTTGTAACTTAAATATTTACATTAAATAAGAATTGTTCTCAACTCCAAACTAATGCGAATAATGTGCATGTTCTAAAATTTTCCGTCTCATCATTGCGGCATGCAGCAGCTCTAAATGTGAATTCCTATTTCCTTGGGGTTTACTAATACTCGGGTGGTCTTTATGCACGTTCTTACAGCACACTTGTTTTTCAGCCTAATATCAGCGACGGTCAACAGCTACGACAGGATTAGGAAGGGAACAAACAATCACTATCGTGTATGCAAGCAGACAGTCAAGAGAGGCGGATAAATGAAGTGGCAGAAGGAAGGAAATATGAATTTAGACAGTCGTAGGAGAACGATGTGCGCAAGCAGAAAAAAACGACGATAAATAACGAAATCTTGGATATTGCAATAAAAAAGGTGATAATGTTATTCAGAAAATGCTGAACCTGTCTCTAGGCCTTTATACATCTAAATAACGTGTACATCTGTAACACATATAGAATGGCATCTTCAATTTCCTCTTCTGTTTAGAACATTATTGTATCATACAAACAAGTTATATTGCCAATATCAGGGATATAGAGTGCTGGCCATGTGTACAGCTTGTGCATTGGCAGCTTGCACGATCAAGTAAGATGGTGAGAGAAATGAGTAAATAATGAGGGTTGTGCATTACTGACTTGGTAAGTAAGTGCATTTGGTAACATATCAGCCAAATGAATCTCGACAGCAATCATTATATGTGTCAAAAAGCTATGCGTAGCGAATAAGAATGGCGTCAGCAGATTGACAGGCCAGGTCGATCTCTCTCTCCCTCTCTCTCTGTCTCTCTTTGTATCTCTCTGTCTCTCTTTCTCTGTCTGCCTCTGTCTGTATGTCTCTCTCTCTCTATGAGATGCATCTGACTAGCTGAGCAGTATATATATATATATATATATATATATATGCACCGATGTCAATTTCTCTCTGCCACTATCGCCATGCTTCTCTGTACCTCTATCCACTTTCCCGTATGTCTCTCCGTCTGTGTGTGCACTATCGTGTATATGGCTGGTGATGCAAACGACAAAAGTCGAAAGTCTCAGTCAACAAGAAATAATGAGAATAATGAATAAAACGCGTCCGGGAAAGAGCTCTACGACTTTTATAATCTAATACTCTATACTCTATTCTATTTACTTTTATGGCACCGTTTTCGTAATACACAATCGATCGTCGCTTGTAGGCAGATGGAACGTCAGGTTGGCATTAATCCACTGGACAGATCGACGCTATTAACATAAGACCTCTTTGCATTTCTATCCATACATTCACAGTAAACCAATCGCGTTAGCCTCAAGAGCCGCATAAACAAGACCCTCTTGAATACAATGGTCTCCTAAATACAGCTATCGAACGAGCAGCTGAAAGAATTTTAAGGCGATGAACAGGGTACGTCTGATATTGATGGTTGGACGGTTGCAGAGCGACAGCACCATGTGATAACACAGATCATTATCGGCGCCCTCCTCCTTTATCCAGACTTGGGCTGACACTGTCAGAATGCAAAAAGTTGCGGAGTTTTATAACGTTAACGACAGGTTAATTATGTCAGTTAATATAAATTCTTAAGCGGCTTTTGGCGCTATAGAAGCAAGATCATCTTAACTCTTCCGTTGCCTCAATCTGCCCTTCTGTACTCGCAGACTCCAAGTTTTGACGCGTGACACCGACTTATTCAGCTTTATCTTTGTGCTAGTATGGCTTTGTATTTAGTCTGTCTCATACACTCTGTCGGTCTGCTTGCTTTCAATTTGCTATGTCTAATTCTCTCATGTGGTCGTTCACGCTCCATTTACGGCTGTGATCATATGTCTTTTGTCTTGTCTTAACCATCCTCGATCCGAGGGTTGGTCGCTTCATGGACAAGTCTGCTCCATCTCTTCCTGTCTCTCGTCTTCTTTGGTAAGTTGTCAAATGGTCTACCGGTCCATTTTTCCACATTGTCTATCCATCGTGTCTTTGGTCTTCCTCGTTTTCTTGCTCCCAGTGTAGTGCCTTGCATGATTTCTTTTTCTAGACAGTTCCCTCTTTTCTCATCACATGTCCAAAGTTTGTTAATTTCCTCCTTTTTATCAGATTAAGTAGCTCTCGTTCCATGTCTGCTTTCTCCAATACCCATTCGTTTTTTTTTTTGAGTCCATGATACCCTTAGAATCTGTCTAGTAGGCAGTGATCTCGGCTGTGATCACTGCCTACGAACTATATAACGTAAGAGTAAACAGAAGTTTAGACAAGGCTTATCTATAAATCAACAGCAGATTCAACGGTACCATATTGCACTACATAGACTCTCTGCCGCCGGTGTAGTTTGCAAGTTCCAATGTGGATATATAGTTAGCATTGGCATTAATCATTGATGCGGCTCGTGAGAAGGCTCGTAAGGAGAGTCGCAAATGGAAACTGATGAAATTCAAGCATCTATCTGACTTCAGAGACTGCATGGATGGAAGCCCGTCACAGAGCGAGCATCAGGAAGACAGGGACAGACAGACAGAAACATACAGACAGAGACACAGACAGACACAGACAGACACAGGCAGACACATAGACAGACACAGACATACAGCCATAGCAGGAGAGATGAAGAACGCCAGTGACTTGGCGATTGTGAGTAGTGCTTCAGACAGCAAATAAGATTGACACTCGGCTGCGGCGGCGGAGACTCAGTCGGATATTCTCCTTCAGTGGCGCAAATAAGTCGGACGATGAGAGGAGTCGACTCTCGAGGAGGAGATGTGACTCTGCCTGTGGATCGAAGTGGACGCGTGTCTAATGACGTCTCCTCGATAATTGGCATCGTTAGCATGGTGCACTGGAAAGGAGAAGGCCGACTGAAATGAGAGATAACACCACCGACAGAGAGAAAAGGCAGCGGAGGGAAGAGGAAATCTATAGGAACAACGAATGGATGAGAAAACAGATTAATGAAGAGGAGAGGGCTGGAGAAGAGGAGTGCGATGGGAGCAGAGTGAAGAGGATGAAGGAGAGAGTGAATGAGACACGAGAAGTTCAGGGAATTGGATGATTCGATCAGCAAAGTAAACGTAGAAAATAGATTGGCTCATGTAGGTCTATTTATGTCAAACGGCAAGTAAAGAACAAAGAAAAGGGAAAAGGATTAAGACTAACTCAAGTACGTAACAGTAAGAACCTTGGGGATTAATAGATATGCAGTAGGCAAAATGTAAATGTTGGTACAAAAAGCTGATACCCAGTCTAGACAGATATGACCAAGCGAAGGCGAAAATGTTATACAGGAAAGTGATGTTGACTGCTAGACAATGGGACATGTGCTATGTCATCGATTATTCAGTTACAATATTTTAGAGTTTCGTTACTTTGCAACGAACTGTATTGTTTTAACAAAAAACATGTAAGTAAGTAAGTAAGTAAGTATAATCATTTATGAAACGTCTGCAAACGCACAAACATAAAATGATTGTAAGCACGATTAAAAACATCAGTGTTATACACATTCTATCATAAGCATAGAACCGTCTAATAAAAATGAATATTCATTTCCTCGGCTGCTGTCAATAACTAGAGGATGTAAATTCTTTTTGCAAGCGTCAATATTGTCCAGTGCATTACAACGACTGGTCACTGTTGACGCATTTGTAAACGTAGTGACCACGTGGAACCGGAAGATGAATATAGGTCAAAAATATAGACACAAAGCATGTTCGACTCCAATGTTTGCAGCACGTGATCTTGTTAACGAATGTGTAATTAGACACGAAAGGTGCTTTGCCATTGCGTCCATTCCTTGGAAATCGCGTAGGCCTTCGATGCCAACTTAAAGAGGAAGATCTTCATAGAAATTCTTCCATAAAACTGGAACTGATACACAAGCCGTGGGGACGATGGATATAATAGCCTGAGAGAGGTGATTCTGGGTGAGCGACGATACTAATGAATTATCTGAAATTTAAGGAATTTACGTACATGTATCTTGTATTTATATAGCGAGAAACAATCGGAAAAGGGAACACGGCTCATATGGCAGATGAACTTCTACTGGTTTAAAGAATCCATTTCTCATTTTCCATTTCCCATAATCTGTCATCGTCTTCGAATCATAAATTTCATTATTTGACCTTAACTCTCATTGAAACGTCATTTCATTTCAGCAAATTTTCAGATCATCCATTCATATCACCGCTTAACCAGAGTCATCCCCCTCATGCTGTAACTTCTATGCATCACCACACAGGCTTTTGTATTCCAAACTAGAGTCTCCCATCTTCAAGAAGCCCTGCATTCTGATCCAATTCACTCCTGCGCTTTCCAACCTCTCGCATCTTTGATTGAACCCGCCTCCTTCGCACTCCTTTGATTCCTAATTTCCCAGGGCTTCTGACAGCAGGTTCTCAATCTCAGTCTTGCAGCATTGCACAACACGGGTTGCGATACGTCTTTGCTTCCTCCTTCACAATGTCTTGAATTTTAATAACAAAATAATTCATCTGATTAATTACTTTTGTTGCTCTGTTTGCAATTGAACGCCATCAAGCAGACGTTTAAAAGCAGCGATTGATCCGTGTCAGATTGAGACCACGGAAAAGAGCATTGCTATCAGTCAAAAACTAGTGCAGATTTGATGTGTATTGCTCAGACAAGGCTGATACATATTTGAGCAATGGCGGTTAATATTAGTACTTATCTATCCAGGGAAATACATCCATCCACTGAGCTCGGATGGGAGGTGCACTCATGGGTGACTCCTGCATTTGGGTCACAGTGACCACTCCATACGTTTCAATTCCTCTACCCCTTTCCCGGGAACTTCATATTTCAGTGGCGCCACTGTTCCTAGAATTAATTTGTTTTATTATGCATGTAGCATCCGGTCATTAACGGTCACTCCAACAGCTTCAGCCTGAATCATCTTGTTTCCGTTCCTCCATTTCCCGTCGATTATCCTTCGTAGAAGGGAGTCCCCTTCTCTCATTATGCGACCAATTCATTTTCTGTGTCACATTCTTTGCATTCGTCAGGTAGAAAACTTGTTTGTCTGCCACATTATCTATGCAAGTAAGTAGGCTAATATTATGCATTAACCTTACTTAATACAATGCATGTTGACTATTCACCCAAACATTCCCCATACATTTTCCATTGATATTTCTCCCTTATATATGCATGCACTAATTAGTTTTATATCCCTGCAAAACAGAGCCTTTCGCATTGTTTATAAGACCTTGGACCAACTGCATTTTATTTTTCCTCTCCTCAACGCCGTATATTGAAATGCAAGTGAATGAATTCATATATAAATTCTAAGCAACCAACTACTACCACCAGTTTGTGCAAATTACTTTTATTCAGTTAACCAAATTAATTAGCATAAGCTCCGTAATTCTGACGATTGCAGACCTAACTACATGTATATGCGCGCATGAACACACACAAATCTTCGATTAGATGGAACAATGTCCCTAACGAAAATACCGTACGTGTCTTGACTCTTGACATAAGTCTACGTTACTTTATTTAAAAACAAACGACGTGAACATTTGCTTCTTTCCGCGTAATCTGTATGTCTATTTCTAAACTTAGTATTTGTTAATTAACTATTTAAGTTACTTAAGTCAGCCTATTATCCAATGTACTATCTTGTTTGCATACGCCACCTATATTTTTTAGTCTACTTTGTGCAAGGGTGTCCCTACCAACGGGACAACAATTTTTGGACTAGGCCTACTCGTTTCTGCCTCTGCACATATTTTTTGGCGATACAAAAAGATGCTAGTTACTAATTTCGTTCGGAAGACATAAATTAATGGTGGCAATCTCCTGCAATAATGCGTCTAGGGTTAGAGGTTTAATACATTTCTAATTCAGTTTTAAAATGTAGTTTTGTGTCTGCATCTAATTGGTGAAATATCATTCAAGCATGTCAAATCTCTATATGAAACTGCTGCGAATGCTCCTCATCGCCACCAATTATTGTATAATTAGATTCAGGCCATTTTGTCATTCATTGCCAACGGTTCATGCTGGTGAGGTTTCGTATTCATCTCTGGCTCTTAGGCTCATGTTGATCATTTGCGTGGGTCTATAGCGAAATCCAGTCAAACAGTCGAGACACATCAGTCGTCGCTTTCAGTTTAGAAGTGGAAGCTGTCTGACTGGCTGTCTTTGTGACGAATCAATGGCTGCTGCGTCGCTGAAAGCCCCAGTAAGGACAATTCTGTGCTTCGTTCCGTTGCAGCGCTTGGTTTTGTCACTTGCCTGAATGCCGCTGCATGTCAGCGCTGCATAAAAGTCAGCACGATAGATGGCTACATACCGGGCTTCAGCCTCAAAGGCCATAGAGGTTGGTCGCAAGACGTCATGCTGAATGGACCAAAAATGTCTGAAATATGATTCAGACTCGACAGATGGAGGCATCGTCGATGCATTTAGACCGATGTTTAAGACAGCGGAATTCAATTAGCGCCTCGCGTGTTCTGTTGTTCGACCAAACCCCGTAGAGATTCTAAATGCAGCCGACATTGGAGCGAATATCTGTCAGCGGACGTTTGGTTTCATGCCTAACAATCGTCAAAGCCACAAAAACTATGAGAATGGGAGGAAGGAAGTCGAATATTGGAAGCGGAGACGAGGAAACTAGAGGTTGAAGCGAAAAAAAATTAATATGAAGTGGAGAAAAGAGCTGAGAAATAACGCTGAGGGAGAAGTAACAGGAAGACAAACCGATAAAGGATGATACCAAGAAGAGGATACATGATACAATGCAACAGCATATCCTGATGTAACACTTCTTCAAGGATCAGATGTTGAGCTTGCAGTAGCAGTGATTCGGTATCCTGAAGCCGTGTACAATCCGGAAGAAGTGTGGAAAATGACCGTTTATGCAGAATGTTGACCTCTGAAGCCAGATTAAGTGGAAGGCAGGAACTCGGATTGGTTTAAGCAAAATTAGGATCAAATTGAGATGCAACAATTAAGCTTTTCGTGAGTTATGATAAGTAAGATAGGTTAGAGATGGGCCGATAGTTTTGGAAAACATTTTGGTCCAAGTTTAAGCTTCTTCAGTGTCGAAAATTCTACGACAACTCGTTACTGGAAAGTCACCGTCAGCAAATGACCTCTTAAACGTGTACGCAAGAAATGATACGATATCATCTAGCACATGCAGTAGCAACGCTGAACTGTGGGAGTGTGTCTAGCTGAAATGACTTCCGTTTCGAGGAGCTGGTAACACGTAGATGTAAGTTTGGTTTCGGGCATAGGGCAAAAGCAGTCGAATTTTCAATCGGTACTGGAGAAAGAGGTGGTGGAGGAATTCTGTTACCCGCTTCCGTGCAAGATACATTTGGCTTAGGCGCTCTAAAAATGACAGCTTGATAATAATAATAATAATAATAATAATAAATATAATAATAATAATAATAATAATTGGATCGATTTGAGGCAGCGGACGTGGTGGGCGGAAAATTGTTAATGTCCGACTATTTAGCAAAAATACTGCGTAACGAGTAATCGTCAGAGTTGGATTTTAGCATCGTCTAACGGATTAACAACTCGTGACCCGATTGATTATATTCACCACATCTTATTCGCCAAGACCACAACACGATTGATTTGTCAAACTTTCGTTTCAACTTATATGTAGCCGTGCATTTGAATTGATGGCCGCTTGCCATGCTTTAAGGCCAGCGACGTCAACGTTGCCAATGGCAACGATTACTGTTTAAATGGCGGCGCATTTGAAAACAAACCGAATTGAAACTCAGATGAGTCAAAAACCTTGTAAGGGCCAGGGGTTTTGCGGGGTGTGTTGGTTGTCCTTCAAAACCCATGCCTCAGATGGCCCTCGAACCGGCACGGCCCTCGAACCGCCCCTTGTCCAGGTTCCGACCAGCCACCGGCGGACGGCCCTTTAAAGCATAATACCACACGACAGTCGTCTTCTACCACTAGCGTGCAGATCTCTTACTCACGGGAGCTGTCGACGGACGTTGGGCAGATCGCTTCTCACCTCTCACATCCTGCTTCACCCGGTCTTCTCATTAAGAAAATCCCAAAAGCAGCAAGGCCATCTTGTGCTGTTCTCCTGGCCGATATAATCCAAGCAATTGTAAGAGAACCAAATTGCGTTGCAAAATGGTTCGATTTGCTGGCCTTCGGTGGAACTGTACTAGTGAAGCCAAGAAGAGGTGGACGAAAGCACAACATGACCAAGATGATTTTGTCCCGCATTACTGAATGGGGACTGCAGGGGCCAGACCGGTCGACTAACGATGAATTGTCATTGACGTCAAGTCGTAAGCTCAAGTTCGCTAAATGCGACCACGCCAGGTATTTAGCCTCAACAGTTGCAAGCAAGCTGGAGGAAGGCAATTTCAAAGCAGCCATCCGTCTCATCTGCAGCGAGGATAAACCAGCGCTGGACACACCGGAAACTCTAGCCGCGCTTAAGAAAAAGCACCCGCCTGCACCAGTGGACAGGAGAACACCGTGTGATCCAGACAGTTCCGATCGCTTCATCCCGCTTCAAGTTTCTAAAGAAGATGTCGCTAGGGCAATCTCCTCATTCCCTGCGGGTTCGGCTGGTGGTCCAGATGGCATAACTCCGCAACACTTAAAGGATGGCCTATGGAGTAGATGACAACATCGGGCAACATCTATCTGACCTTGTCAATCTGCTCCTAAAAGGAGGTCTATCCGAAGAGGTGAATGAGGTCATCTATGGGGCAAACCTTTTAGCCCTGAGCAAGAAGGACGGAGGCATAAGACCGATCGCCGTGGGCTACACATGGCGTCGTCTGGCGGCAAAGTGCGCTAATTCGCATGCGGTAACAAGGCTGTCTCAACTGCTCGCCCCCATTCAGATTGGGGTAGGCATTCCAGGAGGCGCTGAGGCAGCTGTCCATGCGACACGTCGTTGGATTTCCACAATGCCTGAGGACAGCGTCCTAGTGAAGCTCGACTTCGCCAATGCCTTTAACACTCTGCGCAGAGATTGTCTTCTAGAGGCAGTTGCTAGAGAGATCCCAGAGCTCTACCACTTTGCTCACGCTGCCTATTCAAACCGTCCACTGTTGCGCTATGGTTCAAACATAATTCGATCCGAGGAAGGAACGCAGCAAGGCGATCCTTTGGGACCTCTGGAATTCTGTCTTGTGCTGCAACCGATTCTGATGAAGCTTCGTTCGGATCTGCGTATCGGATATCTGGATGACCTGACATTGGGAGGTAACAAGGAAACAGTGGCCGACGACGTTCAATTAATCGAGCAGGAATCAAAGAATCTGGGATTGCTATTGAACCGCAGCAAATGCGAAATCAAGTGTCACAACACCCAGATGCCGAACAATGACCCTGCGTTCCAAGAGTTCACGAGCATAGCCCTCGAGGACATGACCTTGTTGGGTGCACCTCTAATTTCAGGTCCAGCTGTGAACATGGTCATTAATTCAAAGGCCAATGACCTCGAGAGGGCAATCGGAAGATTGTGCTGGCTTTATACACATGACGCTCTGGTTCTGCTGAGAAACAGTCTAAGTGTACCGAAGCTCTTGTACATTCTGCGCACAGCTGTCTGCGCTGATTGCCCGGACTTGGCTCGGTTTGATCAACTGATGAGAGAAGGACTGTCAACCATTTTAAATGTGGACCTTGACAATGACCGCTGGCTCCAGGCTTCTTTTCCGGTGAGAGATGGTGGTCTGGGAGTTCGTTGTGCATCTACGCTGGCACTTTCTGCCTTTCTGGCTTCTGCTGCTAATACAAGCGAACTCCAGGCATGCATCCTACCAACAGAGTCTGCTGAGGAACCATATGAACTTGCGAGTTCAGCACTCAACGCTTGGAAGACCCTGACAGATGCAGAACCACCAACAGGATCAGCGAGTCATCGCCAGAAAGAATGGGACCTCCGATACACAGACAATGCATGGAAAGGTCTGCTGGATTCCAATAACAATCCATGTGACCGTGCTCGCCTGCTGGCCTCACGAGCACCTCATTCTGGAGACTGGATGCTAGCGCTCCCTGTGACTGCCCTGGGCCTGGGCCTGCGCCTCTCAAACGAGGATGTACGAATGGCAGCCGGGTTGAGGCTAGGAACGACGCTCTGCGAGCCACATTTGTGTCACCAATGTCAAGAGAGCGTCGACGCAAAAGGGCTCCATGGACTAATTTGTAGAAGAGGCAGCGGAAAACATCAACGACATAGCATGTTGAACGATGTCATCTGGAGAGCTCTTGGCAGAGCGAAGATTCCAGCGCAAAAGGAACCTCTCGGCTTGGTAAGAGAAGATGGAAAGCGACCGGACGGCGTCACGCTCATTCCTTGGACACGTGGTCGATGTCTGGCATGGGATGTGACAGTGCCCGACACCTACGCCAAGTCACATCTTGTCGACACATCTATCAGAGCTGGCGAAGCAGCCGAACGCGCAGCTAAGACGAAGAGGGCCAAGTATTCCACCATAACCAACACCCACGACTTAGTTGCCCTCTCCTTGGAATCCGGCGGCGCTTGGAGCAGTGAAGGACTGGAGTTCATCTCAGAGTTGGGTAGTCGAACGAGTGCTGCAACCCACGATCCAATGGAGACGTCATTTCTGTTCCAACGTATCTCGGTTGTTCTTCAGCGTGGGAACGCCGCGTGCCTCTTCGGGACATTGCCACCACTCACTTAGCTCGCCCGCATGGGCGATAACAGCATAATATAATAATAATAGTAATAGTAATAAGAGTAATAATAATAATAATAATAATAATAATAATAATAATAATAATGATAATAATAATAATAATAATAATAATAATAATAATAATAATAATAATGATAATGCAGGCTACGGTAACAGAGCATTTACTGAAAACATGAGTCAATATCATGAGTTGTGATATATTACTAATCGAGATAATCGAACTAATCGAGCTTCTCGAACAATCGACTAATTGAGCTAATCGAACAATCGATTAATCGATTAATGGATTAATCAATTAGTAGGTGGATTAATCGATTAGTAGGCCTTAATTGATTAGTTCGATTAATCGCCTACTAATCGAACTAATCGATTAATTGACGCCTACTAGTCTAAAAGTCACTAATCGCCCAAGCCTATTCTTGAATTGACGTCTTTCAATAGCACAGAACCAACCAGCCTACATCAATTTACCAGCAAGAGACCCATTTAGATATTTTTGCTTATGTTGACAATTATCGGAAATTAATCAGATAACGTCATAGTATATTAAAGATCTACAACTCCGTTACCATAATACTAAATTTTTGGGTATATATATTTATATTTTTAAAAATATGATGATCTTGAAACTGATAGCCTGACCACTATAGACTGTTTATTACTTTTATTTCAACGTAACCGAGCAGCGTGGTGGCTTTATTATGAAGATTCTACAACTACGTTTTTACAACTCCGATGCTTTTTTATTGAAGTAACTGTGTTGTTATTTTTGAAACAGAGCTGTAGTTACGTGTTGAGTTTCTTGTGTATGTATATGTATAAACACAATTATACATATACAGGCCTGTGTTTGTGTGTGTGTGTGTGTGTGTGTGTGTGTGTGTGTGTGTGTGTGTGTGTGTGTGTGAAAGGGTTGCAGTTCGACATGTTGGAGTCCAAAATAGAGAGTAGCTGTTGGTTGGCGATTAAAGCGTTAACCAAGATAGTATAATTTTTCGTTGAATTTCGTGTACAACGTGTGTGTATATAAATATGTGTGTGTGTGTTTGTATGTGTGTATGCATTGTGTATATCAATGAAAGGGTCTCAGACGGACATGTTAGAGTCCAAGCACACTGTGTTCACAATTTTTGCCTTAGAGAGAATGTAAACCGACCAGCAGCTAAGGACAGAGGAAAAAAGAAACAGTAATTTGATCAAGAGAAAATAGACAGAAACAGTTTCTTTTGAAAAGTGCTAAGACGGCGTTTATGAATTTTGATTACAATGTATGTGTCTGTTTTGTCAGTCGCAAACGTCATTCTGGCACCTCAATGTAATCAATGAATTCAAGATAAGATTCGATGGATAGTTGATCACGGTTTACCACTCCGTGACTTTCAATAAATGAGATTAGTTCATAGTACAAATAAAATTATTTATCATCATAATAATTGAGGATGCTGTATCATATTGCTCCGCACACTTAATAATAATTAATCACTAATTATGAACAATGACAGTACCTTGAACTGTGTATTTTAAAATAAAACAACGGAGTTGTAAATCATAATAACACTGCTCGATATTAAGTTTGCTTCAGTATTTCCATAAAAATATATCTGTGAATTTTTTAAAAATTTGCATCATCTGTTTTATTCAATTATTTTTTCTGAATTTGAGCCCTGTGGTAAAAAATAACCATATATTCAATGTATTCGTGTATGCCTGTCGATTGCTAGTCTAGCATACATGAATACATTGGATATATATATATATATTTCATATTTCGGGGTCATCCTCTATGAACGACCCTTACTACTTGGGACCCTCCTTCCTTAGTGGCCGTGTTTAGGGCTGCCCTCGATGACCCTTATCCGACCCGCACTACAACGGAGTAGTATGGCCTATAATATCCTACTGATTCCTATTACGTACACTTAAACTTAATTCTAGATTGCTTTTCACAAACGGGTAAACCTACAGATACCACATGCGATATAGGCCTACACACGCAACTATCACCCGACTGATGACAGATAGTGACTATCTTCCGATATCTTGGCACTGACAATAATGCAGAGGGCTCATTTCAATTTATTTAATTTCTAGGGAGGCAACTGGTGACGTCACTTCGCAGGGCGTTGACCAGCTGCCCCAACTATTCCATGACGTCATTAGTTCACCACGTGATCGCTTGGCGTTGCCTCCTTACTAGGTGCGAAAGTAGGCAGCTGGTAATTCATTCAGCCAGCTATAGTTAAATTTTCCATCGCCAATAGATACATGACTGTATATATATACATATATGTATATATATATATTAGATCCAGCCCACATAATCCCACATTCATTATTGACTTCCGATATAGACTTCAGCACCAAAGTGGAGAAGAACCAACCGAGTAGATTAGAACTTTGAAAAATAATAATTGCCAATATTCCATTGAACATAGAAGCAATGGTTACGGTTTGTTTTATGTGACTCGCCTGTAGGCCCTCAGAGAGGGAGAGAGGGAAAGAGCAAATGCCAACGGGCTCTGAGAATTTTAGAGGCCATTGCCGGGCCAGCAATCAATTGACTTATGAAAGATATTATCATCAGTTAGGCCTATACGCTATAAAGTTTCTTATTTGCCTTGATAAATATAACTGAAATATAGGCTAACTACGACCAGTTCGAACTATTAGTTTATTCCTATCACTCGAACTCCTAGAAGGCTCGTACATGTAAGAATTTATTTGGTGCAATATAAATGGCCAATTAATCTTGTGGCTCTCTGCGCTGTCCTAGATACAATACAATGCAATGCGTATTTATAAAACAAAGTCTTACTCAAAGAACATGTTACAACTTAGTGGCAAAACATAAGTAGACCCCTACTTAGAGAAGAGATGAGTTTTAAGTTTGGATGTTGCATACAGATCTTCCCATCTGAGGCGATCGATCGATCGGTCGTTGTTCGTGGTCGCTCGCCCTGCAAAGGTTTCGATGCGGCAAATCACTCGCCTAGCATCTAAAGAACACGATGCACGAAATACGCTGCGTTAACTTAAAAGCTGTTGGGATCGATCGTGCAACGCTCACCTACTCGATTTCAAACCATCTATTGCAATCTTCAAAGTAAAGATCTGGATTTAATTATGTCATTAGGAACGGATATTAATTAGGTCATCAGTTTTCAAAGAACATGGCATTGTCTTTACGACGACCACCTTCGACTACCACGTGATGCTGACACCCTAGAAACAGGTAGCGAATAAATATAGTAAGGCAACGAAGAAGCGAATCTAGGAAAAGTCAATGAAACAAAGCGGTACGCTTCCATTCGCTGAGTGCATTCAGCCTCTTTCTTGGCTTCAATCAGATCTGAAGCGCACTTTCCTTCCGCTTGAAGGTAGTGATAAAATTGGTCAGAATCTAGCAATGCAGATCTCACAGAGAAGGATGAAGAGGTTGGTAAAAGTAACAAGATAGTTTGCAATCCTGAAAAGGGTAAATAAATCCATAGTTAGAAAAGCAGAAAAGTGTATTCGGACGAGTGGAACCTCACTCATATAGCATGCCATGCAAAGGAAATTGCATCCATGGCTAGAAAGCCAGAAAATGGCAAACAGCCTAAATAAATCGTTGGAACGGTTAAATTCTGCTTTCAACAGCAAAGAATGAAAAGGAGGATAGCTTGCCTTGAACAGATTACTAGACCTATAGATCACAACGCCAGAAAAGGGTAAACAGTCAATAAAACAGTTAGGCCACGAATGAAACCCCGCTCTGTTAAACTGCAAAGATAACTTTGTTTAATTTCATTATGCTTATTTTATAATCGAATCACAGAAAATACAATAGTTATCACAGGGTAACATGAAATTACACCGGATATCCAATAATTGGATCTACGGCGTAATTTCAACGAAATTGGAACGTAATTATTACGTTCCAATTTCGTTTAATTTCATTTTGCTTATTTTATAATCAGAATCACCCAGAAAATACAATAATTATCACAGGGTAACATGAAATTACGCTGGAGATCCAATTAGGGACGCACGTAGAGGTCTCTGCTGCCGTTGTCTTAGGACCCAGGATTATTCGTGAAATAATTTTCAGAGGACAATAGGTAATTGGTTGTGGGCATAATGATACACTGAGATGCCTGAATGATAAAACATATGTTTTATCTCCATTTAATGGCATTTCTTATCGCAGAACCAGTTAGTAATTTAGTCTTGCTTAGTGTTTATGACGCTTACGATGGTCTCTAAGAGAGGAGTGGGAGGCAAATAGGTTGGTTCCTTCAGCAAAAGTGCAAAACGATGAAAATATTATAGGAGAGATATTTGGTAAACCGTTAAGTCTGTTTATTCAACATATGCAGCGCTTATAGAAGCTTAGAATGTGCAGTTCAGCAAATCTTCAATATTTCAATATAGCAAACTTAACTAATAGCGTTTTTAACCTGCAATCAATTCAACAACGTTAAACAACTCTTCTTCAGACAAAACATCATAGAGTAAGACCCTCCGCACCTTAAAGTCCTTTAGAGAATTCAGTAAGTAATTTTCTATAAGAGGTCCTAGTTCACAGATTTAAATATGCAGTAAGCACAATTAAGTCTGTTTATTCAACATGTGCAGCGCTTATAGAAGCTTAGAATGTGCAGTTCAGCAAATCATCAATTCTTCAATACTTCAATACTTCAAATCTTCAATACTTCACAGATTTGAAATATGCAGTAAGCACAATTAAGCCTGTTTATTCAACATATGCAGCGTTTATAGAAGCGTAGAATGTGCAGTTCAGCAAATCATCAATTCTTCAATACTTCAATACTTCAAATCTTCAATACTTCACAGATTTGAAATATGCAGTAAGCACAATTAAGCCTGTTTATTCAACATATGCAGCGTTTATAGAAGCGTAGAATGTGCAGTTCAGCAAATCATCAATTCTTCAATACTTCAATACTTCAAATCTTCAATACTTCACAGATTTGAAATATGCAGTAAGCACAATTAAGCCTGTTTATTCAACATATGCAGCGTTTATAGAAGCGTAGAATGTGCAGTTCAGCAAATCATCAATTCTTCAATACTTCAATACTTCAAATCTTCAATACTTCACAGATTTGAAATATGCAGTAAGCACAATTAAGCCTGTTTATTCAACATATGCAGCGTTTATAGAAGCGTAGAATGTGCAGTTCAGCAAATCATCAATTCTTCAATACTTCAATACTTCAAATCTTCAATACTTCACAGATTTGAAATATGCAGTAAGCACAATTAAGCCTGTTTATTCAACATATGCAGCGTTTATAGAAGCGTAGAATGTGCAGTTCAGCAAATCATCAATTCTTCAATACTTCAATACTTCAAATCTTCAATACTTCACAGATTTGAAATATGCAGTAAGCACAATTAAGCCTGTTTATTCAACATATGCAGCGTTTATAGAAGCGTAGAATGTGCAGTTCAGCAAATCATCAATTCTTCAATACTTCAATACTTCAAATCTTCAATACTTCACAGATTTGAAATATGCAGTAAGCACAATTAAGCCTGTTTATTCAACATATGCAGCGCTTATAGAAGCTTAGAATGTGCAGTTCAGCAAATCTTCAATTCAGGAATTTATAATTTCAGAAATTTAGAATGAGATCGTAAATCTCACACCAAACTCATATTTTACGAAACCAATTAACCAATATCCAACATCAGTTGAGAAACGCATAGTTGTGAGCCAATAGGGCGTCCTCACGAGTCACTACGCAGCTAATCTTAGTTTAAAGAAAGTTATATCATATTCACAACTGATAAATATTGTTCTCAATTTCGTTCACAACTACAGAGACAGCTACTACTAATTGGCATTATGCTCATCACTCAATCACGCTCCTAAACTTAGTTTCTTCACTATGTAGGCCTACCTCACTTCTCATAAACTCTAGGCCACTAACTATAAAGATAGGCCACAATAAGATTCATGTATATCACCACTTCATCCAATCAGAATTTATCATGAGTCAACATCCTCAAACAATGGCAACCACGAGAACACAATAATCAACTTTTATACCCTTCATGCAAAATCAAAAGAACTCTTTTACCGCTACGCACTCTACAACCACTTTCAAATGCAATGTCTTGTTACAGCACAAAATTTCTTCCAAATAGGGTTAGTGCAACTAATGCTCTCTCTCTCTAAGTCAGGAAACATAACTCGGTTGCTTCGACGCGGAGAGACGGGGCTTGTCCGAGGCCTGTAACGACTGCATCATGCAAGTCTCGGACAAGCCCCGTCTTTTCGCGTCATTTACTCTTGAATGACGTCATCGGTGACTTTGGTTGTAGTTCGAACTTACTGCAGCTGAGGGGTGAAGGGAGTGCGCAGAAGTCTTCCAAATGTGTCGAGGGATTAGCGATTATTTTTCTTGGTCATTTAGCTGCTTCTTTTCTTACAATCTCAAGGTTCTTATTCGTTGGATTTCATATCTTTTTCATAGGTGTTTTTGATTTCATAAATCTGTCCTGATACAGTCTATGATGTGCACGAACAGCGTTTTCCACAATAAGTGTTAGTGCGACCATGTAACCTTTTTGATAGAGCCTCAATGCTTCTGTGTGAGCCTCTATGAGGTCATCTCGGTCTAACTTTGCCGATTTCTTTATCTGCATATTTACCTATTTTACAGTCCAATCGACTCGTGTCGTATGATGCTCGTTTACAATCAAAGTAGCGTATAAACTTTGGTTCCGAGTCGCGAAACTAGTAGGCACCTTCGACTTTATTAGGAATAGGAAAGAATTTCACCAGTCTGTCACATAGTGCTTACCACTCGCTCATAGTTCGCATCCAAAGTCATAAACTTGATAAATAATTAGTTCTGCTCGAATAACAGCCATATTTAGAATATAGTTCTTAACACTACTTCTGTTGCGCGTCTGGGGTGGAAGCGAACTCTTTGTGTAGGCCTACTCTCAATTTCCATTATGAACCATGGCAAGATCTCAAGACCTATCTTTTAATTTTCCCCGCCGGTTAAGTACCATATTGTACATAGGCTACAGGAAGCGAAGAACAACGGTTATTCTAAAATGATCAACTGAAATATCGAATATCCTTCGATTCTATGTCTAGTCTTCTTGCAACGCATTTTATCTTCAACATACATCTCTTCGCACGAAGAATACGGAGGGAGGATTACTGCGGCCCAGACTACTAGGCCTACTAATTAATCGCAAATTTTATTCAATTACATACAATCTGCAGACGGAGATAAACACATATATTTATATAAGTATAATAATTATTGAAAACAAAGTTTGATTAAAACAAAATGTTCATTTACGACAACCATAGTAACATTGGGTCCTTTGGCGGCAAGTGAAGATGAATCCAGATTTAATATTTTCTTTATTTCTCTGTAGTATCTTTAGGATCAACATTAGCATTGTTAACAATCATATTTTTTCATGACCATACCTGCCACATCGGGGTCATATTCTTGGGTTATGTCGGAGGTGCTACCCGAGTACTGACATCAGGAATCGTTGGTCTTCATTCAGCCAAGTCTCTATTTATGCCACCGGTAGGCTACTGATACGGGGTCATGCAGTAGAAGCTCGGTGATTTCTTCAATTTCCCCAATCAATCAATCTTGATTGTTTGTAGCCATAAACAACAGTTCAATCAATGCACAAAGAATAAAGATAATAAAACTAAGGGCTATAATGGGAGCCCAAAAAGGGTGGAAATCTCGTTAAAAGAAACACCCGAGTAGCAGCATTTTCAAAAGAAAAAATCCGCCTATTGATATTCTTCTATACTAGGCTGACTGCGAGAATCAGCCAAATATAGAGCCGTAAGCCAATAGAAGTAAGTAACCAAGCCCTAGATACCAATATATTGTGGCGAAATCTGGGGGTCTCTACTACAAGGATGTCATGCGCGAATTTCGGCCTCTCCGGTCCGGCAGAGGACTTAACCACGACAATTCTGCAATATTTCTGTATTTCTTGACAGACGCCAAATCTCGCCCTGGCCGTTCGTCCTCTCAACGAACGAGTGGCCACCTCCTCACAATCTCACTGCCGTACTCTTTTTCAGGTAGCCTACTGTTGACCGACAGACCCCGTGCGCTATGTCGGACTTATTCGAACTGTTCCCTCGGCTGGCGGAGATCAGACTGTTCTCTTCGGTTCGATCAGGCCGTGCTTCGACTGCTCCATCTGACGGTCTTCCTCGGACTCTCTTTCGACTAAAACCGGGCCCCCTTTTATAGCGCTGAAACCGCCCTCGACCGTGGAAAAGAGAACACCTGGCGAAAATTCCAGGAAGCAAATCCCCACCAAAAACGGCCACACAAAGGCATCACCGACAGGCGAAGAGCAGGCTGACGACAGAAAGCGAGGGAGGAAAGAGCAAACAAGAGCAGTGCCAACAGATAAAGCGTGAGAAAGAGAGAGCATTGAGAAGAGAGCTGACGACAGAAAAGCGAGGGGAAGGAGCGAAGCTTGAGTGGGAGGGTGCACGATCAGGGAAACCGAGGAGCGCTGACCGTGGGAACAAGACCGACTAGAAGAGAGGGGGTCCCCTAGTGCGACAATTTCTCAACACCTTCCCTCCCCTGCATGATAGGGATTCCCACATCCCTTGGAGAGTACAGCGGTGGAGACTGCTAACTACGTCATCGCAGATGAAAGTGAACAGTAACAGTTAACATAACAAAGCATAGCAATTAACATAACGAAGCATAATAAAGGCGAAACGCCTAAAAGTCTTCAAGCTGATAATCGCAAACAACTTCCTTAATGTTCGCAAAAGTACCAATCCAATGCTACCCTATTCATTAGCCATAGAACACAAAACAAGAACTGAAACGACCAAGCAACTCAACAAAACAGACTAATAACTAAAGCCTCATTTATCAAATTAAATGAATTGCCCTAATTGGGGTCGATATAATTATAAGTCTTTACACCGTCAGTTATTTCAGTGTCGGTAATACTAATCCGACTCGGTGGCATCACTGTCAGAGTCCACGGTGATCACTTCAATTTCCACACCAGGGTCGGACGCGCTATTCATTCCAGCGACGAAAGAGGATCTGTCAGTCTCAGGGCTGGCAGGTGGTTCACTGAAGTGGGAGACCGAAGGGCTACCGGCGTCGCCATCCATGGATGAATGGGAAGAAGGCGGGTGGGAACCCGTCCGCAGAAGTGCAGAGTCAAGACGACATCCCCAATAAATTCCGTCGCTCAACCACCGAAGACAGTGGGGAGCGCGTCGGTTAACGGCGTCACGGAACTGTCCTTCGCTGTATCTCAGAGCCAGCCTACGTCCGTCCAGGACAAGAAGCGCCACTTGCCCGACAGTCATTCCGACCAGAGAATCGTCGATCGGCAAGGG
This sequence comes from Bimastos eiseni, assembly GCA_959347315.1. NCBI lineage: Eukaryota > Metazoa > Annelida > Clitellata > Crassiclitellata > Lumbricidae > Bimastos > Bimastos eiseni. The sequence continues at coordinate 40,130,466 of OY365807.1, read as the reverse complement.
ATCGTCCGCAGCAGAACCCGAAGCGTACGACCCACGGACGACAGCAGCGTCGCACGGAGAACTCTGGGCAGGTGAAGGACCAGTGTAGTCCCGACCCAAGGCCACATCGGTGTCTTCGACGTGACGACAGTAAATTCGATGCACCAAGCGTCGATGGCGCTCCAAGGCCCACTGCGGGTCACTGCCTATAAAAACGGTCGGGCATAGTTCACAACTGCGAGTGTGTCTTCCAGCCATGATTCAAACAACAGACCTTTGCCTCTCAGTCCAACTATGACAATGCAAAATAATGACCGTCGATTGCATATTTTAATAATTATCGATTAGTGCGGCGTATCAATGCCACGCCCCTTTCTTTATTCCTCCTCCCTTCAACCGTAGAAACATCGACGCCAAAGTTGATCGTCGACCACTTAAGCGACGGCTCTCCTCCAGTCTTCCTTCCTTCGACCGTGGGAACTTCGACGCTAATACTGATCGCCGACCGTTCAAGCGATGACTCTCCTCCAGTCTTCCTTCCTTCGACTGTGTGAAAGTTGATCCATGCCGCAACAGGCCTTTGATCTGCTCAGAAACAGACCTTAGTTTTCTGGGCCGCAACGGACAATCAGTACAGGCCGATCGAATAATCTCACCTTTCTTGCATGCGGCCTTTCAATATAGCTTTTTCGTGTGTACTTCCTCGATAGCGAATCCTTTTAAAACGCCCCCTCGTGTCTTTGACAGGACAGTCGATTATCACAGGTGGATCAGATAATTTCTTCGGACTTCCGCTCCACGCAAGTAGCCGACGAAGAAATACCCGATAATGCTGATTGTCATAGACTTTTCCACGAATATCATTTCCTAATTTCTTTAAAAGCGAACTACTTCACTATCGCCTTTTAAACTAGGCTTCCATCGCAGTCTCACTAAAAACACTCCTGTTGCATGTTTCCCACGAAGTTTCACAACATTTTCTTCGTAATAGTTCCCCCTTCTATTCCAATTCCGATCGTCGCAAAATTTCAAGTGTTGGAGAATTTTGCCGTCCAATCTCGACTCAAGTTTGGATCTTGCGGCAGCAAAATTCCTCCAACACTTCGCGTTGAAGCCTACTGGAACCGGAACGGCCGTCGTATAGAACGTCTCGGTCGTCGGCTGTCTGTCCAGTTTACAGGCGTCGGTTCAATCGCGGCTTCGTCCAACTCAGTAGTCGTCGCGTCGTAGCATGGACGCAACTTATCCACATGTACTACGAGAGGTCGAGAGTTGGCCGTTTTCCGAATGCGGAAGTTCACCGTTCCGCACTGCTCCGCGACGACGTAGGGTCCAGTGTACATTCGTTGCCACTTATGAATCCTTCCGCGGAAACGCCTCGGAGTGTAGTACCAAACACGATCCCCTATCGAAAATTGGACCGGGCGGACGCGCATATCGTAGGTTTGCTTCCTCCGCTCCGCTGCCACCCGTAGTCGTTCGCGTACAATACGATATGCTGACTCCATCCTTTCGGCTAGGTCGTCGACGTAACTCGAGTACGTAGCGGGGTCCGAGTCTGAGTCTGGCGGCCTTCCGTAGACGAGATCCAGAGGAACCCTCAGTTCGCGACCGAACATCAAACGGTTAGGCGTAAAACCGGTCGTCTCATGTAGAGAGGAGCGATAGGCAGCGAGCGTCAGAGGCAGCATCTCGTCCCAGTTCCTTTGATGGTCGCAAATAGTTTTCCCCAACATGGCATTAAGGGTCCTGTGAAATCGTTCGATTAACCCATTTTCGCTCGGATGGTAACTCGAAGTTCTGACCTTATCAATGCCGCACAGCTTGCAGAGTTCACGGAACAAGTTTCCATCAAAATTGGTTCCTTGGTCTGTTAGAATTTGCACTGGGGCTCCATAGCGTACAATGACGTTCTCCACCAAGGCCTTAGCAACGGTCGAAGCTTCCTCGTTCACGATGGGTATCGCCTCAACGAACTTCGTAAAATAGTCCATGACGGTTAATATGTAGACATGCCCGCGACTACTTCGGGGATGGGGCCCAGTCGAATCCACACCAAGTCGCTCCCATGGCTCTCCACATGGCAATGGTTGCAACGGTCCTTGACGCGGAGGCTTACCACGATGATATTGGTTGCATTGCGAGCAACATCGACAAAATATCTTCACTTCCTCCGACCATCTTACCCAATACGCTCGTTGCTTAACTTTCCATCTAGTTCTTCGGACGCCCAAATGACCTGCAGTCATTCCGGTATGAGCAAGGCTCAAATACTCCTTCCGAAGGGCCTTGGGCAGTAGTAGTTGCTCTAACCCGTCCGGTTTCTTCCGATACATCACGCCGTCGCGCAAGTACAACCCCTCGCGCTGATGCCAGTAGGTCTTCACAATCGCACTCTCGAATAGAATGTCCACCAACTCCGGAACCAGCGCTCCTTCCTCTAACCAGGGACGCACCTTTGAGAGATCAGGGTCTTCGGCCTGAGCCCTTATCAAGCGTTCCAGCGTGTCAGCTTCCATGCTCAACGAAAAACCCTGAGCAATCGTAGTTACAGCTGATACTAAACTCCGCTCCTCCTGGCCACACTGAGGACATGGCCTACGAGAAAGAGCATCCGCGTTCCCATGCCTCCGATGGACTATCTGGAAGTCAAATTCCGCAAGATGTTCCAGCCATCGTGACTGCTGTCCAATAGGTTCTGGAGTGCGCTGCAACCACTGCAAAGCAGCATGGTCGGTTCTCAAGACAAACTGCTTCCCCAACAAATACTGCCGATATAACTTCGTAAAGTAGACGACCGCTAACAGTTCCTTCCGGGTGACGCAGTAATTGCGTTCGGCGTTGGATAACAGACGGCTACCGTAGGCAATCACTCTCTCTTCTCCGTCTATTGGTTGCGACAAAACAACACCGAGTCCCACATCGCAGGCGTCGCAATCTAACAAGTAGACACCTTCAACAGTCGGTAACGCAAGAATCGGAACTGTAGTCAACAAAGTCTTCAGGCGAGCAAATGCATCCTGGCAAGTGTCGTCCCAGGTGAAAGCACGTCCCTTCTTAGTAAGTGCGAATAGCGGTGCCGCTAAAACCGAAAAATTACGTATGAACCTGCGGTAGTACGAACACAAACCCAGAAAAGCACGCACGTCCTTTAGCCTTTCCGGAATAGGCCATTCGACCACGTTTCTTATCTTGAAAGGATCAACCGCAACTCTATCCGGGGTAACAACATGGCCCAAGAACGTTACGGTCCGACGAAGCAACTTGCACTTGCTTGGCTTCAACTTAAGGTTGGTCTCTCGTAATCGCTGGAACACTTGCTCCAGTCTGTCTAGATGTTCTTCCGGTGTGCTTCCGAGGATGATAACGTCGTCGAGGTAGACCAAGCAGACTTCGAAATTCAGACCCGACAAAACGATATCCATCAGTCTCTGAAAAGTGGCCGGGGCGTTACAGAGCCCAAAGGGCATTACTTTCCAACGAAAAATGCCTTTCCTCGTAACAAAAGCAGTCTTATCCGCGTCCCGTGGATCCATAGCCACCTGATGGTAACCGCTTCTCAAATCTAAAGTACTAAACCAGCCTCCGCCTGCGAGAGCGTCTAGACATTCGTCGATTCTTGGGAGTGGGTAAGAATTCTTCTTCGTCTTATCGTTGAGTTGCCGATAATCGATACAAAATCTCAACGTGCCATCCTTTTTTCGTGCTAGAACCACATTCGCGGCCCATTCGCTCACCGCTGGTTCTACAATTCCTTCTGCCAACATCCTATTCAGATGTTCGTCAATGGCAGTTCGGTGAGGAAGAGGTTGCCGTCTCAATGGCTGTCGTATTGGCCGTTCATCTCCTGTTTCAATTTTATGCATACTAATTGAGGTACGTCCCAAATCTTCCTCTGTCACCGAAAAGACGTCTTGATAATCTTTCACCAATCGCTCCAGTCGTACTCTGATTTCTTGAGGTACCTCTTCAGGTAAGTCGGCCAGCAACGTCTCACATGGCAACACCGTCCCAACTTTCCTGTTGTCCTGTTCAACACACCTGTCGACTTCAACTGGGTGTAAACCTCCTAGCAGCTGATCCTTATCCAACGTTACTGCTTCCTCCGTTAGATTCATCACTCGAATCTGGGCGTCGTTCTGCTTACCCCCTAACAATACCCGCGCAACATGAACTCCTGGTCGGACCTCACAAGCTTCTGTCATCCAGGCCGATGAAACGGCAGATAAACTCCCATTAAGAGTTCTAACGGAGACGTCCTGCTGGCTTTTGGGCGACACTATGACCTGTTCGGCGACGATCACGCGCCGACACCACGCGGAACCATTTCCCCGCACCAAGGAGATACGTCTACGACCTACGTACAAAAATCCAGTCCCAAAACTCAACCTGACTCGATGCCCTCTCAACCAATCCATACCTAACATGGGTTCTGTGATCTGATCGGAGACCAAAAAGTCGGTAGGTAGCACAAACCCATTGCGGCCCTTAATCGGGACAGTAATTTCCCCTAAAACACGAATTTCGGTCCCATTGGCAGCCATCAACACCCGGTGACAAGGGCGTAAGTCTACCCTCCCGACAATATGAGCAGGTACCAAACTCACCTCAGACACGGTGTCGATTAAACAGGTCTGCGGCTGGCCGTTGATCGAGCCTCGGATGTTAATGGCGATGTTACTTGCGCGATTCGGCTGCCCCGCCCTCGTGGTGTGATTTCTTGCAACAGGCTCTGGCTCTTCGGACCCGGAGACGGCTGTCTCCGGGTCCGGATAAGCAAGAACGACAAGCCTGCGAATCTCGTGCAAGAGATCGCTCAGATTCTCCTCGGTGCGTTGACGACGATAGTACAATTGGGCTCTGAACGTCTCTGCTTGGCCCTCTGCACCATACCTTTGCCGTAACCGCTCAACCAACTCTTCATACGTAACATCTTGACGAGCTCTGAAGTCGCATAGGAGCTGCGTTGCGGCTTTTCCAGCGCGCATCTCAAAAAGTCGACGCTGTCCACAGCCGTCCAACGATTGCGTCTCGCACACACTTCAAACTGGGCGAGGAACGACTCCAGAGATCCCGTCCCGTCGAACTTTCCGGTTTTCATGGGTGTCGGTCGGTTCACCAGGTGGACGCCGACACATTCCGGTTGTTTCGACATCGTTGTCGCCTCTTTCTTTATCTCATGGTTGTCCAACAATATCGACCTCGGTCCGTCAAAGTCAATACACTCAAGCAGACAATTTCTGCTTCTGGGCGTCTCGGCAGTTGGTTTCCGAACAGCAGGCGTAGAGCTACTCGTCGGTGGATCGGCGAGGTCCAGCAGGGTGTAGATTATAGTGCTCTGTTCGTCCTCCATCAGATCTTGTCGTCGCGAATCGATATAGACCCAACGCGCACCGCACTTCTGGTACCAATGTGGCGAAATCTGGGGGTCTCTACTACAAGGATGTCACGCGCGAATTTCGGCCTCTCCGGTCCGGCAGAGGACTTAACCACGACAATTCTGCAATATTTCTGTATTTCTTGACAGACGCCAAATCTCGCCCTGGCCGTTCGTCCTCTCAACGAACGAGTGGCCACCTCCTCACAATCTCACTGCCGTACTCTTTTTCAGGTAGCCTACTGTTGACCGACAGACCCCGTGCGCTATGTCGGACTTATTCGAACTGTTCCCTCGGCTGGCGGAGATCAGACTGTTCTCTTCGGTTCGATCAGGCCGTGCTTCGACTGCTCCATCTGACGGTCTTCCTCGGACTCTCTTTCGACTAAAACCGGGCCCCCTTTTATAGCGCTGAAACCGCCCTCGACCGTGGAAAAGAGAACACCTGGCGAAAATTCCAGGAAGCAAATCCCCACCAAAAACGGCCACACAAAGGCATCACCGACAGGCGAAGAGCAGGCTGACGACAGAAAGCGAGGGAGGAAAGAGCAAACAAGAGCAGTGCCAATAGATAAAGCGTGAGAAAGAGAGAGCATTGAGAAGAGAGCTGACGACAGAAAAGCGAGGGGAAGGAGCGAAGCTTGAGTGGGAGGGTGCACGATCAGGGAAACCGAGGAGCGCTGACCGTGGGAACAAGACCGACTAGAAAGAGAGGGGGTCCCCTAGTGCGACAATTTCTCAACAATATCTTAAATAGCTAACTAACTGAACTTAGTAAGTAAGTATATTCTTCATATGACCAATTGCATATCCACACTTTGGTGGACAATGCATTTAAAAGTTTAGCATTCTACTTAAAAACAATTATCGCACTAGAATGTCTGCCTGTGGAATAACACGCTCATGCGGCCTAGTTCATGGTGATGATTGTAAATATATTTGTCGCGGGTTTCTCTCTCGCCAACTCCTTCTTCTAGATGACGAGAGTACCGCCGGTTCTTTCCTCTATCACCAAGCTCAGCAACACGACACACCTGATGGTTTTAATATGTATATTTAATGATAAATATATATATACACCACTCATCCTATCTACACTTACTGGAATTACTAGTGTCCTTTTAGAAATATTTCTCTGGTTGACGTTGGAGACGGGATTCTCAACTACGTTGATTACCCTTATCGTCAGAACGACCTAACGTCTCCCCCAGTTCCGAAACAAGTCCCTGTTCCTTCCCTTGCTACACTGTATGAACCCTTCTAGAGGCGATTTCTTTCGTCCTCCCAAACACAAAGCTCGTATCTCTATTGGACGACAAATCACCTGCTGAATCTATTCCTAAACCGGGTTGGTCGGATCTTGATGTCCATAGCATAACGTCAATCACTAGGGGCGTATAGTTAATGTTTGACTAGCGGCTGTCATGGCTGGGCCTTGTCAGTGTCATAGACGGGCAACAAGTCCCAGGGATCAAATTTCATTATTATCGTTATACCGTCAAGTGGGTTGCGCCATTCGTATCGGAATTGTCCCCTATTCAGGATCCGTGCCAACCAGCTGGTCCAGACCAAATTTTCAACTGATTCATGAATTTCTTGTTTGTGGGTCATAGAGATGGAAGGGGTAGGTGATATCTGCCTCGCGGTGGTGTCGGGTTTCGTTGTTTGACACCCCGTTGATCTTTGCATAATTCTCGACGTCTGTATTGAGGCCATCTGCTTCAGGCGAAGCCCATTGATGTCTCTCTTCTTAGGTTTCAACTTCATCCGTAGTTCCGTAGTCCTCCTACGCCTCTGCTGTCGGTCGATGACTTTTATATAGCGCCAACGTCCAGAGTGTCGCGCGTGACAATATTTTATGACGCTTTCATATCACAGATGATCAACGTCTCACACGGCACATGTATACAAAGTACATAATGGTCTATGTAATGTATGGGTCCAGTGTCCTGGTTACGTATTTACTCAATTAAAGGTTCAGCGTATCTATGTTAAATGTTCCATATTAATTTCTTTGTCATCGTTTCTTTGTCTTCGTCCTTGGTCGTGAGTGTAGTGCATATAGTCGTCCACGTCTGCCGGAGGAGCTAAAAAATACAAAAACATGACGCGTGTTAGCGCTGATATCCCATTTGTATCTCCCTTGTTATGGCCATAGCCCATCCGGTAGTAGCCACAAGAGAACACGCAGAACGAGCTTAATGCTTTACCTGTTGAGCTCTTTCTCCCATCCGTCTTTTCTTGTTTAATGTCACAAGGACGGCCAGAGTATCAGTTTTCCTTCCATGCTCAATGGCACAATATTAAAACCGCCAGGGAAACCATGTATCCATCCTTGTTTAAAGACACAAGGACCGCCTGTGGGCGTTGGGAGTAGGATGTTGTCGATATCGGAGGATTGAACCGGTGTTGCACGTGTTATCCGGAACCGCTGTAAATAGCAATAAATTTAAAAGTACAGCAATCTCATTAAAACGGATATTCGTACTTAGTAGATTGTCTGCCTGTGGAATAGCACGATCGTGTGGTCGTGGGCGTAGTGAGTAGGAGTTGGTCTTTATTGACCGGTCCAACACATGAACTGAGTTCTCCAGTAACGCTTTAAAGAAGTCCGATCAAATGTTCGAATACAGTTTCATCTTCTGGAAGTTATCGTTGACGAATCAATTTGCTCAACACTGACTGTACCCGGGTGCGTTCCTGCTGTCCCACCTATCCCCATTAATGCGGGTGTGTTCACGGGCGACGAGAGGGAACCCCGGACTAACATGAAACCAGCTGACCCACCATTAGATCAATCTTTGTAAAGATCATTTTCCTTATTTTAGTAGTTGCAGATTTTTAGATATTGGGTCAGTATTTTCATTTACATGGACATCTGCAACCAGGTGTATCGCCCTATTTTGTAGCGCTACTAATATGTCAAGCCCTGATGTATACATGTAATTTGAAGACAAAATTACATACCAGTAGGTTAGAGGTAGGTGATAGAAATTGGTGTGATGGGGAGTAATTTATGGTTGAAGTGAGTGGAGATCACTGCATGTACAGGTTAAGGTTAGGTCGTTGTAAAAACTACAATTCGGATCAATGGAGTATGTATCTTTGTGCGGCTACCGGTCCCTTCTGCAAGTAGATAGACACTTCAAGCGCTGGCGATACTTAAGAGGTGCACATTTGGTTGAGAGACAGTGCTCGTAAATAATTTATGAAGTTAATGTCTTGGTTAAGGTTATGGATTATGTCACTCTCGGTTATTATTATTATTATTATTATTTTTATTTTTATTATTAAATGGACAATTTCTAGAGCGCCGTAACGCAGCCATGACAATACAAGGGCCCTTTACAGCGACGCAGTCAGCGAACTAACAGGAAAAACTATACTTTAACAATTACTCCATCAGTTAATCAGGGATAAGCCTTCATAAATAGGTGAGATTTCGGTCGTGCCCTGAAGATCTCTATCGATGCCGCAGAACGCACCTCAGGTGGAAAGCTATTCCAGCAGCAGCTATTCTATGACATTATGGGTCCTCGTTAAACATTCGGAAAAATCATTCAAACAACGAACGAAACCCTACGAGTAAAGAAAATGAAGAATGAGAAGTTTATCTAAAATGGATACCTTATTCATTGCCAGAAGATCAGCAAATAGTAAAACAGTTGCAAACTCTCTTCGAATAACGAATGAAACATAGCTCTGACCTGCGAGAAATGAAGAATGGAAACATAGCTCGCGCTAGATTTGGCAATTTATGCATAGGCCTAGCTATAAAATCAGAGAAAGGTAGAACAGTCTGAAAAATAATTCCAACGACGAATGAAACCCTGCGAGCAACTGCAAATATGCTAAAGAATAGGTGAATGTTTCACTGGAAGGGATGACGGCATCCATATTTAGAAAATCATAAATTTGTAAGCAGTTGAATTAAGCGGTGAATGAAACAGATATCTCACCTGCGGAGAATGAAAAATAAAAAGATAACTTGCTCTGAGAAGAGTTACTCAAACATGGCGAGAAAATCAGAAAAACGGTAAGACAGTTGGAAAAAACCTACTCGAAGAAAACAGTACTCATGATTTCAACGAATGAAGAAACAGAAGATAGCTCTGTATGAAAATTGTAACTGCCTACACGGGCAGAACACTCGAATCAATAACTCAAAATTAACACGCTATTACACGCATGATATGGAAGGTAATCCCGTATTAGACATGACCTGTTAATGGAAATCGGAAAAAGCTAGATAAACGATGATTCACAATAATTAGATTAATTGCATCTTAATTCGACAATAATGAGGAAAAGAAGAAATGTCGTGAACAATGGAAAACGCGACCACCATCAGTAACATTAAGTCTCAAAACAGACCATGCCACTACTGCACAGGCGGGGAAAAATTATTTGAAAGCCATAAAAGCTGTGCTCAGCTTAATTAAATTTTTAGACCATTGAGACCTGCAGCGACAACGAAGAAATCTTGCAGATGCGTTTACTTCGCAATGGCACCCAGCCTTTGCATCAACTATTAGTGGCACAAAGTGGCAAGACAACACCGTCCTCGAAATACGATCTCGCAGACTGCCTGGGTTAGTGTCCAGATCTGCAGTCGCGCAGTCAAGTCCCAGGCTAAAAGAAGACGTACCGACAACAGCTGATCCTGCTCCAGTGACGGGTCACGTGTCGATGAATTATTGCAAAAGCTAGTCATATATCGGTGACCAACCAACCCAGCTCAATGAAAACTCACCAAAAAACCGAGTCAATCACTCATTATTCGATAGAAGAGCTGCAACCCTTTGTCTCAACCAAAGAAACAGACACCTTGATGAAACTCAAATTAGTAAAAATGAAAGTGAGCACAATCAAGACGACGCGGTCTGAAGCGAGCAGCAACATACGGAGTCACCCATTCTAGCATCTACTGAACTCCATTGTACGCCTATAACACTGTTAACATACCGAAGAGAGAGAATATTTGCCGTGAAAGGGTCGCAAGATTCAGTCTAAAAAACAGAAAAACAGGAAATTTTTCTCCAGGTACTGGAAAAACTGATGTAAGCTGGGAAAAGACCTGGCAGATTACACTCAATAAAATCCTTATTCCGAATGAAATATCACAATTAAACATTAAAAAACTTATTTGCTGCAGAGAAAATAAGCAAACACAGCCCTCAATTGCAGAAAGTATATCAGCCTTGCGACGAATTTCCAAACTCTTATATATATATATTAAGTAGGCGTTCAGGTTTTGCTCTCGAATGACCAACATCTTCAAGTCCTTTTCCGGGTCTTCCCTGTCTACCATGCTCCATTGCAGAAAGTCTGAATCCAGACTGCAAAGAAACTGGTACGAAGTATCCGACCGTTTTTTTCGCTCCGGAATCTGGTGCGTAAAAGCGAACAATGAGGATCTGTCGCAGCTATGAGGATGCGGCGGATCAGTGAGGCGTGAGGGCGCCAGAAGACCGAAGATTCCACCCATCGAAGAGGACGATGACTAAATGGACAGCTTCTACCTCATCCGCTTCGAAAGTTATGTCCAGCACCAGAATTGGATGAGGGACCGATTAAATAGATTGATGCTACTCAAGTAAAGGTAAGGCTTGCTCTGAAGTAACTCCTTTTGCCTTGTCTCATCTCACAATAATATTTCGCGTTAACCCTCACAATACGTTCGCTTGCGTCACTGTGTCTATCGTACTTACGTTACCTGTCGGTAGTTTCGGTCAAGCTAGGTAATTCATTTGAGATTTTGTTACCTACGAAAGTAGATCCAATCGTTCCACTCGAGAGACATATCCGTTCAATATGAAGCTCATCCTCTGTAATATTATATTGCAACTGAAAAGTTCTATGGCGCATTCTAAGTATATGTCCAATGGATGGATGGATAGATGGATGGATGGATGAATGGATGGATGGATGGATGGTTGGATGGATCGTTTGATGGATGTACGGGTGTATGGATGAATGGATGGAAGGATGGATGGATGGATGGATGGATAAGTGGATCGTTGGATGGATGTATGGGTGGATGGATGTATGTATGTATGGATGGATGGATCGTTTGATGGATGTACGGGTGTATGGATTAATGGATGGATAGATGGATGGATGGATGGATCGTTTTATGGATGTACGGGTGTATGGATGAATGGATGGATGGATGGATGAATGGATGAATGGATGAATGGATGGATGAATGGATGAATGGATGGATGGATGGATAAATGGATGGATGGATCCTTGGATGGCTGTATGGGTGGATGGATGGATGGATGGATAGATGGATGGATGGATGTTCTTTTTTACAAAGGAGAACAAGATTCTCCCTGTCACGTTTAGCCTGTAGTAGGTTTGTTTGCAACGGAGAGGAATATGTCACTCGACAAGCCTCTATACTTCTCGTTACAGTATTCTTCAACGACACGAAGATGACTAAACTGAGAGAAACGCCTTCAACAAATTGCAGCAGCGATTTCTAGACGACAAAACGCTTTGAACGGCAATGTGAAATTCGTCCTCCGCTCTTTCTCCACCTCCATCTCCTCCATCTCCACCTCCTCCACCTCCTCCACCTCCGTCAGCTACTCCACTTCCAAATACTAACGACGTAATAATTTCTGAACTACATAGGAATTTCGGCCACTGCATGGCATTCCGCGAGGATTCATTGCAGACAATGGGCCACAATTTGCAAGCTGTGAATTTCAGTTTTCTTATGTCTGGCATTTTTAGCACATAACAAATTCGCTAGTTACTATCCAGAGTCGAATTGAAGAGCAGAATCGGTTGTACAACCCATCTACACTCCAGCCCCACCCCAAATCTAGTGGATTCTTCCGATGGAAACCGCCATACGACAAGTGAAGAACGATATCAACCCGTACGCAGCTACGAAGAAAAAATCACGAATAACCAGTGACATCAAACGACATGAAATTCCACCACCACCTCCAACTCAGTCACACCCCACCACATCTATACCCCAGTCCCACCCTCATCTACACCCCACCTCTGAAGAACGATATCAATCCATATGCAGCTACGAAGAAAGAAACAAACGAACAGCCAGTGACATCAAATGAAATGAAATTCTACCACCACACCACTTTCACCTCCAACCCACTCCAATCACCACCCCAGCCTACCCCACCCTACGACATCTGATGACGCTATAAATCCATATGCAACTGCGAAGGAAACATAACAAACATCGGTGACCTCAAGCCAAATAAAATTCCACCCCGACCTTTACTCCATCTCCACCTTCTCCACTTCCACCTCCTTCACTTCCACCTCCTCCACCTCTACTGTAATTAGCTTGGGAATGGATATGGAATGGCATTTATATGAAATCATAGTTTCAATTGGGTGGGCACTGGATTTGTTTTTCCCGCACTTGTTGCGGGAATCAACAAGGGGCGCCTATGAGAGGTCATATAAACTGACTGACTGACTGATTGACTGACTAACTGACTGATTGACTGACTGATGGAATGATTGATTGAATGAACAAGCTAGATGAATGAAGAAATAAATGGACAATTGAATGAATGGTGAGAACAAAGCTATTCGACCCACAGTGAATATAAACATATAAAGATGATCAATGGATTCCACTGCGCCAGAGAATAGAACCAATTCACTTCATGCAACTAGAAGAAGTCCAAATCGCACCTTCAACGAAACTACAACTTCAGAATTTAAAGATCATCATGTCATATCTTACTCATCCTGGGAACAAAAACCGCCACTCATCCACAAAGTGAACTGTATACAGTAGGCCCTACTCCTGAGAACGAAACCAGAATACGCCTTATGAAAAGGGAAGCCTTATCCGCCGAGAACGCAACTACAACTTCTGAACACAGAGAGCCGCCGCCTGAGAACATGAGAACAAAACCGTTACTCGTCGACCTGAAAACGTTAGCCCACGACTGCTTAGAACGAAACGACAGAGATGATGGTGAACTTTCAACTGTGAGTTTTCTTGAATAGGAAGATATCAAGTGGGAGCGTTACGTTGTGTGAGACCTGCCTTGACTAAACAATCGCTACACCAGATGCAATTATGTATCGTTGACCTCTCGAATGAAGAACGACATAAAGGACCGTTCGATGCTTCTACGTTGGATTACAAACTACAAGAGACGGGCATTGAATTAATTACACAAGGGACCGAATGAAACGAACACATTTATTTGAGCCAATCGTCGCCAGAGGTTCATTTATTCTCCAATTCATCAAAACGTGTAAAGCTACAAGTATATCAAAGAATCAAAAAAGAGATGCTTCCAATCTTGATTACAGAGAGCTGGACCATAGCTTTGCAGACGACTTTCGCTTATGGTAAGCTCGAATGAACAATGCCTAACTATACTTAACCTGTAGCCTAGATTTTAATGTTAAACTATCAGTATTCCGTATTCTGCCAATAATTTTAATTTCCACGACAATGAGTTTGCGCTTTGCATGTATCTTTTCTATTGCAAGATGTGGTTTTACCTGGGAGGCCCACAAGCTTGCTGCAGAACTCTGCTTCTTTTACCAGGCTTGGGAATGGCACTGCTGAACTGCAAGGCAGTGGAGTAGTTAGTTACCGTGGAGGGGGGGGTAACGTGAAATCAATTTCAAGTTACCAGTGGGTAACCTGAAGCTGATTTCAGCTTACCCCTAGGGTAATCTGAAATCGTAGGGGGTGACTTGAAATCGCCTTCAAGTTACCCCCGGGGTAACTTGAAATCGATTTCAAGTTACCCCTCCCCCGGGTAAGGTAAATGAGGGTAATTTGAAATCGCTACACCGTGGGGAGTTAATTCCACCTAGGAAAAATTGACTCCCATACCGAATGCAATAGGAGAGTTAATTCTACATAGGATAAACGGTTACATAAGTGAAACTGCTTTGAATTTAAGATCTTGATGCTTACACATAGTTGTCTTTGAGGCTGTGCTCCATCCTAAGGTCCCAACATATATTATGCATGCATTTAGAGGGAAGGGTAATCATAGTTAGGAGATTATGCATACGGCTTGGTATGGCGGAGGAGGGGTTCTTCACAGAATGTGTATGTAAGCAAACTAAATCCTAATTATGATTTCCACATTAGCCTATTAATATAAAAAGCGAGTAGTCCTCCAATTGTATATGTAACATATATATGTATATATATGTATATATATATGTATATATATATATATGCGAGCCATAAATGATCGATCGTCGTCTCCTGCCGATCAATCATTTGATTCCAAATCACGCAGAAACACATCCGCACCGAACACAGTGGCAGGACTATGGAGTGTGGACCCGTGGGAGCCAGGCCCGAAAAAAGAGCCTGCACGAAGACTTATACAGCACGAACATTGAACATTTTAGCGATTTATGCGAGAAGGGACGAAATGTCAAGGCTCTTCAGTGCACTTACGATTCTAAACTAAATGTCTGTCTGTTTAAACAAGAAGGAATCTTCTTATCTAAGTCATTTCGTTTTATGCAAATATGATTAGTTTTGCGCCTGTAAAATTTCATTCTGACCGAAATATGACCAAAAACCTGAGCAGGTTCATTTATTGGCCCACCCTATATATAACTGAAGATATCGCCAAATTTCGGAATGCGACCGACAAGACGTGCGGCAGAACGCAGGACCTGGTTTAGGCTTGGCTACCGCTCAGCTGAAAGACCTACTAAAGTGAGCAACAGTAATCTTGTCGTACTGTGATGAAGGAGTGGAGCGGTGGCGTCTGGAGTTAGCGAGCGAGCAACAGCGGAGAGCTGACGCAACTGCTAAAATGCAACACGGCAGAAAAGGGTAAATATGAGGAGCTAAGGTAGGTTATTGATCCTGGGTGACTCCAGTTGGTCACGAACAACAGAGGAAAACTAAAAAGAGGAGGTCAGAAGAAATTATGGCGGCAAGCTCCAGCTTTATTAGCTGCTGTCTAGTGCCCAGCCAGATAAATTGGATTTTTGACGGGCTGAGCCGAAGGAATGACATTGACTCGACTCATCGCCTAATGTTGTCCTCAGTATTCATGGCAACGAGAACAATTTCATTCCACTGTTATTTAATCAAGCAATCAAACTCGGCGTCATTTCTTAAGACTGGTCATGATTGAATGTCTTCACAGCTTGCAATTGCTGATGTTAACTACTCTCTCTGTCTTTGTCTCTGTCTCTTTCTCTCTTCCTCCCTCTCTTCCTCTTCTCTCTGTCTGTCTGTCTGTCTACGTGAAAACGCAGGTGTCCAATTAACTGCGACATACTCTTCCCGATGCAGCTTGTGTGCCTCGATGAGACGGTATTTCTTCTGTTTTCCACTATAGGCCTAATTGCCATTTCTTACGCCTCAGCTGCACCGATGTCTTACAAGTGCAGTGCGCTGGAAGATTTTAACCCAGTCATTCAATGGACCAAAGAACCAATTTTTTATCAAATCTATCAGTCGTGACATAATCTCGGGATTTCTAAGAGCGCACAAAGAAAACCCTAAGTAGCGGGAATCAGCTTATTCAAAGGCGCTCAGTTAACGCAAAGGCCCTAGATCCTAAGATCTTTATAGTTTTGCGTCATGTTGATATAACAACGTTCACCAGAGAGCGCGTGGTGGTCTGTTAATCGAGGGGTCGTGGTTTCAAATCGCCTCCAGGGCAGAAATTTGTGTCCGATTTCTGCTCCACCTGCCCCCCTAGCCAGCTCATTTAAGATGAACATAACCATCGTGCACTGTCGGTGGGATGATAAGACAGCTGGAGAAAGAACTCACGACCAGAGTTCGTATGCAGGGGCGCAACTAAAGGGGGTACTGTAGGTGTTTGAGCACCCCCTGGATGAAAAAGTTGACCAACACAATTGATCCAAATCCGATTAGTTTTTCTTTTTTTGAAAGAGGGGAGGAGAGCTGTTAGAACGCCGCTTTACGCCATCGACGTTTGCAGCATGAGCGCCCCAGGAAAATTAACACCTCATGCCCATGACTGCCTCTGGCCTAGCTAAATTTACTGCACCTCCTTCTCCTCCCCTTCACTAGCTGTCAGCTGAAGTAATTCAATTTTCGTAAGTCTCTCACCAAAACGAGGCCATTTTCATCTAAGTCTATCAGCTGCGAAGGCCGCGCCAGGCACCTCGTCCTCAGATTAATAGAACAATGGAATCGTCTTGACCAGAGTGTTTAGAATCCAGAAAGTAGCCTACATGGGCGAGATCTTGGACACACGCCTGAAAGCACTGATTCAATCAAGAATATTAAAGATCAAAGGATGACAAATAGGCGCGTCGTTTTACATCATTATTATTAATATAAGGAAACATAGATAGGCCTATCACAAAGTAATGAAGTAAAGTTAACTTTTCTATTCAGATTGCTTTAAAACCGTCGAGTAGATCCAAATTGCCGTCTAATAAAATATGAGTCTATTGCCGTGCTGTTCATCATGTGACCCGCGGGCTGAGTCTAAGTGGCCGCCCAAGATCGCTAAACTCTACTGTCTTGGGACGGACAATCGTCTAGTTAGTAAGTTAGTAACAATGGAATCGTATAAAAGCATATATCTGGAGCTGGAGTCTATATATGGCAACATGTCGATAGTTCGTATTCCTTAAGTCCTAAGATAATAACGGGATACCGCAGAGATTATCTGAAGACACAAGGCACGGAGGAGTCCATCTAACTTCCACTTCTACCATTAACATAATGTTTCATTAGGCCTACTCACCCACTTCCACTGTAAAATAATGTAACGGAACGGGGTTTGGCCGACGTCTACCAGGATGACCTTCAGGCCGTTTGGGGTATAGTTCTTGTTAAGCCTACTGTTCGCTGGACAAGGCTTCAGTTGCAGGATGAAGACTAACCATTTAAGGCTTTCATACTCTGTTCTTGACGACACAGAAAAGAAACATCTGTTCGATTATACTCTTTAATGTCCAGAGAAAACAGTAGGCCTACTTCGGTAGCGTCAGTGGCTGACGATTAACTATTACGTAATGACTGACAATTAACGCTACGAACAACTAACTATTCGTGCATCCCTATACGAGCCGAGACTGCTATAGGCCGTAGCTCACTAATAAGTATATCCTCTCTCACTGACTCTCACAAAGACGCTGACTTATCTTCTAAGGCGTGTTTATTTATACTATTTTAAGTAGATAGGCGTAGATAGTAGGTGAATGATAGATACTAGCATTCTACAGTAGACACTACCGGAGAGTAGACGGTAAGCAAGATTAGATACAGGACAACCAAACCGCTACAATCCAATTTCCATGTTTACTACAATAATGTCTTAAAGTGATTAACGATAGTCTATTATGTCGTGTTGATATCAGATTGTAGAACCTTCGAATTATCAAATCTTCGGACTATCGATATGGAACCGTTCACATATATTAACCTTTGGGTATTAAACACCAGCGTGCGGTCCTCTCAAAGAGACGAGACAGACGAGTCAGAATTCCGGAGACAGGGAGATGGAAGTTAGATTCATGGAGATAATTTAAGACCTTGACGCACAAGCGTATATATATATATATATATAGAGAGAGAGAGAGAGAGAGAGCAAGAGAAGGAGAGAGAGAGAGAGAGAGAGAGAGAGCTACGGGCATACACATAGGATAACCGGAAAAGAAAAGAACTAGGGTGTTTTGGTCATGTTCTTTGCAGCCTGAATGTAACTAAAACCCGGAATTTTCAAGCATTATCAGCCCGATCGAAAGCCATTAACCCGCTACTTAAAGGTATTTGCGAAACGGAATAGGCCTACATTGGCCATCAGTGCCACAAGCTGTAATGCGCCGCTGCAGAACGAAAGATCGGTAGATTTTGACCTCGTTTGACGCCGCTCTATTCTCACTCCCGATATCAGTTTAGTACTTTAGTGCAGACCAGAATGGCCTGGGTAGATTGATGGATGAGGTGACACGGGCAAAGAAATATTAGTAGAAGCGGAGCAAGTCGAGCGGGGTGGTTGGATTAAACCAAAAATCCTCTCAATTTGTGGAAACGCCAGCGAAAATATTGGTAGCTTTTGGTCAGTTTGGCTGTTACAGAAGCGCGGTGCAAGTTCCATCCATAATATTTATACAGTGCACCAGAGGTGTAACAAGGTGTTGAAAAATGGGGGGGATTATTTAGAAAAGATTGCGCGAAGCGCGAAATTTTTTTGTGCCCCCTATTTTTTGAATTTTGCCCCCTAAAATTTGAATAATGGGGAGCACAAATTATCTTTAAAAAAAGTCATGTTAACAAGCCCATTGGAGAAACATAAAGAAGAACCGATTTTGGGGCACATGTGGGGCACTGAGCACTAAAACTGGGGGCTTTGCCCCTCCAGTTTTGAAACTGGGGGGCGGTGCTCCCCTGCCCCGCTTGTTACACTCCTGCAGTGCTCAACTGCACATTATACAGTGTATAGTCAGTTGCAGGACCTAAGTTTCAAGACATCGAGAAAAGTCAAGTCATAGTTTTGATAAAATAAATTGAACCTATATTCTGATGTTTAGACCATATAAAAATAGGTGACTTTGTCTTAATAGACATGCATCATCTGAAATACTGACCTACTTATTGAAACATGCACATTCTCAACTGAAATTTCAAATTAAATGTATAGTGAAAAATATTTTAAAAGTAAAATATTGTTTAGTGCGCTTTTGGATTATACATAGGCCTACATGTAGGCCGTAAAGCAGTCTACAGAGCAAAATATTCGCTCTATAGATACGTAGGCCTAGGCCTGATATGCTGGAACAGCCAATAAATTTTCTGCCAGCAAGTAGAATCTGGTTTAAGAAATGTCGGCGCGAAGTGCCAAATTTATTTTTGGATGCCATTTGTGAGAATTTTAGTTGCAAAATTTGTTTTATAATTTCAGTTGTGAAATTAATTCTTAATGAAATTGTCGATTTCAACTAAAACTAAATTTAAATTGTGAGAATTATTCGTAATTTCAATTGTAATTAGTTGATTCAATGCACTTAAATGTTAAATTTCAATTACCGTTACAGTGGTTACAGTGTAGGAGCATAACTGTAACAGCTAACTGGTCATATTTTACTGTATACGCCCCAACGACAGTCTAACTGTCTAAGCATATCATAAGCTACATAGCACTCTACTGTGAATTCATCTGAATGAATGCAGGCAGTGGCGTCAACGCTATAGGTCTACCATTGAGTTTTTTTATTATCTTTTCACGTAAATATTTTTCCATTGCGAAATAACCTGAGCCAATCGGCATACGCAGCGTTACCGCGTTGCTGTAATCATCACGCGGTGGCAGTAGTTTCCCGCGTCCAATTCGTTACATAGAGTTGCATTAGGCCTATACTCAACTGTAGGCTATGTATGATCTAGCCGGTGACTTACCGCTTTGATGAATAGTACCATCACTGCAAGATTATGACGACATCGTCACAACCAAATGATCGTTGTTACATTGCAATTTCCAAAGTAGCTTGGTGTTAGATAGGAGATACATCAGCTCCTCCCACCTACCTAATCATATTCAATCTGCCTCCTCTGACCCTCTACTCCTAGCGACGTCACAGCTGAGGAAAGATAGCACGAAGTGAGGTGCTGATGAGTTGTTGGATGGACCAGAAAAGACGGAGCAACAAAGGATGTGAAGCAGTTTGTCAATGCGAAAGAGGAGAGGGTCAGAGCGGAAAAGGAAAGGGTCAGAGGGGAAGAGAAGAGGGTCAAGGCGGAATAGAAGAAGTTCAACACGAAAGAGGAGTGGAGCCGAGCGGAAAGAAAGAGGGTCAGGGAAAGACGAGATGGTCAAGGAGGAAGAGGAGAGGGTCAGGGCGAAAGAAAAGAGGGTCTAAGTGGAAGAGGAGATGGTCAAGGCGGAAGAGGAAAGGGTAAGAGAGGAAGAGGAGAGGGTCAAAGCGGAAGAGAGAGGGAAAGAGCGAAAAAGCAGAGGGTCAGAGCGGAAGAAAAGAGGGAGAGGGTGGAAGAGGTGAAGGCCAAGGCCGCATAAAAGAGGGCAAAGGCAGAAGAGGAGAGGGTCAAACCGAATGGCATCCGTGGATATGGCAACGATTGTCTTTCAGACCGACGAGCATACTCATATATATATGCCAACGATTGTCTTTCAGACAGAAGATTAAACGTATATATATGCCAACGATTGTCTTTCAGACAGAAAAGCAAACGTATATATATGCCAACGATTGTCTTTCAGACAGAAAAGTATACGTTGATATGACAACGATCGTCTTTCAGACCGAAAAGTAAACGTATATAGATGCCAACGATTCTCTTTCAGACAGAAAAGCAAACGTATATATTTGCCAACGATTGTCTTTCAGACAGAAAAGTATACGTTGATATGACAACGATTGTCCTTCAGACAGAAAAGTAAACGTATATCTATGCCAACGATTGTCTTGCAGACAGAAATGTAAACGTATATATATGCCCACGATTGTCTTTCAGACAGAAAAGTAAACGTTTATATATGCCAACGATTGTCTTTCAGACAGAAAGTAAACGTATATATATGCCAACGATTGTCGTCAAAACAGAAAGTATACGTATATATATGCCAGCGATTCTCTTTCAGACAGAGAAGTAAACGTGTATATTTTCCAACGATTGTCTTTCAGAAAGAAAGTAATCGTACATATATGTCAACGGTTGTCTTGCAGAACGAGAAGTAAACGTATATATATGCCAACGATTGTCTTTAAGACAGAAAAGTATACGTTGATTTAACAACGATTGTCTTTCAGACGGAAAATTAAACGTAAATCTATGCACACGATTGTCTTTCAGACGGGAAAGAAAACGTATTGATATGCCAGCGATAGTCTTTCAGGCAGAAAAGTAAACGTATAAATATGCCAACGAGTGTCTTTCAGACAGAAAGTAAACGCATATATACCAACGATTGTCTTTCAGACAGAAAGGTAAACGTTTATATATGCCAACGATTGTCTTTTAGAGAGAAAATATACGTATATATATATCCCAACGATTGTCTTTCAGACAGAAAAGTAAATGTATATATATGCCAACGGTTGTCTTTCTGACAGAAAAGTAAACTTATATATATGTCAACGATTGTCTTTCAGACAGAAAAGAAAACGTGTATTTATGCCAACGATTGTCCTTCAGACAGAAAAGTAAACGTATTAGTATGCCAACGTTTGTTTTTCAAACAGAAAAGAAAGCGTATATATATGCCAACGATTGTCTTTCAGACAGAAAAGTAAACGTTTATATATGCCAACGATTGTCTTTCAGACAGAAAGTAAACGTATATATATGCCAACGATTGTCTTTAAGACAGAAAAGTCAACGTATTAGAATGCCAACGTTTGTTTTTCAAACAGAAAAGAAAACGTATATATATGCCAACGACTGTCTTTCAGACAGAAAAAGCTTACGTTGATATGACAACGATTGTCTTTCAGACAGAAAAGCAAACGTATAAAAATGCCAACGATTGTCCTTCAGACAGAAAGGTAAACGTATATATATGCCCACGATTGTCTTTCAGACAGAAAAGTAAACGCATTCATACCAACGATTGTCTTTCACACAGAAATGTAAACGTTTATATATGCCAACGTTTGTCTTTTAGAGAGAAAGTAAACGTATATATATATGCCAACGATTGTCTTTCAGACAGAAAAGTCAACGTATATATATGTCAACGATTGTCTTTCAGACAGAAAGGTAAACGTTTATATATGCCAACGATTGTCTTTGAGACAGAAAATAAACGTATAATTATGCCAACGATTGTCTTTCAGACAGAAAAGTAAACGTATATATGCCAACGATTGTCTTCAAAACAGAAAGTATACGTATATATATGCCAGCGATTCTCTTTCAGACAGAAAAGTAACCGTATATATATGCCAACGATTATCATTCAGACAGAAAAGTACACGTATTAATATGCCAGCGATTGTCTTTCAGACAGAAAAGTAAACGTATATATATGCCAACGATTGTCTTTTAAACACAAGAGTAAACGTTTATATATGCCAACGATTATCTTTCAGACAGTAAAGTAAACGTATATTTATGCCAGCGATTCTCTTTCAGTCAAAAAGTATACGTTTATCCATGCCAACGATTGTCTTTCAGACAGAAAAGTATACCTTGATATGACAACGATTGTGTTTCAGACAGAAAAGTCAACGTATAAAAATGCCAACAATTGTCTTCAGACAGAAAAGTAAGCGAATATATATGCCAAAGATTTTCTTTCAGAATGAAAAGTAAACGTATATATATGCCAACGAATGTCTTTCAGACAGTAAGTAAACGCATATATATGCCAACGATTGTCTTTCAGACAGAAAAGTAAACTTACATATATTCCAACGGTTGTCTTTCAGACAGAAAACCAATGTATATATATGCCAACGATTGTATTTCAGACAGAATAGTGACCGTATAAAAATGCCAACGATTGTCTTTCAGACAGAAAGGTAAACGTATATATATGCCCACGATTGTCTTTCAGACAGAAAAGTAAACGCATATATATGCCAACGATTGTCTTTCAGACAGAAATGTAAACGTTTATATATGCCAACGGTTGTCTTTCAGACAGAAAATCAATGTATATATATGCCAACGATTGTCCTTCAGACAGAACAGTAAACGTATATCTATGCACACGATTGTCTTTCAGACAGATAAGTAAACGTATATTTATGCCAACGATTGTCTTTCAGACAGAAAAGTATACGTTGATGTGACAACTATTGTCTTTTAGAGAGAAAGTAAACGTATATATATATGCCAACGATTGTCTTTCAGACAGAAAAGTCAACGTATATATATGCCAACGATTGTCTTTCAGACAGAAAAGTAAACGTTTATATATGCCAACGATTGTCTTTCAGACAGAAGAGTATACGTTGATATGACAACGATTGTCTTTCAGAAAGAAAAGTAAACGTATATATTTGCCAACGATTGTCTTTCAGACAGAAAGTAAACGTATATATATGCCAACGATTGTCTTTCAGACAGAAAAGCTTACGTTGATATGACAACGATTGTCTTTCAGACAGAAAAGTAAACGTATAAAAATGCCAACGATTGTCTTTCAGACAGAAAGGTAAACGTATATATATGCCCACGATTGTCTTTCAGACAGAAAAGTAAACGCATATATACCAACGATTGTCTTTCAGACAGAAAGGTCAACGTTTAAATATGACAACGATTGTCTTTTAGAGAGAAAGTAAACGTATATATATGCCAACGATTGTCTTTCAGACAGAAAAGTCAACGTATATATATGCCAACGATTGTCTTTCAGACAGAAAAGTAAACGTATATATATGCCAACGATTGTCTTTCAGACAGAAAAGTAAACGTATATATACGCAAACGATTGCCTTCAAAACAGAAAGTATACGTTTATAAATGCCAGCGATTCTCTTTCAGACAGAAAAGTAACCCTATATATATGCCAACGATTATCATTCAGACACAAATGTAAACGTATATATATGCCAACGATTGTCTTTTAGACACAAGAGTAAACGTTTATATATGCCAACGATTATCTTTCAGACAGAAAAGTAAACGTATATATAAGCCAGCGATTCTCTTTCAGTCAAAAAGTATACGTTTATCCATGCCAACGATTGTCTTTCAGACAGAAAAGTATACGTTGATACGACAACGATTGTCCTTCTGACAGAAAAGTGAACGTATAAAAATGCCAACGATTGTCTTCAGACAGAAAAGTAAACGTATATATATGCCAACGAATGTCTTTCAGACAGACAGTGAACGCATATATATGCCAACGATTGTCTTTCAGTCCGAAAAGTATACGTTGATACGACAACGATTGTCCTTCTGACAGAAAAGTCAACGTATAAAAATGCCAACGATTGTCTTCAGACAGAAAAGTAAACGTATATATATGCCAACGATTGTCTTTCAGACAGAAAAGTAAACGTATATATATGCCAACGATTGTCTTTTAAACACAAGAGTAAACGTTTATATATGCCAACGATTATCTTTCAGACAGTAAAGTAAACGTATATTTATGCCAGCGATTCTCTTTCAGTCAAAAAGTATACGTTTATCCATGCCAACGATTGTCTTTCAGACAGAAAAGTATACGTTGATATGACAACGATTGTGTTTCAGACAGAAAAGTCAACGTATAAAAATGCCAACAATTGTCTTCAGACAGAAAAGTAAGCGTATATATATGCCAAAGATTTTCTTTCAGAATGAAAAGTAAACGTATATATATGCCAACGAATGTCTTTCAGACAGTAAGTAAACGCATATATATGCCAACGATTGTCTTTCAGACAGAAAAGTAACCTTACATATATGCCAACGGTTGTCTTTCAGACAGAAAATCAATGTATATATATGCCAACGATTGTATTTCAGACAGAATAGTGACCGTATAAAAATGCCAACGATTGTCTTTCAGACAGAAAGGTAAACGTATATATATGCCCACGATTGTCTTTCAGACAGAAAAGTAAACGCATATATATGCCAACGATTGTCTTTCAGACAGAAATGTAAACGTTTATATATGCCAACGGTTGTCTTTCAGACAGAAAATCAACGTATATATATGCCAACGATTGTCTTTCAGACAGAAAAGTAACCGTATATACATGCCAACGATTGTCTTTCAGACAGAACAGTAAACGTATATCTATGCACACGATTGTCTTTCAGACAGATAAGTAAACGTAAATTTATGCCAACGATTGTCTTTCAGACAGAAAAGTATACGTTGATGTGACAACTATTGTCTTTTAGAGAGAAAGTAAACGTATATATATATGCCAACGATTGTCTTTCAGACAGAAAAGTCAACGTATATATATGCCAACGATTGTCTTTCAGACAGAAAAGTAAACGTATATATATGCCCACGATTGTCTTTCAGACAGAAAAGTAAACCCATATATACCAACGATTGTCTTTCAGACAGAAAAGTGACCGTATATATATGCCAACGATTGTCTTTTAAACACAAGAGTAAACGTTTATATATGCCAACGATTGTCTTTCAGACAGAAAAGTCAATGTATTAATATGCCAACGATTGTTTTTTAAACAGAAAAGAAAGCGCATATATATGCCAACGATTGTCTTTCAGACAGAAAAGCTTACGATGATATGACAACGATTGTCTTTCAGACAGAAAAGTAAACGTATAAAAATGCCAACGATTGTCTTTCAGACAGAAAGGAAAACGTATATATATGCCCACGATTGTCTTTCAGACAGAAAAGTAAACCCATATATACCAACGATTGTCTTTCAGACAGAAAGGTCAACGTTTAAATATGCCAACGATTGTCTTTTAGAGAGAAAGTAAACGTATATATATGCCAACGATTGTCTTTCAGACAGAAAAGTCAACATATATATATGCCAACGATTGTCTTTCAGACAGAAAAGTAAACGTATATATATGCCAACGATTGTCTTTCAGACAGAAAAGTAAACGTATATATACGCAAACGATTGCCTTCAAAACAGAAAGTATACGTTTATAAATGCCAGCGATTCTCTTTCAGACAGAAAAGTAACCCTATATATATGCCAACGATTATCATTCAGACAGAAATGTAAACGTATATATATGCCAACGATTGTCTTTTAGACACAAGAGTAAACGTTTATATATGCCAACGATTATCTTTCAGACAGAAAAGTAAACGTATAAATAAGCCAGCGATTCTCTTTCAGTCAAAAAGTATACGTTTATCCATGCCAACGATTGTCTTTCAGACAGAAAAGTATACGTTGATACGACAACGATTGTCCTTCTGACAGAAAAGTCAACGAATAAAAATGCCAACGATTGTCTTCAGACAGAAAAGTAAACGTATATATATGCCAACGATTGTCTTTCAGACAGAAAAGTAAACGTATATATATGCCAACGAATGTCTTTCAGACAGACAGTGAACGCATATATATGACAAAGATTGTCTTTCAGTCCGAAAAGTAAACTTATATATATGCCAACGGTTGTCTTTCAGACAAAAAAGTCAACCTATATATATACCAACGATTGCCTTTCAGACAGAAAAGTAAACGTGTATATATGCCAAAGGTTGTCTTTCAGAAGGAGAAGTAAAGGTATAAATATGCCAACGAATTTCTTTCAGACAGAAAGTGAACGCATTTATATGCCAGCGATTGTCTTTCAGACAGAAAAGTAAACGTATATATATGCCAACGATTGTCTCTTAGACACAAAAGTAAACGTTTATATATGCCAACGATTAACTTTCAGGCAGAAAAGTAAACGTATATACATGCCAACGATTGTCTTCAGACAGAAAAGTAAACATATATATATGCCAGCGATTGTCTTTCAGAAGGAAAAGTAAACGTATATGTATGACAACGAATGTCTTTCAGACAGAAAGTAAACGCATATATATGCCAACGGTTGTCTTTCAGACAGAAAAGTAAACGCATATATATGCCAACGGTTATCTTTCAGACAGAAAATCAACGTTTATATATGACAACGATTGTCTTTCAGACAGAAAAGTAACCGTATATACATGCCAACGATTGTCCTTCAGACAGAACAGTAAACGTATATATATGCCAACGATTGTCTTTCAGACAGAAAAGTTTACCTTGATATGACAACGATTGTCTTTCAGAAAGAAAAGTAAACGTATAAAAATGCCAACGATTGTCTTTCAGACAGAAAGGTAAACGTATTTATATGCCAACGATTGTCTTTCAGACAGAAAAGTGAACGCATATATACCAACGATCGTCTTTCAGACAGAAAGGTAAACGTTTATATATGCCAACGATTGTCTTTCAGACAGAAAAGTATACGTATATATATGCCAACGGTTGTCTTTCAGACAGAAAAGTAAACGTATAAAAATGCCAACGATTGTCTTCAGACAGAAAAGTAAACGTACATATATGCCAACGATTGTCTTTCAGACAAAAAAGATAACGTATATATATGCCAACGATTGTCTTTCAGACAGAAGAGTATACGTTGATATGACAACGATTGTCTTTCAGACAGAAAAGTAAACGCATATATATGCCAACGGTTGTCTTTCAGACAGAAAAGTAAACGCATATATTAGCCAACGGTTGTCTTTCAGACAGTAAATCAACGTATATATATGCCAACGATTGTCTTTCAGACAGAAAAGTTACCGTATATACATGCCAACGATTGTCTTTCAGACAGAGCAGTAAACGTATATCTATGCACACGATTGTCTTTCAGACAGAAAGGTAAACGTATATTTATGCCAACGATTTTCTTCAAAACAGAAAGTATACGTATTTATATGCCAGCGATTCTCTTTCAGACAGAAAAGTAACCGTATATATATGCCAACGATTATCATTCAGACAGAAAAGTAAATGTATTAATATGCCAGCGATTGTCTTTCAGACAGAAAAGTAAACGTATATATTTGCCAACGATTGTCTTTTAGACACAAGAGTAAACGTTTATATATGCCAACGATTATCTTTCAGACAGTAAAGTAAACGTATATATATGCCAGCGATTCTCTTTCAGTCATAAAGTATACGTTTATCCATGCCAACGAATGTCTTTCAGACAGAAAAGTATACGTTGATATGACAACGATTGTGTTTCAGACAGAAAAGTAAACGTATATATATGCCAACGATTGTCTTTCAGAAGGAACAGTAAACGTATAAATATGCCAACGAATGTCTTTCAGAAAGAAAGTAAACGCGTATATATGCCAACGATTGTCTTTCAGACAGAAAAGTAAACTTACATATATGCCAACGGTTGTCTTTCAGACAGAAAATCAATGTATATATATGCCAACGATTGTCTTTCAGACAGAAAAGTGACCGTATATATATGCCAACGATTCTCTTTCAGAAGGAAAAGTAAACATATATATATGCCATCGAATGTCTGTCAGACAGAAAGTGAACGCATATATATGCCAACGACTGTCTTTCAGACAGAAAAGTAAACTTACATATATGCCAACGGTTGCTTTTGAGACAGAAAATCAATGTATATATATGCCAACGATTGTCTTTCAGACAGAAAAGTGACCGTATATATATGCCAACGATCCTCTTTCAGAAGGAAAAGTAAACGTATATATATGCCAACGAATGTCTGTCAGACAGAAAATTTTACGTTGATATGACAACGATTGTCTTTCAGACAGAAAGGTAAACGCATATATACCAACGATTGTCTTTCAGACAGAAATGTAAACGTTTATATATGCCAACGATTGTCTTTTAGAGAGAAAGAAAACGTAGATATATATGCCAACGATTGTCTTTCAGACAGAAAAGAAAACGTATATATATGCCAACGATTGTCTTTCATGCAGAAAAGTAACCGTTTATACAAACCAACGATTGTCTTTCAGACAGAAAAGTAAACGTATATTTATGCCAACGATTGTCTTTCAGACAGAAAAGTACACGTTGATATGACAACGATTGTGTTTCAGACAGAAAAGTTAACGTATATATATGCCAACGTTTGTCTTTCAGAAAGAAAAGTAAACGTATATATATGCCTACGAATGTCTTTCAGAAAAAAAGTAAACGCATATATATGCCAACGATTGTCTTTCAGACAGAAAAGTAAACTTACATATATGCCAACGGATGTCTTTCAGACAGAAAATCAATGTATATATATGCCAACGATTGTCTTTCAGACAGAAAATTGACCGTATATATATGCCAACGATTCTCTTTCAGAAGGAAAAGTAAACGTGTAAATATACCAACGAATGTCTGTCAGACAGAAAGTGAACGCATATATATGCCAACGATTGTCTTTCAGACAGAAAAGTAAACTTATATATATGCCAGCGGTTGTCTTTGAGACAGAAAAGTCAACCTATATATATGCCAACGATTGTCTTTCAGACAGAAAAGTAAACGTTTATATATGCCAACGATTGTCTTTCAGACAGAAAAGTAAACGTATATATCCCAACGATTGTCTTTGAGACAGAAAAGGAAACGTATATATATGCCAACGATTGTCTTTCAGACAGAAAGTATAGGTTTATGTATGCCAGCGATTCTCTTTCAGACAAAAAGGATACGTTTATATATGCCAACGATTGTCTTGCAGACAGAAATGTAAACGTATATATATGCCCACGATTGTAAACGCATATATACCAACGATTGTCTTTCAGACAGGAAAGTATACGTATATATATGCCAACGGTCATCTTTCAGACAGAAAAGAAAACGTATATTAATGCCAACGATTCTCTGTCAGACAGAGAAGTAAACGTGAATATTTTCCAACGATTGTCTTTCAGACAGAAAGTATAGATACATATATGCCAGCGAATCACTTTTAGAGAGAAAGGATACGTATATATATCCCACCGATTGTCTTGCAGACAGAAAAGTAAATGTGTATATTTTCCAACGATTGTCTTTCAGAAAGAAAGTAAACGTACATATATGTCAACGGTTGTCTTGCAGACCGAAAAGTAAACGTATATATATGCCAACGATTGTCTTTCAGACAGAAAAGTATACGTTGATTTAACAACGATTGTCTTTCAGACAGAAAAGTAAACGTATATCTATGCACACGATTGTCTTTCAGACGGAAAAGTAAACGTATAAATATGCCAACGGTCATCTTTCAGACAGAAAAGAAAACGTATATTTATGCCAGCGATGGTCTTTCAGACAGAAAAGTAAACGTATAAATACGCCAACGATTGTCTTTCAGACAGAAAAGTAAACGTTGATGTGACAACGTTTGTCTTTCAGACAGAAAAGTAAACGTACAAAAATGCCATCGATTTTCTTGCTGACAGAAATGTAAACGTATACATATGGCAGCGATTGTCTTTCAGTCAGAAAAGTAAACGTAAATCTATGCACACGATTGTCTTTCAGACGGAAAAGTAAACGTATTGATATGCCAGCGATCGTCTTTCAGACAGAAAATTTAACGTATAAATATGCCAACGAGTGTCTTTCAGACAGAAAGTAAACGTATATATATGCCAATGATTGTCCTTCAGACAGAAAAGTAAACGTATATATATGCCAACGATTGTCCTTCAGACAGAAAGTAAACGTATATATATGCCAACGATTCTTTTTCAGACAGAAAAGAAAACGTATATATATGCCAACGATTGTCTTTCAGACAGAAAAGTTTACGTTGATATGACAACGATTGTCTTTCTGACAGAAAGGTAAACGTATATATATGCCCACGATAGTCTTTCAGACAGAAAAGTAAACGCATGTATACCAACGATTGTCTTTCAGACAGAAATATAAACGTTTATATATGCCAACGATTGTCTTTTAGAGAGAAAGAAAACGTAGATATATATGCCAACGATTGTCTTTCAGACAGAAAAGTCAACGTATATATATGCCAACGATTGTCTTTCAGACAGTAGAGTAAACGTTTATATATGCCAACGATTGTCTTTCAGACAGAAAAGTAAACGTATATTTATGCCAACGATTTTCTTCAAAACAGAAAGTATACGTATATATATGCCAGCGATTCTCTTTCAGACAGTAAATTAACGTATATATATGCCAGCGATTCTCTTTCAGTCAAAAAGTATACGTTTATCCATGCCAACGAATGTCTTTCAGACAGAAAAGTATACGTTGTTATGACAACGATTGTGTTTCAGACAGAAAAGTAAACGTATATATATGCCAACGATTGTCTTTCAGAGGGAAAAGTAAACGTATAAATATGCCAACGAATGTCTTTCAGAAAGAAAGTAAACGCATATATATGCCAACGATTGTCTTTCAGACAGAAAAGTAAACTTTCATATATGCCAACGGTTGTCTTTCAGACAGAAAAGTTTACGTTGATATGACAACGATTGTCTTTCAGACAGAAAAGTAAACGTATATATATGCCCACGATAGTCTTTCAGACAGAAAAGTAAACGCATATATACCAACGATTGTCTTTCAGACATAAATATAAACGTTTATATATGCCAACGATTGTCTTTTAGAGAGAAAAAAAACGTATATATATATGCCATCGATTGTCTTTCAGACAGAAAAGTCAACGTATATATATGCCAACGATTATCATTCAGACGGAAAAGTAAATGTATTAATATGCCAGCGATTGTCTTTCAGACAGAAAAGTAAACGTATATATTTGCCAACGATTGTCTTTTAGACACAAGAGTAAACGTTTATATATGCCAACGATTATCTTTCAGACAGTAAAGTAAACGTATATATATGCCAGCGATTATCTTTCAGTCAAAAAGTATACGTTTATCCATGCCAACGAATGTCTTTCAGACAGAAAAGTATACGTTGATATGACAACGATTGTGTTTCAGACTGAAAAGTAAACGTATATATATGCCAACGATTGTCTTTTAGAGAGCAAGAAATCGTATATATATATGCCAACGATTGTCTTTCAGAAGGAAAAGTAAACGTATATATATGCCAACGAATGCCTTTCAGAAAGAAAGTAAACGCATATATATGCCAACGATTGTCTTTCAGACAGAAAAGTAAACTTACATATATGCCAACGGTTGTCTTTTAGACAGAAAATCAATGTATATATATGCCAACGATTGTCTTTCAGACAGAAAAGTGACCGTATATATATGCCAACGATTCTCTTTCAGAAGGAAAAGTAAACGTATATATATGCCAACGAATGTCTGTCAGACAAAAAGTGAACGCATATATATGCCAACGATTGTCTTTCAGACAGAAAAGTAAACTTATATATATGCCAACGTTTGTCTTTGAGACAGAAAAGTCAACCTATATATATGCCAACGATTGTCTTTCAGACAGAAAAGAAAACGTGTATTTATGCCAACGATTGTCCTTCAGACAGAAAAGTAAACGTATTAGTATGCCAACGTTTGTTTTTCAAATAGAAAAGAAAACGTATATATATGCCAACGATTGTCTTTCAGACAGAAAAGCAAACGTATATATATGCCAACGATTGTCTTTCAGAAAGAAAGTAAACGTATATATATGCCAACGATTGTCTTTAAGACAGAAAAGTCAACGTATTAGTATGCCAACGTTTGTCTTTCAAACAGAAAAGTAAACGCATATGTACCAACGATTGTCTTTCAAACAGAAAAGAAAACGTATATATATGCCAACGACTGTCTTTCAGACAGAAAAAGCCCTCGTTGATATGACAACGATTGTCTTTCAGACAGAAAAGCAAACGTATAAAAATGCCAACGATTGTCCTTCAGACAGAAAGGTAAACGTATATATATGCCCACGATTGTCTTTCAGACAGAAAAGTAAACGCATATGTACCAACGATTGTCTTTCAGACAGAAAAGTAAACGTTTATATATGCCAACGATTGTCTTTGAGACAGAAAATAAACGTATATTTATGCCAACGATTGTCTTTCAGACAGAAAAGTTAACGTATATATATGCCAACGATTGTCTTTTAGACACAAGAGTAGACGTTTATATATGCCAACGATTATCTTTCAGACAGTAAGGTAAACGTATATATATGCCAGCGATTCTCTTTCAGTCAAAAAGTATACGTTTATCCATGCCAACGATTGTCTTTCAGACAGAAAAGTATACGTTGATATGACAACGATTGTGTTTCAGACAGAAAAGTCAACGTATAAAAGTGCCAACGATTGTCTTCAGACAGAAAAGTAAGCGTATATATATGCCAAAGATTTTCTTTCAGAATGAAAAGTAAACGTATATATATGCCAACGAATGTCTTTCAGACAGAAAGTAAACGCATATATATGCCAACGATTGTCTTTCAGACAGAAAAGTAAACTTACATATATGCCAACGGTTGTCTTTCAGACAGAAAATCAATGTATATATATGCCAACGATTGTATTTCAGACAGAATAGTGACCGTATAAAAATGCCAACGATTGTCTTTCAGACAGAAAGGTAAACGTATATATATGCCCACGATTGTCTTTCAGACAGAAAAGTAAACGCATATATATGCCAACGATTGTCTTTCAGACAGAAATGTAAACGTTTATAAATGCACACGTTTGTCTTTTAGAGAGAAAGTAAACGTATATATATATGCCAACGATTGTCTTTCAGACAGAAAAGTCAACGTATATATATGCCAACGATTGTCTTTCAGACAGAAAAGTAAACGTTTATACATGCCAACGATTGTCTTTCAGACAGAAGAGTATACGTTAATATGACAACGATTGTCTTTCAGAAAGAAAAGTCAATGCATTAATATGCCAACGATTGTTTTTGAAACAGAAAAGAAAACGCATATGTATGCCAACGATTGTCTTTCAGACAGAAAAGCTTACGTTGATATGACAACGATTGTCTTTCAGACAGAAAAGTAAACGTATAAAAATGCCAACGATTGTCTTTCAGACAGAAAAGTAAACGTATATATATGCCCGCGATTGTCTTTCAGACAGAAAAGTAAAGGCATATATACCAACGATTGTCTTTCAGACAGAAAGGTCAACGTTTATATATGCCCACGATTGTCTTTTAGAGAGAAAGTAAACGTATATATATGCCAGCGATTGTCTTTCAGACAGAAAAGTCAACGTATATATATGCCAACGATTGTCTTTCAGACAGAAAAGTAAACGTATATATATGCCAACGATTGTCTTTCAGACAGAAAAGTAAACGTATATATACGCAAACGATTGCCTTCAAAACAGAAAGTATACGTTTATAAATGCCAGCGATTCTCTTTCAGACAGAAAAGTAACCCTATATATATGCCAACGATTATCATTCAGACTGAAATGTAAACGTATATATATGCCAACGATTGTCTTTTAGACACAAGAGTAAACGTTTATATGTGCCAACGATTATCTTTCTGACAGAAAAGTAAACGTATATATAAGCCAGCGATTCTCTTTCAGTCAAAAAGTATACGTTTATCCATACCAACGATTGTCTTTCAGACAGAAAAGTATACGTTGATATGACAACGATTGTCCTTCTGACAGAAAAGTCAACGTATAAAAATGCCAACGATTGTCTTTCAGACAGAAAAGTAAACGTAAATATATGCCTACGAATGTCTTTCAGACAGACAGTGAACGCATATATATGCCAACGATTGTCTTTCAGTCCGAAGAGTAAACTTATATATATGCCAACGGTTGTCTTTCAGAGAAAAAAGTCAACCTATATATATACCAACGATTGCCTTTCAGACAGAAAAGTAAACGTCTATATTTGCCAACGATTGTCTTTCAGACAGAAAAGTAAACTTACATCTATGCCAACGGTTGTCTTTCAGACAGAAAATCAATGTATATATATGCCAACGATTGTATTTCAGACAGAATAGTGACCGTATAAAAATGCCAACGATTGTCTTTCAGACAGAAAAATAAACGTATATATATGCCCACGATTGTCTTTCAGACAGAAAAGTAAACGCATATATATGCCAACGATTGTCTTTCAGACAGAAATGTAAACGTTTATAAATGCACACGTTTGTCTTTTAGAGAGAAAGTAAACGTATATATATATGCCAACGATTGTCTTTCAGAAGGAAAAGTAAACGTATAAATATGCCAACGAATGTCTTTCAGAAAGAAAGTAAACGCATATATATGCCAACGATTGTCTTTCAGACAGAAAAGTAAACTTACATATATGCCAACGGTTGTCTTTCAGACAGAAAAGTTTACGTTGATATGACAACGATTGTCTTTCAGACAGAAAAGTAAACGTATATATATGCCCACGATAGTCTTTCAGACAGAAAAGTAAACGCATATATACCAACGATTGTCTTTCAGACATAAATATAAACGTTTATATATGCCAACGATTGTCTTTTAGAGAGAAAGAAAACGTATATATATATGCCAACGATTGTCTTTCAGACAGAAAAGTAAACGTATATATATGCCAACGATTATCATTCAGACGGAAAAGTAAATGTATTAATATGCCAGCGATTGTCTTTCAGACAGAAAAGTAAACGTATATATTTTCCAACGATTGTCTTTTAGACACAAGAGTAAACGTTTATATATGCCAGCGATTATCCTTCAGTCAAAAAGTATACGTTTATCCATGCCAACGAATGTCTTTCAGACAGAAAAGTATACGTTGATATGACAACGATTGTGTTTCAGACTGAAAAGTAAACGTATATATATGCCAACGATTGTCTTTCAGAAGGAAAAGTAAACGTATAAATATGCCAACGAATGTCTTTCAGAAAGAAAGTAAACGCATATATATGCCAACGATTGTCTTTCAGACAGAAAAGTAAACTTACATATATGCCAACGGTTGTCTTTCAGACAGAAAATCAATGTATATGTATGCCAACGATTGTCTTTCAGACAGAAAAGTGACCGTATATATATGCCAACGATTCTCCTTCAGGAGGAAAAGTAAACATATATATATGCCATCGAATGTCTGTCAGACAGAAAGTGAACGCATATATATGCCAACGATTGTCTTTCAGACAGAAAAGTAAACTTATATATATGCCAACGGTTGTCTTTGAGGCAGAAAAGTCAACCTGTATATATGCCAACGATTGTCTTTCAGACAGAAATGTAAACGTATATAAATGCCCACGATTGTCTTTCAGGCATAAAAGTAAACGCACATATACCAACGATTGTCTTTCAGACAGAAAAGTAAACGTTTATATATGCCAACGATTGTCTTTCAGACAGAAAGTAAACGTATATATATGCCAACGATTGTCCTCAAAACAGAAAGTATATGTATGTATATGCCAGCGATTTTCTTTCAGACAGAGAAGTAAACGTGTATATTTTCCAACGATTGTCTTTCAGAAAGAAAGTATTCGTACATATATGTCAACGGTTGTCTTGCAGATCGAGAAGTAAACGTATATATATGCCAACGATTGTCTTTAAGACAGAAAAGTATACGTTGATTTAACAACGATTGTCTTTCAGACAGAAAAGTAAACGAAAATCTATGCACACGATTGTCTTTCAGACGGAAAAGAAAACGTATTGATATGCCAGCGATCGTCTTTCAGGCAGAAAAGTAAACGTATATATATGCCAGCGAATCTCTTTCAGTCAAAAAGTATGCGTTTATCCATGCCAACGATTGTCTTTCAGACAGAAAAGTATACGTTGATATGACAACGATTGTGTTTCAGACAGAAAAGTAAACGTATATATATGCCAACGATTGTCTTTCAGAAGGAAAAGTAAACGTATATATATGCCAACGATTGTCTTTCAGACAGTAGAGTAAACGTTTATATATGCCAACGATTGTCTTTCAGACAGAAAAGTAAACGTATATTTATGCCAACGATTTTCTTCAAAACAGAAAGTATACGTATATATATGCCAGCGATTCTCTTTCAGACAGTAAATTAACGTATATATATGCCAGCGATTCTCTTTCAGTCAAAAAGTATACGTTTATCCATGCCAACGATTGTCTTTCAGACAGAAATGTAAACGTATATATATGCCCACGATTGTCTTTCAGGCATAAAAGTGAACGCACATATACCAACGATTGTCTTTCAGACAGAAAAGTAAACGTTTATATATGCCAACGATTGTCTTTCAGACAGAAAAGTAAACGTATATTAATGCCAACGATTGTCTTTCAGACAGAAAAGTAAACGTTTATATATGCCAACGATTGTCTTTCAGACAGAAAAGTAAACTTACATATATGCCAACGATTGTCTTTCAGACAGAAAGTAAACGTATATATATGCCAACGATTGTCCTCAAAACAGAAAGTATATGTATGTATATGCCAGCGATTTTCTTTCAGACAGATAAGTAAACGTGTATATTTTCCAACGATTGTCTTTCAGAAAGAAAGTATTCGTACATATATGTCAACGGTTGTCTTGCAGATCGAGAAGTAAACGTATATATATGCCAACGATTGTCTTTAAGACAGAAAAGTATAGGTTGATTTAACAACGATTGTCTTTCAGTCAGAAAAGTAAACGAAAATCTATGCACACGATTGTCTTTCAGACAGAAAAGTAAACGTACAAAAATGCCATCGATTTTCTTGCTGACAGAAATGTAAACGTATACATATGGCAGCGATTGTCTTTCAGTCAGAAAAGTAAACGTAAATCTATGCACACGATTGTCTTTCAGACGGAAAAGTAAACGTATTGATATGCCAGCGATCGTCTTTCAGACAGAAAAGTAAACGTATAAATATGCCAACGATTGTCTTTCAGACAGAAAGTAAACGTATATATATGCCAACGATTGTCCTTCAGACAGAAAAGTAAACGTATATATATGCCAACGATTGTCCTTCAGACAGAAAGTAAACGTATATAAATGCCAACGATTCTTTTTCAGACAGAAAAGAAAACGTATATATATGCCAACGATTGTCTTTCAGAAGGAAAAGTAAACGTATAAATATGCCAACGAATGTCTTTCAGAAAGAAAGTAAACGCATATATATGCCAACGATTGTCTTTCAGACAGAAAAGTAAACTTACATATATGCCAACGGTTGTCTTTCAGACAGAAAAGTTTACGTTGATATGACAACGATTGTCTTTCAGACAGAAAAGTAAACGTATATATATGCCCACGATAGTCTTTCAGACAGAAAAGTAAACGCATATATACCAACGATTGTCTTTCAGACATAAATATAAACGTTTATATATGCCAACGATTGTCTTTTAGAGAGAAAGAAAACGTATATATATATGCCAACGATTGTCTTTCAGACAGAAAAGTAAACGTATATATATGCCAACGATTATCATTCAGACGGAAAAGTAAATGTATTAATATGCCAGCGATTGTCTTTCAGACAGAAAAGTAAACGTATATATTTTCCAACGATTGTCTTTTAGACACAAGAGTAAACGTTTATATATGCCAACGATTATCTTTCAGACAGTAAAGTAAACGTATATATATGCCAGCGATTATCCTTCAGTCAAAAAGTATACGTTTATCCATGCCAACGAATGTCTTTCAGACAGAAAAGTATACGTTGATATGACAACGATTGTGTTTCAGACTGAAAAGTAAACGTATATATATGCCAACGATTGTCTTTCAGAAGGAAAAGTAAACGTATAAATATGCCAACGAATGTCTTTCAGAAAGAAAGTAAACGCATATATATGCCAACGATTGTCTTTCAGACAGAAAAGTAAACTTACATATATGCCAACGGTTGTCTTTCAGACAGAAAATCAATGTATATGTATGCCAACGATTGTCTTTCAGACAGAAAAGTGACCGTATATATATGCCAACGATTCTCCTTCAGGAGGAAAAGTAAACATATATATATGCCATCGAATGTCTGTCAGACAGAAAGTGAACGCATATCTATGCCAACGATTGTCTTTCAGACAGAAAAGTAAACTTATATATATGCCAACGGTTGTCTTTGAGGCAGAAAAGTCAACCTGTATATATGCCAACGATTGTCTTTCAGACAGAAATGTAAACGTATATAAATGCCCACGATTGTCTTTCAAGCATAAAAGTAAACGCACATATACCAACGATTGTCTTTCAGACAGAAAAGTAAACGTTTATATATGCCAACGATTGTCTTTCAGACAGAAAGTAAACGTATATATATGCCAACGATTGTCCTCAAAACAGAAAGTATATGTATGTATATGCCAGCGATTTTCTTTCAGACAGAGAAGTAAACGTGTATATTTTCCAACGATTGTCTTTCAGAAAGAAAGTATTCGTACATATATGTCAACGGTTGTCTTGCAGATCGAGAAGTAAACGTATATATATGTCAACGATTGTCTTTAAGACAGAAAAGTATACGTTGATTTAACAACGATTGTCTTTCAGACAGAAAAGTAAACGAAAATCTATGCACACGATTGTCTTTCAGACGGAAAAGAAAACGTATTGATATGCCAGCGATCGTCTTTCAGGCAGAAAAGTAAACGTATATATATGCCAGCGAATCTCTTTCAGTCAAAAAGTATGCGTTTATCCATGCCAACGATTGTCTTTCAGACAGAAAAGTATACGTTGATATGACAACGATTGTGTTTCAGACAGAAAAGTAAACGTATATATATGCCAACGATTGTCTTTCAGAACGAAAAGTAAACGTATATATATGCCAACGATTGTCTTTCAGACAGTAGAGTAAACGTTTATATATGCCAACGATTGTCTTTCAGACAGAAAAGTAAACGTATATTTATGCCAACGATTTTCTTCAAAACAGAAAGTATACGTATATATATGCCAGCGATTCTCTTTCAGACAGTAAATTAACGTATATATATGCCAGCGATTCTCTTTCAGTCAAAAAGTATACGTTTATCCATGCCAACGATTGTCTTTCAGACAGAAATGTAAACGTATATATATGCCCACGATTGTCTTTCAGGCATAAAAGTGAACGCACATATACCAACGATTGTCTTTCAGACAGAAAAGTAAACGTTTATATATGCCAACGATTGTCTTTCAGACAGAAAAGTAAACGTATATTAATGCCAACGATTGTCTTTCAGACAGAAAAGTAAACGTTTATATATGCCAACGATTGTCTTTCAGACAGAAAAGTAAACTTACATATATGCCAACGATTGTCTTTCAGACAGAAAGTAAACGTATATATATGCCAACGATTGTCCTCAAAACAGAAAGTATATGTATGTATATGCCAGCGATTTTCTTTCAGACAGATAAGTAAACGTGTATATTTTCCAACGATTGTCTTTCAGAAAGAAAGTATTCGTACATATATGTCAACGGTTGTCTTGCAGATCGAGAAGTAAACGTATATATATGCCAACGATTGTCTTTAAGACAGAAAAGTATAGGTTGATTTAACAACGATTGTCTTTCAGTCAGAAAAGTAAACGAAAATCTATGCACACGATTGTCTTTCAGACGGAAAAGAAAACGTATTGATATGCCAGCGATCGTCTTTCAGGCAGAAAAGTAAACGTATATATATGCCAGCGAATCTCTTTCAGTCAAAAAGTATACGTTTATCCATGCCAACGATTGTCTTTCAGACAGAAAAGTATACGTTGATATGACAACGATTGTGTTTCAGACAGAAAAGTAAACGTATATATATGCCAACGATTGTCTTTCAGAAGGAAAAGTAAACGTATATATATGCCAACGAATGTCTTTCAGAAAGAAAGTAAACGCATATATATGCCAACGATTGTCTTTCAGACAGAAAAGTAAACTTACATATATGCCAACGGTTGTCTTTCAGACAGAAAATCAATGTATATATATGCCAACGATTGTCTTTCAGACAGAAAAGTGACCGTATACATATGCCAACGATTCTCTTTCAGAAGGAAAAGTAAACGTATATATATGCCAACGAATGTCTGTCAGACAGAAAGTGAACGCATATATATGCCAACGATTGTCTTTCAGACAGAAAAGTAAACTTATATATCTGCCAACGGTTGTCTTTGAGACAGAAAAGTCAACCTATATATATGCCAACGATTGTCTTTCAGACAGAAAAGTAAACGTTTAGATATGCCAACGATTGTTTTTCAGACAGAAAGGTAAACGTATATATGCCAACGATTGTCTTTCAGACAGAAAAGGAAACGTATAAATATGCCAACGATTGTCTTTCAGACAGAAAAGTAGACGTTGATGTGACAACCTTTGTCTTTCAGACAGAAAAGTAAACGTACAAAAATGCCATCGATTTTCTTGCTGACAGAAAAGTGAACGTATACATATGGCAGCGATTGTCTATCAGTCAGAAAAGTAAACGTAAATCTATGCACACGATTGTCTTTCAGACGGAAAAGTAAACGTATTGATATGCCATCGATCGTCTTTCAGACAGAAAAGTAAACGTATAAATATGCCAACGATTGTCTTTCAGACAGAAAAGTCAACGTATATATATGCCAACGATTCTTTTTCAGACAGAAAAGAAAACGTATATGTATGCCAACGATTGTCTTTCAGACAGAAAAGTTTACGTTGATATGACAACGATTGTCTTTCAGACAGAAAGGTAAACGTATATATATGCCCACGATTGTCTTTCAGACACAAAAATAAACGCATATATACCAACGATTGTCTTTCAGACAGAAATGTAAACGTTTATATATGCCGACGATTGTCTTTTATAGAGAAAGAAAACGTATATATATATGCCAACGATTGTCTTTCAGACAAAAAAGTCAACGTATATATATACCAACGATTGTCTTTCATACAGAAAAGTAAACGTTTATATATACCAACGATTGTCTTTCAGACAGAAAAGTAAACGTATATTTATGCCAACGATTGTCTTTCAGACAGAAAAGCAAACGTATATATATGCCAACGATTATCTTCAAAACAGAAAGTATACGTATATCTATGCAAGCGATTCTCTTTCAGACAGAAAAGTAACCGTATATATATGCCAACGATTATCATTCAGACAGAAAAGTAAACGTATAAATATGCCAACGGTTATCTTTCAGACAGAAAAGTAAACCTATATCTATGCCAGCGATCGTCTTTCAGAGAGAAAAGTAAGCGCATATATATGCCAACGATTGTCTTTCAGACAGAAAAGTCAACGTATAAAATTGCCAACGAGTGTCTTCTGACAGAAAAGTAAACGTGTACAATAGCCATCGATTGTCTTTCAGAAGGAATAGTAAACGTATATATATGCCAACGAATGTCTGTCAGACAGAAAGTGAACGCATATATATGCCAACGATTGTCTTTCAGACAGAAAAGTAAACTTATATATATGCCAACGGTTGTCTTTGAGACAGAAAAGTCAAACTATATTTATGCCAACGATTGTCTTTCATACAGAAAAGTGAACGTATATATATGCCAACGAATGTCTTTCAGACAGAAAAGTAAACGTATATATATGCCAACGATTGTCTTTCAGACAGAAAAGGAAACGTATATGTATGCCAACGATTCTCTTTCAGACAGAAAGGATACGTTTATATATGCCAACGATTGTCTCTCAGACAGAAAAGTCTACGTTGAATTGACAACGATTGTCTTTCAGACAGAAAAGAAAACGTATAAATATGCCTACGATTGTCTTTCAGACAGAAAGTATAGATACATATATGCCAGCGAATCACTTTTAGAGAGAAAGGATACGTATATATATCCCACCGATTGTCTTGCAGACAGAAATGTAAACGTATAGATATGCCAACGATTGTCTTTCAGACAGAAAAGTAAATGTGTATATTTTCCAACGATTGTCTTTCAGAAAGAAAGTAAACGTACATATATGTCAACGGTTGTCTTGCAGACCGAAAAGTAAACGTATATATATGCCAACGATTGTCTTTCAGACAGAAAAGTATACGTTGATTTAACAACGATTGTCTTTCAGACAGAAAAGTAAACGTATACCTATGCACACGATTGTCTTTCACACGGAAAAGTAAACGTATAAATATGCCAACGGTCATCTTTCAGACAGAAAAGAAAACGTATATTTATGCCAGCGATGGTCTTTCAGACAGAAAAGTAAACGTATAAATACGCCAACGATTGTCTTTCAGACAGAAAAGTAAACGTTGATGTGACAACGTTTGTCTTTCAGACAGAAAAGTAAACGTACAAAAATGCCATCGATTTTCTTGCTGACAGAAATGTAAACGTATACATATGGCAGCGATTGTCTTTCAGTCAGAAAAGTAAACGTAAATCTATGCACACGATTGTCTTTCAGACGGAAAAGTAAACGTATTGATATGCCAGCGATCGTCTTTCAGACAGAAAAGTAAACGTATAAATATGCCAACGAGTGTCTTTCAGACAGAAAGTAAACGTATATATATGCCAACGATTGTCCTTCAGACAGAAAAGTAAACGTATATATATGCCAACGATTGTCCTTCAGACAGAAAGTAAACGTATATATATGCCAACGATTCTTTTTCAGACAGAAAAGAAAACGTATATATATGCCAACGATTGTCTTTCAGACAGAAAAGTTTACGTTATATGACAACGATTGTCTTTCAGACAGAAAGGTAAACGTGTATATATGCCCACGATAGTCTGTCAGACAGAAAAGTAAACGCATGTATACCAACGATTGTCTTTCAGACAGAAATATAAACGTTTATATATGCCAACGATTGTCTTTTAGAGAGAAAGAAAACGTATATATATATGCCAACGATTGTCTTTCAGACAGAAAAGTCAACGTATATATATGCCAACGATTGTCTTTCAGACAGTAGAGTAAACGTTTATATATGCCAACGATTGTCTTTCAGACAGAAAAGTAAACGTATATTTATGCCAACGATTTTCTTCAAAACAGAAAGTATACGTATATATATGCCAGCGATTCTCTTTCAGACAGTAAATTAACGTATATATATGCCAGCGATTCTCTTTCAGTCAAAAAGTATACGTTTATCCATGCCAACGAATGTCTTTCAGACAGAAAAGTATACGTTGTTATGACAACGATTGTGTTTCAGACAGAAAAGTAAACGTATATATATGCCAACGATTGTCTTTCAGAAGGAAAAGTAAACGTATAAATATGCCAACGAATGTCTTTCAGAAAGAAAGTAAACGCATATATGTGCCAACGATTGTCTTTCAGACAGAAAAGTAAACTTACATATATGCCAACGGTTGTCTTTCAGACAGAAAAGTTTACGTTGATATGACAACGATTGTCTTTCAGACAGAAAAGTAAACGTATATATATGCCCACGATAGTCTTTCAGACAGAAAAGTAAACGCATATATACCAACGATTGTCTTTCAGACATAAATATAAACGTTTATATATGCCAACGATTTTCTTTTAGAGAGAAAGAAAACGTATATATATATGCCAACGATTGTCTTTCAGACAGAAAAGTCAACGTATATATATGCCAACGATTATCATTCAGACGGAAAAGTAAATGTATTAATATGCCAGCGATTGTCTTTCAGACAGAAAAGTAAACGTATATATTTGCCAACGATTGTCTTTTAGACACAAGAGTAAACGTTTATATATGCCAACGATTATCTTTCAGACAGTAAAGTAAACGTATATATATGCCAGCGATTATCTTTCAGTCAAAAAGTATACGTTTATCCATGCCAACGAATGTCTTTCAGACAGAAAAGTATACGTTGATATGACAACGATTGTGTTTCAGACTGAAAAGTAAACGTATATATATGCCAACGATTGTCTTTCAGAAGGAAAAGTAAACGTATAAATATGAAAACGAATGTCTTTCAGAAAGAAAGTAAACGCATATATATGCCAACGATTGTCTTTCAGACAGAAAAGTAAACTTACATATATGCCAACGGTTG
The DNA here is from genome assembly GCA_959347315.1 of Bimastos eiseni. NCBI lineage: Eukaryota > Metazoa > Annelida > Clitellata > Crassiclitellata > Lumbricidae > Bimastos > Bimastos eiseni. The sequence goes on along the minus strand of OY365807.1, from coordinate 40,085,766 downwards.
TCTTTCAGACAGAAAATCAATGTATATGTATGCCAACGATTGTCTTTCAGACAGAAAAGTGACCGTATATATATGCCAACGATTCTCCTTCAGGAGGAAAAGTAAACATATATATATGCCATCGAATGTCTGTCAGACAGAAAGTGAACGCATATCTATGCCAACGATTGTCTTTCAGACAGAAAAGTAAACTTATATATATGCCAACGGTTGTCTTTGAGGCAGAAAAGTCAACCTGTATATATGCCAACGATTGTCTTTCAGACAGAAATGTAAACGTATATATATGCCCACGATTGTCTTTCAGGCATAAAAGTAAACGCACATATACCAACGATTGTCTTTCAGACAGAAAAGTAAACGTTTATATATGCCAACGATTGTCTTTCAGACAGAAAAGTAAACGTATATTAATGCCAACGATTGTCTTTCAGACAGAAAGTAAACGTATATATATGCCAACGATTGTCCTCAAAACAGAAAGTATATGTATGTATATGCCAGCGATTTTCTTTCAGACAGATAAGTAAACGTGTATATTTTCCAACGATTGTCTTTCAGAAAGAAAGTATTCGTACATATATGTCAACGGTTGTCTTGCAGATCGAGAAGTAAACGTATATATATGCCAACGATTGTCTTTAAGACAGAAAAGTATACGTTGATTTAACAACGATTGTCTTTCAGACAGAAAAGAAAACGTATTGATATGCCAGCGATCGTCTTTCAGGCAGAAAAGTAAACGTATAAATATGCCAACGAGTGTCTTTCAGACAGAAAGTAAACGCATATATACCAACGATTGTCTTTCAGACAGAAAGGTAAACGTTTATATATGCCAACGATTGTCTTTTAGAGAGAAAATATACGTATATATATATGCCAACGATTGTCTTTTAGACACAAGAGTAAACGTTTATCCATGCAAACGATTATCTTTCAGATAGTAAAGTAAACGTATATATATGCCAGCGATTCTCTTTCAGTCAAAAAGTATACGTTTATCCATGCCAACGATTGTCTTTCAGACAGAAAAGTATACGTTGATATGACAACGATTGTGTTTCATACAGAAAAGTAAACGTATAAATTTGCCAACGATTGTCTTTCAGAAGGAAAAGTAAACGTATATATATGCCAACGAATGTCTTTCAGAAAGAAAGTAAACGCATATATATGCCAACGACTGTCTTTCAGACAGAAAAGTAAACTTGCATATAGGCCAACGGTTGTCTTTCAGACAGAAAATCAATGTGTCTATGCCAACGATTGTCTTTCAGACAGAAAAGTGAACGTTTATATATGCCAACGATTCTCTTTCAGACGGAAAAGTAAACGTATATATATGCCAACGAATGTCTGTCAGACAGAAAAGTTTACGTTGATATGACAACGATTGTCTTTCAGACAGAAAGGTAAACGTATATATATGCCCACGATTGTCTTTCAGACAGAAAAGTAAACGCATATATACCAACGATTGTCTTTCAGGCAGAAATGTAAACGTATATATATGCCAACGATTGTCTTTTAGAGAGCAAGAAATCGTATATATATATGCCAACGATTGTCTTTCAGAAGGAAAAGTAAACGTATATATATGCCAACGAATGCCTTTCAGAAAGAAAGTAAACGCATATATATGCCAACGATTGTCTTTCAGACAGAAAAGTAAACTTACATATATGCCAACGGTTGTCTTTTAGACAGAAAATCAATGTATATATATGCCAACGATTGTCTTTCAGACAGAAAAGTGACCGTATATATATGCCAACGATTCTCTTTCAGAAAGAAAAGTAAACGTATATATATGCCAACGAATGTCTGTCAGACAAAAAGTGAACGCATATATATGCCAACGATTGTCTTTCAGACAGAAAAGTAAACTTATATATATGCCAACGTTTGTCTTTGAGACAGAAAAGTCAACCTATATATATGCCAACGATTGTCTTTCAGACAGAAAAGAAAACGTGTATTTATGCCAACGATTGTCCTTCAGACAGAAAAGTAAACGTATTAGTATGCCAACGTTTGTTTTTCAAACAGAAAAGAAAACGTATATATATGCCAACGATTGTCTTTCAGACAGAAAAGCAAACGTATATATATGCCAACGATTGTCTTTCAGAAAGAAAGTAAACGTATATATATGCCAACGATTGTCTTTAAGACAGAAAAGTCAACGTATTAGTATGCCAACGTTTGTCTTTCAAACAGAAAAGTAAACGCATATGTACCAACGATTGTCTTTCAAACAGAAAAGAAAACGTATATATATGCCAACGACTGTCTTTCAGACAGAAAAAGCCCTCGTTGATATGACAACGATTGTCTTTCAGACAGAAAAGCAAACGTATAAAAATGCCAACGATTGTCCTTCAGACAGAAAGGTAAACGTATATATATGCCCACGATTGTCTTTCAGACAGAAAAGTAAACGCATATGTACCAACGATTGTCTTTCAGACAGAAAAGTAAACGTTTATATATGCCAACGATTGTCTTTGAGACAGAAAATAAACGTATATTTATGCCAACGATTGTCTTTCAGACAGAAAAGTTAACGTATATACATGCCAACGATTGTCTTCAAAAAAGAAAGTACACGTATATATATGCCAGCGATTCTCTTTCAGACAGAAAAGTAACCGTTTATATATCCCAAGGATTATCATTCAGACAGAAAAGTAAACGTATTAATATGCCAGCGATTGTCTTGCAGACAAAAAAGTAAACGTATATATATGCCAACGATTGTCTTTTAGACACAAGAGTAGACGTTTATATATGCCAACGATTATCTTTCAGACAGTAAGGTAAACGTATATATATGCCAGCGATTCTCTTTCAGTCAAAAAGTATACGTTTATCCATGCCAACGATTGTCTTTCAGACAGAAAAGTATACGTTGATATGACAACGATTGTGTTTCAGACAGAAAAGTCAACGTATAAAAGTGCCAACGATTGTCTTCAGACAGAAAAGTAAGCGTATATATATGCCAAAGATTTTCTTTCAGAATGAAAAGTAAACGTATATATATGCCAACGAATGTCTTTCAGACAGAAAGTAAACGCATATATATGCCAACGATTGTCTTTCAGACAGAAAAGTAAACTTACATATATGCCAACGGTTGTCTTTCAGACAGAAAATCAATGTATATATATGCCAACGATTGTATTTCAGACAGAATAGTGACCGTATAAAAATGCCAACGATTGTCTTTCAGACAGAAAAGTAAACGTATATATATGCCCACGATTGTCTTTCAGACAGAAAAGTAAACGCATATATATGCCAACGATTGTCTTTCAGACAGAAATGTAAACGTTTATAAATGCACACGTTTGTCTTTTAGAGAGAAAGTAAACGTATATATATATGCCAACGATTGTCTATCAGACAGAAAAGTCAACGTATATATATGCCAACGATTGTCTTTCAGACAGAAAAGTAAACGTTTATACATGCCAACGATTGTCTTTCAGACAGAAGAGTATACGTTAATATGACAACGATTGTCTTTCAGAAAGAAATGTCAATGCATTAATATGCCAACGATTGTTTTTGAAACAGAAAAGAAAACGCATATGTATGCCAACGATTGTCTTTCAGACAGAAAAGCTTACGTTGATATGACAACGATTGTCTTTCAGACAGAAAAGTAAACGTATAAAAATGCCAACGATTGTCTTTCAGACAGAAAAGTAAACGTATATATATGCCCGCGATTGTCTTTCAGACAGAAAAGTAAAGGCATATATACCAACGATTGTCTTTCAGACAGAAAGGTCAACGTTTATATATGCCCACGATTGTCTTTTAGAGAGAAAGTAAACGTATATATATGCCAGCGATTGTCTTTCAGACAGAAAAGTCAACGTATATATATGCCAACGATTGTCTTTCAGACAGAAAAGTAAACGTATATATATGCCAACGATTGTCTTTCAGACAGAAAAGTAAACGTATATATACGCAAACGATTGCCTTCAAAACAGAAAGTATACGTTTATAAATGCCAGCGATTCTCTTTCAGACAGAAAAGTAACCCTATATATATGCCAACTATTATCATTCAGACAGAAAAGTAAACGTATATATAAGCCAGCGATTCTCTTTCAGTCAAAAAGTATACGTTTATCCATACCAACGATTGTCTTTCAGACAGAAAAGTATACGTTGATATGACAACGATTGTCCTTCTGACAGAAAAGTCAACGTATAAAAATGCCAACGATTGTCTTCAGACAGAAAAGTAAACGTACATATATGCCAACGTTTGTCTTTCAGACAGAAAAGTAAACGTAAATTTATGCCTACGAATGTCTTTCAGACAGACAGTGAACGCATATATATGCCAACGATTGTCTTTCAGTCCGAAGAGTAAACTTATATATATGCCAACGGTTGTCTTTCAGACAAAAAAGTCAACCTATATATATACCAACGATTGCCTTTCAGACAGAAAAGTAAACGTCTATATTTGCCAACGATTGTCTTTCAGACAGAAAAGTAAACTTACATCTATGCCAACGGTTGTCTTTCAGACAGAAAATCAATGTATATATATGCCAACGATTGTATTTCAGACAGAATAGTGACCGTATAAAAATGCCAACGATTGTCTTTCAGACAGAAAAATAAACGTATATATATGCCCACGATTGTCTTTCAGACAGAAAAGTAAACGCATATATATGCCAACGATTGTCTTTCAGACAGAAATGTAAACGTTTATAAATGCACACGTTTGTCTTTTAGAGAGAAAGTAAACGTATATATATATGCCAACGATTGTCTTTCAGACAGAAAAGTCAACGTATATATATGCCAACGATTGTCTTTCAGACAGAAAAGTAAACGTTTATACATGCCAACGATTGTCTTTCAGACAGAAGAGTATACGTTAATATGACAACGATTGTCTTTCAGAAAGAAAAGTCAATGCATTAATATGCCAACGATTGTTTTTGAAACAGAAAAGAAAACGCATATGTATGCCAACGATTGTCTTTCAGACAGAAAAGCTTACGTTGATATGACAACGATTGTCTTTCAGACAGAAAAGTAAACGTATAAAAATGCCAACGATTGTCTTTCAGACAGAAAAGTAAACGTATATATATGCCCGCGATTGTCTTTCAGACAGAAAAGTAAACGCATATATACCAACGATTGTCTTTCAGACAGAAAGGTCAACGTTTATATATGCCAACGATTGTCTTTTAGAGAGAAAGTAAACGTATATATATGCCAGCGATTGTCTTTCAGACAGAAAAGCCAACGTATATATATGCCAACGATTGTCTTTCAGACAGAAAAGTAAACGTATATATATGCCAACGATTGTCTTTCAGACAGAAAAGTAAACGTATATATACGCAAACGATTGCCTTCAAAACAGAAAGTATACGTTTATAAATGCCAGCGATTCTCTTTCAGACAGAAAAGTAACCCTTTATATATGCCAACGATTATCATTCAGACAGAAATGTAAACGTATATATATGCCAACGATTGTCTTTTAGACACAAGAGTAAACGTTTATATGTGCCAACGATTATCTTTCTGACAGAAAAGTAAACGTATATATAAGCCAGCGATTCTCTTTCAGTCAAAAAGTATACGTTTATCCATACCAACGATTGTCTTTCAGACAGAAAAGTATACGTTGATATGACAACGATTGTCCTTCTGACAGAAAAGTCAACGTATAAAAATGCCAACGATTGTCTTCAGACAGAAAAGTAAACGTACATATATGCCAACGTTTGTCTTTCAGACAGAAAAGTAAACGTAAATATATGCCTACGAATGTCTTTCAGACAGACAGTGAACGCATATATATGCCAACGATTGTCTTTCAGTCCGAAGAGTAAACTTATATATATGCCAACGGTTGTCTTTCAGACAAAAAAGTCAACCTATAAATATACCAACGATTGCCTTTCAGACAGAAAAGTAAACGTCTATATTTGCCAACGGTTGTCTTTCAGAAGGAAAAGTAAACGTATATATTTGCCAACGAATTTCTTTCAGACAGAAAGTAAACGCATATATATGCCAGCGGTTGTCTTTCAGACAGAAAAGTAAACGCATATATATGCCATCGGTTGTCTTTCAGACAGATAATCAACGTTTATATATGCCAACGATTGTCTTTCAGACAGAAAAGTAACCGTATATACATGCCAACGATTGTCTTTCAGACAGAACAGTAAACGTATATCTATGCACACGATTGTCTTTCAGACAGAAAAGAACACGTATATATATGCCAACGATTGTCTTTCAGAAAGAAAAGTTTACATTGATATGACAACGATTGTCTTTCAGACAGAAAAGTAAACGTATAAAAATGCCAACGATTGTCTTTCAGACAGAAAGGTAAACGTATATATATGCCAACGATTGTCTTTCAGACAGAAAAGTGAACGCATATATACCAACGATCGCCTTTCAGGCAAAAAGGTAAACGTTTATATATGCCAACGATTGTCTTTCAGACAGAAAAGTATACGTATATATATATGTCAACGGTTGTCTTTCAGACAGAAAAGTAAACGTATAAAAATGCCAACGATTGTCTTCAGACAGAAAAGTAAACGTACATATATGCCAACGATTGTCTTTCAGACAAAAAAGTTAACGTATATATATGCCAACGATTGTCTTTCAGACAGAAAAGTATACGTTGATGTGACAACGATTGTCTTTCAGACAGAAAAGTAAACGTATAAAAATGCCAACGATTGTCTTTCAGACAGAAAGGTAAACGTATATATATGCCAACGATTGTCTTTCAGACAGAAAAGTAAACGCATATATATGCCAACGGTTGTCTTTCAGACAGAAAAGTAAACGCATATATATGCCAACGGTTGTCTTTCAGACAGAAAATCAACGTATATATATGCCAACGATTGTCTTTCAGACAGAAAAGTTACCGTATATACATGCCAACGATTGTCTTTCAGACAGAACAGTAAACGTATATCTATGCACACGATTGTATTTCAGACAGATAAGTAAACGCATATTTATGCCAACGATTGTCTTTCAGACAGAAAAGTATACGTTGATGTGACAACGGTTGTCTTTCAGACAGAAAAGTAAACGTTTGTATAAGCCAACGATTATCTTTCAGACAGAAAAGTAAACGTATATATATGCCAACGACCGTCTTTCAAACAGAAAAGTGACCGCATAAATATGCCAACGATTCTCTTTCAGACAGAACAGTAAACGTATATCTATGCACACGATTGTCTTGCAGACGGAAAAGTAAACGTATAAATATGCCAACGGTTATCTTTCAGACAGAAAAGTAAACCTATATCTATGCCAGCGATCGTCTTTCAGAGAGAAAAGTAAACGTATAAATATGCCAACGATTGTCTTTCAGACAGAAAAGTCAACGTATATATATGCCAACGATTCTTTTTCAGACAGAAAAGAAAACGTATATATATGCCAACGATTGTCTTTCAGACAGAAAAGTTTACGTTGATATGACAACGATTGTCTTTCAGACAGAAAGGTAAACGTATATATATGCCCACGATTGTCTTTCAGACACAAAAATAAACGCATATATACCAACGATTGCCTTTCAGACAGAAATGTAAACGTTTATATATGCCGACGATTGTCTTTTATAGAGAAAGAAAACGTAGATATATATGCCAACGATTGTCTTTCAGACAGAAAAGTATACGTTGATATGCCAACGATTGTCTTTCAGAAGGAAAAGTAAACGTATACATATGCCTACGATTGTCTTTCAGAAAGAAAGTAAACGCATACATATGCCAACGATTGTCTTTCTGACAGAAAAGTAAACTTACATATATGCCAACGGTTGACTTTCAGACAGAAAATCAATGTATATATATGCCAACGATTGTCTTTCAGACAGAAAAGTGACCGTATATATATGCCAACGATTCTCTTTCAGACGGAAAAGTAAACGTATATATATGCCAACGAATGTCTGTCAGACAGAAAAGTTTACGTTGATATGGCAACGATTGTCTTTCAGACAGAAAGGTAAACGTATATATATGCCCACGATTGTCTTTCAGACAGAAAAGTAAACGCATATATACCAACGATTGTCTTTCAGACAGAAATGTAAACGTTTATATATGCCAACGATTGTCTTTTAGAGAGCAAGAAATCGTATATATATATGCCAACGATTGTCTTTCAGACAGAAAAGTCAACGCATATATATGCTAACGATTGTCTTTGAGACAGAAAAGTAAACGTTTATATATGCCAACGATTGTCTTTCAGACAGAAAAGTAAACGTATATTTATGCCAACGATTGTCTTTCAGACAGAAAAGTAAACGTATATATATGCCAACGATTTTCTTCAAAACAGAAAGTATACGTATATCTATGCCAGCGATTCTCTTTCAGACAGAAAAGTAACCGTATATATATGCCAACGATTATCATTCAGACAGAAAAGTAAACGTATAAATATGCCAACGGTTATCTTTCAGACAGAAAAGTAAACCTATATCTATGCCAGCGATCGTCTTTCAGAGAGAAAAGTAAGCGCATATATATGCCAACGATTGTCTTTCAGACAGAAAAGTCAACGTATAAAAATGCCAACGAGTGTCTTCTGACAGAAAAGTAAACGTGTACAATAGCCATCGATTGTCTTTCAGAAGGAATAGTAAACGTATATATATGCCAACGAATGTCTGTCAGACAGAAAGTGAACGCATATATATGCCAACGATTGTCTTTCAGACAGAAAAGTAAACTTATATATATGCCAACGGTTGTCTTTGAGACAGAAAAGTCAAACTATATTTATGCCAACGATTGTCTTTCATACAGAAAAGTGAACGTATATATATGCCAACGAATGTCTTTCAGACAGAAAAGTAAACGTATATATATGCCAACGATTGTCTTTCAGACAGAAAAGGAAACGTATATGTATGCCAACGATTCTCTTTCAGACAGAAAGGATACGTTTATATATGCCAACGATTGTCTCTCAGACAGAAAAGTCTACGTTGAAATGACAACGATTGTCTTTCAGACAGAAAAGAAAACGAATAAATATGCCTACGATTGTCATTCAGACAGAAAGTATAGATACATATATGCAAGCGAATCACTTTTAGAGAGAAAGGATACGTATATATATCCCACCGATTGTCTTGCAGACAGAAATGTAAACGTATAGATATGCCAACGATTGTCTTTCAGACAGAAAAGTAAATGTGTATATTTTCCAACGATTGTCTTTCAGAAAGAAAGTAAACGTACATATATGTCAACGGTTGTCTTGCAGACCGAAAAGTAAACGTATATATATGCCAACGATTGTCTTTCAGACAGAAAAGTATACGTTGATTTAACAACGATTGTCTTTCAGACAGAAAAGTAAACGTATATCTATGCACACGATTATCTTTCAGACGGAAAAGTGAACGTATAAATATGCCAACGGTCATCTTTCAGACAGAAAAGAAAACGTATATTTATGCCAGCGATGGTCTTTCAGACAGAAAAGTAAACGTATAAATACGCCAACGATTGTCTTTCAGACAGAAAAGTAAACGTTGATGTGACAACGTTTGTCTTTCAGACAGAAAATTAAACGTACAAAAATGCCATCGATTTTCTTGCTGACAGAAATGTAAACGTATACATATGGCAGCGATTGTCTTTCAGTCAGAAAAAAAAACGTAAATCTATGCACACGATTGTCTTTCAGACGGAAAAGTAAACGTATTGATATGCCAGCGATCGTCTTTCAGACAGAAAAGTAAACGTATAAATATGCCAACGAGTGTCTTTCAGACAGAAAGTAAACGTATATATATGCCAACGATTGTCCTTCAGACAGAAAAGTAAACGTATATATATGCCAACGATTGTCCTTCAGACAGAAAGTAAACGTATATATATGCCAACGATTCTTTTTCAGACAGAAAAGAAAACGTATATATATGCCAACGATTGTCTTTCAGACAGAAAAGTTTACGTTGATATGACAACGATTGTCTTTCAGACAGAAAGGTAAACGTATTTATATGCCCACGATAGTCTTTCAGACAGAAAAGTAAACGCATGTATACCAACGATTGTCTTTCAGACAGAAATATAAACGTTTATATATGCCAACGATTGTCTTTTAGAGAGAAAGAAAACGTATATATTTATGCCAACGATTGTCTTTCAGACAGAAAAGTCAACGTATATATATGCCAACGATTGTCTTTCAGACAGTAGAGTAAACGTTTATATATGCCAACGATTGTCTTTCAGACAGAAAAGTAAACGTATATTTATGCCAACGATTTTCTTCAAAACAGAAAGTATACGTATATATATGCCAGCGATTCTCTTTCAGACAGTAAATTAACGTATATATATGCCAGCGATTCTCTTTCAGTCAAAAAGTATACGTTTATCCATGCCAACGAATGTCTTTCAGACAGAAAAGTATACGTTGTTATGACAACGATTGTGTTTCAGACAGAAAAGTAAACGTATATATATGCCAACGATTGTCTTTCAGAAGGAAAAGTAAACGTATAAATATGCCAACGAATGTCTTTCAGAAAGAAAGTAAACGCATATATATGCCAACGATTGTCTTTCAGACAGAAAAGTAAACTTCCATATATGCCAACGGTTGTCTTTCAGACAGAAAAATTTACGTTGATATGACAACGATTGTCTTTCAGACAGAAAAGTAAACGTATATATATGCCCACGATAGTCTTTCAGACAGAAAAGTTAACGCATATATACCAACGATTGTCTTTCAGACATAAATATAATCGTTTATATATGCCAACGATTGTCTTTTAGAGAGAAAGAAAACGTATATATATATGCCAACGATTGTCTTTCAGACAGAAAAGTCAACGTATATATATGCCAACGATTATCATTCAGACGGAAAAGTAAATGTATTAATATGCCAGCGATTGTCTTTCAGACAGAAAAGTAAACGTATATATTTGCCAACGATTGTCTTTTAGACACAAGAGTAAACGTTTATATATGCCAACGATTATCTTTCAGACAGTAAAGTAAACGTATATATATGCCAGCGATTCTCTTTCAGTCAAAAAGTTTACGTTTCTCCATGCCAACGAATGTCTTTCAGACAGAAAAGTATACGTTGATATGACAACGATTGTGTTTCAGACAGAAAAGTAAACGAAAATATATGCCAACGATTGTCTTTCAGAAGGAAAAGTAAACGTATAAATATGCCAACGAATGTCTTTCAGAAAGAAAGTAAACGCATATATATGCCAACGATTGTCTTTCAGACAGAAAAGTAAACTTACTTATATGCCAACGGTTGTCTTTCAGACAGAAAATCAATGTATATGTATGCCAACGATTGTCTTTCAGACAGAAAAGTGACCGTACATATATGCCAACGATTCTCCTTCAGGAGGAAAAGTAAACATATATATATGCCATCGAATGTCTGTCAGACAGAAAGTGAACGCATATCTATGCCAACGATTGTCTTTCAGACAGAAAAGTAAACTTATATATATGCCAACGGTTGTCTTTGATGCAGAAACGTCAACCTATATATATGCCAACGATTGTCTTTCAGACAGAAATGTAAACGTATATATATGCCCACGATTGTCTTTCAGGCAGAAAAGTAAACGCACATATACCAACGATTGTCTTTCAGACAGAAAAGTAAACGTTTATATATGCCAACGATTGTCTTTCAGACAGAAAAGTAAATGTATATTAATGCCAGCGATTGTCTTTCAGACAGAAAGTAAACGTATATATATGCCAACGATTGTCCTCAAAACAGAAAGTATACGTATATATATGCCAGCGATTCTCTTTCAGACAGAGAAGTAAACGTGTATATTTTCCAACGATTGTCTTTCAGAAAGAAAGTATTCGTACATATATGTCAACGGTTGTCTTGCAGACCGAGAAGTAAACGTATATATATGCCAACGATTGTCTTTAAGACAGAAAAGTATACGTTGATTTAACAACGATTGTCTTTCAGACAGAAAAGTAAACGAAAATCTATGCACACGATTGTCTTTCAGACGGAAAAGAAAACGTATTGATATGCCAGCGATCGTCTTTCAGGCAGAAAAGTAAACGAATAAATATGCCAACGAGTGTCTTTCAGACAGAAAGTAAACGCATATATACCAACGATTGTCTTTCAGACAGAAAGGTAAACGTTTATATATGCCAACGATTGTCTTTTAGAGAGAAAATATACGTATATATATATGCCAACGATTGTCTTTTAGACACAAGAGTAAACGTTTATCCATGCAAACGATTATCTTTCAGATAGTAAAGTAAACGTATATATATGCCAGCGATTCTCTTTCAGTCAAAAAGTATACGTTTATCCATGCCAACGATTGTCTTTCAGACAGAAAAGTATACGTTGATATGACAACGATTGTGTTTCATACATAAAAGTAAACGTATAAATTTGCCAACGATTGTCTTTCAGAAGGAAAAGTTAACGTATATATATGCCAACGAATGTCTTTCAGAAAGAAAGTAAACGCATATATATGCCAACGACTGTCTTTCAGACAGAAAAGTAAACTTGCATATAGGCCAACGGTTGTCTTTCAGACAGAAAATCAATGTATCTATGCCAACGATTGTCTTTCAGACAGAAAAGTGACCGTATATATATGCCAACGATTCTCTTTCAGACGGAAAAGTAAACGCATTTATATGCCAACGAATGTCTGTCAGACAGAAAAGTTTACGTTGATATGACAACGATTGTCTTTCAGACAGAAAGGTAAACGTATATATATGCCCACGATTGTCTTTCAGACAGAAAAGTAAACGCATATATACCAACGATTGTCTTTCAGGCAGAAATGTAAACGTTTATATATGCCAACGATTGTCTTTTAGAGAGCAAGAAATCGTATATATATATGCCAACGATTGTCTTTCAGACAGAAAAGTCAACGCATATATATGCCAACGATTGTCTTTCAGACAGAAAAGTAAACGTTTATATATGCCAACGATTGTCTTTCAGACAGAAAAGTAAACGTATATTTATGCCAACGTTTGTCTTTCAGACAGAAAAGTAAACGTATATATATGCCAACGATTTTCTTCAAAACAGAAAGTATACGAATATATATGCCAGCGATTCTCTTTCAGACAGAAAAGTAACCGTATATATTTGCCAACGATTGTCTTTTAGACACAAGAGTAAACGTTTATATATGCCATCGATTATCTTTCAGACAGTAAAGTAAACGTATATATATGCCAGCGAATCTCTTTCAGTCAAAAAGTATACGTTTATCCATGCCAACGATTGTCTTTCAGACAGAAAAGTATACGTTGATATGACAACGATTGTGTTTCAGACAGAAAAGTAAACGTATATATATGCCAACGTTTGTCTTTCAGAAGGAAAAGTAAACGTATATATATGCCAACGAATGTCTTTCAGAAAGAAAGTAAACGCATATATATGCCAACGATTGTCTTTCAGACAGAAAAGTAAACTTACATATATGCCAACGGTTGTCTTTCAGACAGAAAATCAATGTATATATATGCCAACGATTGTCTTTCAGACAGAAAAGTGACCGTATACATATGCCAACGATTCTCTTTCAGAAGGAAAAGTAAACGTATATATATGCCAACGAATGTCTGTCAGACAGAAAGTGAACGCATATATATGCCAACGATTGTCTTTCAGACAGAAAAGTAAACTTATATATCTGCCAACGGTTGTCTTTGAGACAGAAAAGTCAACCTATATATATGCCAACGATTGTCTTTCAGACAGAAAAGTAAACGTTTAGATATGCCAACGATTGTTTTTCAGACAGAAAGGTAAACGTATATATGCCAACGATTGTCTTTCAGACAGAAAAGGAAACGTATAAATATGCCAACGATTGTCTTTCAGACAGAAAATTAGACGTTGATGTGACAACCTTTGTCTTTCAGACAGAAAAGTAAACGTACAAAAATGCCATCGATTTTCTTGCTGACAGAAAAGTGAAGGTATACATATGGCAGCGATTGTCTTTCAGTCAGAAAAGTAAACGTAAATCTATGCACACGATTGTCTTTCAGACGGAAAAGTAAACGTATTGATATGCCATCGATCGTCTTTCAGACAGAAAAGTAAACGTATAAATATGCCAACGATTGTCTTTCAGACAGAAAAGTCAACGTATATATATGCCAACGATTCTTTTTCAGACAGAAAAGAAAACGTATATGTATGCCAACGATTGTCTTTCAGACAGAAAAGTTTACGTTGATATAACAACGATTGTCTTTCAGACAGAAAGGTAAACGTATATATATGCCCACGATTGTCTTTCAGACACAAAAATAAACGCATATATACCAACGATTGTCTTTCAGACAGAAATGTAAACGTTTATATATGCCGACGATTGTCTTTTATAGAGAAAGAAAACGTATATATATATGCCAACGATTGTCTTTCAGACAAAAAAGTCAACGTATATATATACCAACGATTGTCTTTCATACAGAAAAGTAAACGTTTATATATACCAACGATTGTCTTTCAGACAGAAAAGTAAACGTATATTTATGCCAACGATTGTCTTTCAGACAGAAAAGCAAACGTATATATATGCCAACGATTATCTTCAAAACAGAAAGTATACGTATATCTATGCAAGCGATTCTCTTTCAGACAGAAAAGTAACCGTATATATATGCCAACGATTATCATTCAGACAGAAAAGTAAACGTATAAATATGCCAACGGTTATCTTTCAGACAGAAAAGTAAACCTATATCTATGCCAGCGATCGTCTTTCAGAGAGAAAAGTAAGCGCATATATATGCCAACGATTGTCTTTCAGACAGAAAAGTCAACGTATAAAAATGCCAACGAGTGTCTTCTGACAGAAAAGTAAACGTGTACAATAGCCATCGATTGTCTTTCAGAAGGAATAGTAAACGTATATATATGCCAACGAATGTCTGTCAGACAGAAAGTGAACGCATATATATGCCAACGATTGTCTTTCAGACAGAAAAGTAAACTTATATATATGCCAACGGTTGTCTTTGAGACAGAAAAGTCAAACTATATTTATGCCAACGATTGTCTTTCATACAGAAAAGTGAACGTATATATATGCCAACGAATGTCTTTCAGACAGAAAAGTAAACGTATATATATGCCAACGATTGTCTTTCAGACAGAAAAGGAAACGTATATGTATGCCAACGATTCTCTTTCAGACAGAAAGGATACGTTTATATATGCCAACGATTGTCTCTCAGACAGAAAAGTCTACGTTGAATTGACAACGATTGTCTTTCAGACAGAAAAGAAAACGTATAAATATGCCTACGATTGTCTTTCAGACAGAAAGTATAGATACATATATGCCAGCGAATCACTTTTAGAGAGAAAGGATACGTATATATATCCCACCGATTGTCTTGCAGACAGAAATGTAAACGTATAGATATGCCAACGATTGTCTTTCAGACAGAAAAGTAAATGTGTATATTTTCCAACGATTGTCTTTCAGAAAGAAAGTAAACGTACATATATGTCAACGGTTGTCTTGCAGACCGAAAAGTAAACGTATATATATGCCAACGATTGTCTTTCAGACAGAAAAGTATACGTTGATTTAACAACGATTGTCTTTCAGACAGAAAAGTAAACGTATACCTATGCACACGATTGTCTTTCACACGGAAAAGTAAACGTATAAATATGCCAACGGTCATCTTTCAGACAGAAAAGAAAACGTATATTTATGCCAGCGATGGTCTTTCAGACAGAAAAGTAAACGTATAAATACGCCAACGATTGTCTTTCAGACAGAAAAGTAAACGTTGATGTGACAACGTTTGTCTTTCAGACAGAAAAGTAAACGTACAAAAATGCCATCGATTTTCTTGCTGACAGAAATGTAAACGTATACATATGGCAGCGATTGTCTTTCAGTCAGAAAAGTAAACGTAAATCTATGCACACGATTGTCTTTCAGACGGAAAAGTAAACGTATTGATATGCCAGCGATCGTCTTTCAGACAGAAAAGTAAACGTATAAATATGCCAACGAGTGTCTTTCAGACAGAAAGTAAACGTATATATATGCCAACGATTGTCCTTCAGACAGAAAAGTAAACGTATATATATGCCAACGATTGTCCTTCAGACAGAAAGTAAACGTATATATATGCCAACGATTCTTTTTCAGACAGAAAAGAAAACGTATATATATGCCAACGATTGTCTTTCAGACAGAAAAGTTTACGTTATATGACAACGATTGTCTTTCAGACAGAAAGGTAAACGTGTATATATGCCCACGATAGTCTGTCAGACAGAAAAGTAAACGCATGTATACCAACGATTGTCTTTCAGACAGAAATATAAACGTTTATATATGCCAACGATTGTCTTTTAGAGAGAAAGAAAACGTATATATATATGCCAACGATTGTCTTTCAGACAGAAAAGTCAACGTATATATATGCCAACGATTGTCTTTCAGACAGTAGAGTAAACGTTTATATATGCCAACGATTGTCTTTCAGACAGAAAAGTAAACGTATATTTATGCCAACGATTTTCTTCAAAACAGAAAGTATACGTATATATATGCCAGCGATTCTCTTTCAGACAGTAAATTAACGTATATATATGCCAGCGATTCTCTTTCAGTCAAAAAGTATACGTTTATCCATGCCAACGAATGTCTTTCAGACAGAAAAGTATACGTTGTTATGACAACGATTGTGTTTCAGACAGAAAAGTAAACGTATATATATGCCAACGATTGTCTTTCAGAAGGAAAAGTAAACGTATAAATATGCCAACGAATGTCTTTCAGAAAGAAAGTAAACGCATATATGTGCCAACGATTGTCTTTCAGCCAGAAAAGTAAACTTACATATATGCCAACGGTTGTCTTTCAGACAGAAAAGTTTACGTTGATATGACAACGATTGTCTTTCAGACAGAAAAGTAAACGTATATATATGCCCACGATAGTCTTTCAGACAGAAAAGTAAACGCATATATACCAACGATTGTCTTTCAGACATAAATATAAACGTTTATATATGCCAACGATTTTCTTTTAGAGAGAAAGAAAACGTATATATATATGCCAACGATTGTCTTTCAGACAGAAAAGTCAACGTATATATATGCCAACGATTATCATTCAGACGGAAAAGTAAATGTATTAATATGCCAGCGATTGTCTTTCAGACAGAAAAGTAAACGTATATATTTGCCAACGATTCTCTTTTAGACACAAGAGTAAACGTTTATATATGCCAACGATTATCTTTCAGACAGTAAAGTAAACGTATATATATGCCAGCGATTATCTTTCAGTCAAAAAGTATACGTTTATCCATGCCAACGAATGTCTTTCAGACAGAAAAGTATACGTTGATATGACAACGATTGTGTTTCAGACTGAAAAGTAAACGTATATATATGCCAACGATTGTCTTTCAGAAGGAAAAGTAAACGTATAAATATGCCAACGAATGTCTTTCAGAAAGAAAGTAAACGCATATATATGCCAACGATTGTCTTTCAGACAGAAAAGTAAACTTACATATATGCCAACGGTTGTCTTTCAGACAGAAAATCAATGTATATGTATGCCAACGATTGTCTTTCAGACAGAAAAGTGACCGTATATATATGCCAACGATTCTCCTTCAGGAGGAAAAGTAAACATATATATATGCCATCGAATGTCTGTCAGACAGAAAGTGAACGCATATCTATGCCAACGATTGTCTTTCAGACAGAAAAGTAAACTTATATATATGCCAACGGTTGTCTTTGAGGCAGAAAAGTCAACCTGTATATATGCCAACGATTGTCTTTCAGACAGAAATGTAAACGTATATATATGCCCACGATTGTCTTTCAGGCATAAAAGTAAACGCACATATACCAACGATTGTCTTTCAGACAGAAAAGTAAACGTTTATATATGCCAACGATTGTCTTTCAGACAGAAAAGTAAACGTATATTAATGCCAACGATTGTCTTTCAGACAGAAAGTAAACGTATATATATGCCAACGATTGTCCTCAAAACAGAAAGTATATGTATGTATATGCCAGCGATTTTCTTTCAGACAGATAAGTAAACGTGTATATTTTCCAACGATTGTCTTTCAGAAAGAAAGTATTCGTACATATATGTCAACGGTTGTCTTGCAGATCGAGAAGTAAACGTATATATATGCCAACGATTGTCTTTAAGACAGAAAAGTATACGTTGATTTAACAACGATTGTCTTTCAGACAGAAAAGTAAACGAAAATCTATGCACACGATTGTCTTTCAGACGGAAAAGAAAACGTATTGATATGCCAGCGATCGTCTTTCAGGCAGAAGAGTAAACGTATAAATATGCCAACGAGTGTCTTTCAGACAGAAAGTAAACGCATATATACCAACGATTGTCTTTCAGACAGAAAGGTAAACGTTTATATATGCCAACGATTGTCTTTTAGAGAGAAAATATACGTATATATATATGCCAACGATTGTCTTTTAGACACAAGAGTAAACGTTTATCCATGCAAACGATTATCTTTCAGATAGTAAAGTAAACGTATATATATGCCAGCGATTCTCTTTCAGTCAAAAAGTATACGTTTATCCATGCCAACGATTGTCTTTCAGACAGAAAAGTATACGTTGATATGACAACGATTGTGTTTCATACAGAAAAGTAAACGTATAAATTTGCCAACGATTGTCTTTCAGAAGGAAAAGTAAACGTATATATATGCCAACGAATGTCTTTCAGAAAGAAAGTAAACGCATATATATGCCAACGACTGTCTTTCAGACAGAAAAGTAAACTTGCATATAGGCCAACGGTTGTCTTTCAGACAGAAAATCAATGTGTCTATGCCAACGATTGTCTTTCAGACAGAAAAGTGAACGTTTATATATGCCAACGATTCTCTTTCAGACGGAAAAGTAAACGTATATATATGCCAACGAATGTCTGTCAGACAGAAAAGTTTACGTTGATATGACAACGATTGTCTTTCAGACAGAAAGGTAAACGTATATATATGCCCACGATTGTCTTTCAGACAGAAAAGTAAACGCATATATACCAACGATTGTCTTTCAGGCAGAAATGTAAACGTATATATATGCCAACGATTGTCTTTTAGAGAGCAAGAAATCGTATATATATATGCCAACGATTGTCTTTCAGAAGGAAAAGTAAACGTATATATATGCCAACGAATGCCTTTCAGAAAGAAAGTAAACGCATATATATGCCAACGATTGTCTTTCAGACAGAAAAGTAAACTTACATATATGCCAACGGTTGTCTTTTAGACAGAAAATCAATGTATATATATGCCAACGATTGTCTTTCAGACAGAAAAGTGACCGTATATATATGCCAACGATTCTCTTTCAGAAGGAAAAGTAAACGTATATATATGCCAACGAATGTCTGTCAGACAAAAAGTGAACGCATATATATGCCAACGATTGTCTTTCAGACAGAAAAGTAAACTTATATATATGCCAACGTTTGTCTTTGAGACAGAAAAGTCAACCTATATATATGCCAACGATTGTCTTTCAGACAGAAAAGAAAACGTGTATTTATGCCAACGATTGTCCTTCAGACAGAAAAGTAAACGTATTAGTATGCCAACGTTTGTTTTTCAAAAAGAAAAGAAAACGTATATATATGCCAACGATTGTCTTTCAGACAGAAAAGCAAACGTATATATATGCCAACGATTGTCTTTCAGAAAGAAAGTAAACGTATATATATGCCAACGATTGTCTTTAAGACAGAAAAGTCAACGTATTAGTATGCCAACGTTTGTCTTTCAAACAGAAAAGTAAACGCATATGTACCAACGATTGTCTTTCAAACAGAAAAGAAAACGTATATATATGCCAACGACTGTCTTTCAGACAGAAAAAGCCCTCGTTGATATGACAACGATTGTCTTTCAGACAGAAAAGCAAACGTATAAAAATGCCAACGATTGTCCTTCAGACAGAAAGGTAAACGTATATATATGCCCACGATTGTCTTTCAGACAGAAAAGTAAACGCATATGTACCAACGATTGTCTTTCAGACAGAAAAGTAAACGTTTATATATGCCAACGATTGTCTTTGAGACAGAAAATAAACGTATATTTATGCCAACGATTGTCTTTCAGAAAGAAAAGTTAACGTATATACAAGCCAACGATTGTCTTCAAAAAAGAAAGTACACGTATATATATGCCAGCGATTCTCTTTCAGACAGAAAAGTAACCGTTTATATATCCCAAGGATTATCATTCAGACAGAAAAGTAAACGTATTAATATGCCAGCGATTGTCTTGCAGACAAAAAAGTAAACGTATATATATGCCAACGATTGTCTTTTAGACACAAGAGTAGACGTTTATATATGCCAACGATTATCTTTCAGACAGTAAGGTAAACGTATATATATGCCAGCGATTCTCTTTCAGTCAAAAAGTATACGTTTATCCATGCCAACGATTGTCTTTCAGACAGAAAAGTATACGTTGATATGACAACGATTGTGTTTCAGACAGAAAAGTCAACGTATAAAAGTGCCAACGATTGTCTTCAGACAGAAAAGTAAGCGTATATATATGCCAAAGATTTTCTTTCAGAATGAAAAGTAAACGTATATATATGCCAACGAATGTCTTTCAGACAGAAAGTAAACGCATATATATGCCAACGATTGTCTTTCAGACAGAAAAGTAAACTTACATATATGCCAACGGTTGTCTTTCAGACAGAAAATAAATGTATATATATGCCAACGATTGTCTTTCAGACAGAAAAGTGACCGTATACATATGCCAACGATTCTCTTTCAGAAGGAAAAGTAAACGTATATATATGCCAACGAATGTCTGTCAGACAGAAAGTGAACGCATATATATGCCAACGATTGTCTTTCAGACAGAAAAGTAAACTTATATATCTGCCAACGGTTGTCTTTGAGACAGAAAAGTCAACCTATATATATGCCAACGATTGTCTTTCAGACAGAAAATTAAACGTTTAGATATGCCAACGATTGTTTTTCAGACAGAAAGGTAAACGTATATATGCCAACGATTGTCTTTCAGACAGAAAAGTAAACGTATAAATATGCCAACGATTGTCTTTCAGACAGAAAAGTAGACGTTGATGTGACAACCTTTGTCTTTCAGACAGAAAAGTAAACGTACAAAAATGCCATCGATTTTCTTGCTGACAGAAAAGTGAACGTATACATATGGCAGCGATTGTCTTACAGTCAGAAAAGTAAACGTAAATCTATGCACACGATTGTCTTTCAGACAGAAAAGTAAACGTATAAATATGCCAACGATTGTCTTTCAGAAGGAGAAGTAAACGTATATATATGCCAACGAATGTCTTTCAGAAAGAAAGTAAACGCATATATATGCCAACGACTGTCTTTCAGACAGAAAAGTAAACTTACATATATGCCAACGGTTGTCTTTCAGACAGAAAATCAATGTATCTATGCCAACGATTCTCTTTCAGACAGAAAAGTAAACGCATTAGTATGCCAACGTTTGTTTTTCAAACAGAAAAGAAAACTTATATATATGCCAACGATTGTCTTTCAGACAGAAAAGTAAACGTATATATATGCCAACGATTGTCTTTCAGAAAGAAAGTAAACGTATATATATGCCAACGAATGTCTTTAAGACAGAAAAGTCAACGTATTAGTATGCAAACGTTTGTTTTTCAAACAGAAAAGAAAACGTATATATATGCCAACGACTGTCTTTCAGACAGAAAAAGCTTACGTTGATATGAAAACGATTGTCTTTCAGACAGAAAAGCAAACGTATAAAAATGCCAACGATTGTCCTTCAGACAGAAAGGTAAACGTATATATTTGCCAACGATTGTCTTTTAGACACAAGAGTAAACGTTTATATATGCCATCGATTATCTTTCAGACAGTAAAGTAAACGTATATATATGCCAGCGAATCTCTTTCAGTCAAAAAGTATACGTTTATCCATGCCAACGATTGTCTTTCAGACAGAAAAGTATACGTTGATATGACAACGATTGTGTTTCAGACAGAAAAGTAAACGTATATATATGCCAACGATTGTCTTTCAGAAGGAAAAGTAAACGTATATATATGCCAACGAATGTCTTTCAGAAAGAAAGTAAACGCATATATATGCCAACGATTGTCTTTCAGACAGAAAAGTAAACTTACATATATGCCAACGGTTGTCTTTTAGACAGAAAATCAATGTATATATATGCCAACGATTGTCTTTCAGACAGAAAAGTGACCGTATATATATGCCAACGATTCTCTTTCAGAAGGAAAAGCAAACGTATAAAAATGCCAACGATTGTCCTTCAGACAGAAAGGTAAACGTATATATATGCCCACGATTGTCTTTCAGGCAGAAAAGTAAACGCATATGTACCAACGATTGTCTTTCATACAGAAATGTAAACGTTTATATATGCCAACGTTTGTCTTTTAGAGAGAACGTAAACGTATATATATATGCCAACGATTGTCTTTCAGACAGAAAAGTCAACGTATATATATGCCAACGATTGTCTTTCAGACAGAAAAGTAAACGTTTATATATGCCAACGATTGTCTTTGAGACAGAAAATAAACGTATATTTATGCCAACGATTGTCTTTCAGACAGAAAAGTAAACGTATATACATGCCAACGATTGTCTTCAAAAAAGAAAGTACACGTATATATATGCCAGCGATTCTCTTTCAGACAGAAAAGTAACCGTATATATATCCCAAGGATTATCATTCAGACAGAAAAGTAAACGTATTAATATGCCAGCGATTGTCTTTCAGACAAAAAAGCAACCGTATATATATGCCAACGATTGTCTTTTAGACACAAGAGTAGGCGTTTATATATGCCAACGATTATCTTTCAGACAGTAAGGTAAACGTATATATATGCCAACGATTGTCTTTCAGACAGAAAAGTATACGTTGATATGACAACGATTGTGTTTCAGACAGAAAAGTCAACGTACAAAAATGCCAACGATTGTCTTCAGACAGAAAAGTAAGCGTATATATATGCCAAAGATTTTCTTTCAGAATGAAAAGTAAACGTATATATATGCCAACGAATGTCTTTCAGACAGAAAGTAAACGCATATATATGCCAACGATTGTCTTTCAGACAGAAAAGTAAACTTACATATATGCCAACGGTTGTCTTTCAGACAGAAAATCAATGTATATATATGCCAACGATTGTATTTCAGACAGAAAGGTAAACGTATATATATGCCCACGATTGTCTTTCAGACAGAAAAGTAAACGCATATATATGCCAACGATTGTCTTTCTGACAGAAATGTAAACGTTTATATATGCACACGTTTGTCTTTTAGAGAGAAAGTAAACGTATATATATATGCCAACGATTGTCTTTCAGACAGAAAAGACAACGTATATATATGCCAACGATTGTCTTTCAGACAGAAAAGTAAACGTTTATAAATGCCAACGATTGTCTTTCAGACCAAAGAGTATACGTTAATATGACAACGATTGTCTTTCAGACAGAAAAGTAAACGTATATATATGCCCGCGATTGTCTTTCAGACAGAAAAGTAAATGCATATATACCAACGATTGTCTTTCAGACAGAAAGGTCAACGTTTATATATGCCAACGATTGTCTTTTAGAGAGAAAAGTAAACGTATATATATGCCAACGATTCTCTTTCAGAAGGAAAAGTAAACGTATATATATGCCAACGAATGTCTGTCAGACAGAAAGTGAACGCATATATATGCCAACGATTGTCTTTCAGACAGAAAAGTAAACTTATATATATGCCAACGTTTGTCTTTGAGACAGAAAAGTCAACCTATATATATGCCAACGATTGTCTTTCAGACAGAAAAGAAAACGTGTATTTATGCCAACGATTGTCCTTCAGACAGAAAAGTAAACGTATTAGTATGCCAACGTTTGTTTTTCAAACAGAAAAGAAAACTTATATATATGCCAACGATTGTCTTTCAGACAGAAAAGTAAACGTATATATATGCCAACGATTGTCTTTCAGAAAGAAAGTAAACGTATATATTTGCCAACGATTGTCTTTAAGACAGAAAAGTCAACGTATTAGTATGCCAACGTTTGTTTTTCAAACAGAAAAGAAAACGTATATATATGCCAACGACTGTCTTTCAGACAGAAAAAGCTTACGTTGATATGACAACGATTGTCTTTCAGACAGAAAAGCAAACGTATAAAAATGCCAACGATTGTCCTTCAGACAGAAAGGTAAACGTATATATATGCCCACGATTGTCTTTCAGACAGAAAAGTAAACGCATATGTACCAACGATTGTCTTTCATACAGAAATGTAAACGTTTATATATGCCAACGTTTGTCTTTTAGAGAGAAAGTAAACGTATATATATATGCCAACGATTGTCTTTCAGACAGAAAAGTCAACGTATATATGCCAACGATTGTCTTTCAGACAGAAAAGTAAACGTTTATATATGCCAACGATTGTCTTTGAGACAGAAAATAAACGTATTTTTATGCCAACGATTGTCTTTCAGACAGAAAAGTAAACGTATATACATGCCAACGATTGTCTTCAAAACAGAAAGTACACGTATATATATGCCAGCGATTCTGTTTCAGACAGAAAAGTAACCGTATATATATCCCAAGGATTATCATTCAGACAGAAAAGTAAACGTATTAATATGCCAGCGATTGACTTTCAGACAAAAAAGTAACCGTATATATATGCCAACGATTGTCTTTTAGACACAAGAGTAGGCGTTTATATATGCCAACGATTATCTTTCAGACAGTAAGGTAAACGTATATATATGCCAGCGATTCTCTTTCAGTCAAAAAGCATACGTTTTTCCATGCCAACGATTGTCTTTCAGACAGAAAAGTATACGTTGATATGACAACGATTGTGTTTCAGACAGAAAAGTCAACGTATAAAAATGCCAACGATTGTCTTCAGACAGAAAAGTAAGCGTATATATATGCCAAAGATTTTCTTTCAGAATGAAAAGTAAACGTATATATATGCCAACGAATGTTTTTCAGACAGAAAGTAAACGCATACATATGCCAACGATTGTCTTTCAGACAGAAAAGTAAACTTACATATATGCCAACGGTTGTCTTTCAGACAGAAAATCAATGTATATATATGCCAACGATTGTATTTCAGACAGAAAGGTAAACGTATATATATGCCCACGATTGTCTTTCAGACAGAAAAGTAAACGCATATATATGCCAACGATTGTCTTTCAGACAGAAATGTAAACGTTTATATATGCACACGTTTGTCTTTTAGAGAGAAAGTAAACGTATATATATATGCCAACGATTGTCTTTCAGACAGAAAAGTCAACGTATATATATGCCAACGATTGTCTTTCAGACAGAAAAGTAAACGTTTATATATGCCAACGATTGTCTTTCAGACAGAAGAGTATACGTTAATATGACAACGATTGTCTTTCAGACAGAAAAGTAAACGTATATATATGCCCGCGATTGTCTTTCAGACAGAAAAGTAAATGCATATATACCAACGATTGTCTTTCAGACAGAAAGGTCAACGTTTATATATGCCAACGATTGTCTTTTAGAGAGAAAAGTAAACGTATATATATGCCAACGATTGTCTTTCAGACAGAAAAGTTAACGTATATATACACAAACGATTGCCTTCAAAACAGAAAGTATACGTTTATAAATGCCAGCGATTCTCTTTCAGACAGAAAAGTAACCCTATATATATGCCAACGATTATCATTCAGACAGAAATGTAAACGTATATATATGCCAACGATTGTCTTTTAGACACAAGAGTAAACGTTTATATATGCCAACGATTATCTTTCTGACAGAAAAGTAAACGTATATATAAGCCAGCGATTCTCTTTCAGTCAAAAAGTGTACGTTTATCCATACCAACGATTGTCTTTCAGACAGAAAAGTATACGTTGATATGACAACGATTGTCCTTCTGACAGAAAAGTCAACGTATAAAAATGCCAACGATTGTCTTCAGACAGAAAAGTAAACGTATATATATGCCAACGTTTGTCTTTCAGACAGAAAAGTAAACGTATATATATGCCTACGAATGTCTTTCAGACAGACAGTGAACGCATATATATGCCAACGATTGTCTTTCAGTCCGAAGAGTAAACTTATATATATGCCAACGGTTGTCTTTCAGACAAAAAAGTCAACCTATATATATACCAACGATTGCCTTTCAGAAAAGTAAACGTCTATATTTGCCAACGGTTGTCTTTCAGAAGGAAAAGTAAACGTATATATTTGCCAACGACAGAAAGTGAACGCATTTATATGCCAGCGATTGTCTTTCAGACAGAAAAGTAAACGTATATATATGCCAACGATTGTCTTTTAGACAGAAAAGTAAACGTTTATATATGCAAACGATTAACTTTCAGACAGAAAAGTAAACGTATATACATGCCAACGATTGTCTTCAGACAGAAAAGTAAACATATATATATGCCAGCGATTGTCTTTCAGAACGAAAAGTAAACGTATATATATGCCAACGAATGTCTTTCAGACAGAAAGTAAACGCATATATATGCCAACGGTTGTCTTTCAGACAGAAAATCAACGTTTATATATGCCAACGATTGTCTTTCAGACAGAAAAGTAACCGTATATACATGCCAACGATTGTCTTTCAGACAGAACAGTAAACGTATATCTATGCACACGATTGTCTTTCAGACAGAAAAGAACACGTATATATATGCCAACGATTGTCTTTCAGACAGAAAAGTTTACATTGATATGACAACGATTGTCTTTCAGACAGAAAAGTAAACGTATAAAAATGCCAACGATTGTCTTTCAGACAGAAAGGTAAACGTATATATATGCCAACGATTGTCTTTCAGACAGAAAAGTGAACGCATATATACCAACGATCGCCTTTCAGGCAAAAAGGTAAACGTTTATATATGCCAACTATTGTCTTTCAGACAGAAAAGTATACGTATATATATATGCCAACGATTGTCTTTCAGACAGAAAAGGAAACGTATAAATATGCCAACGATTGTCTTTCAGACAGAAAAGTAGACGTTGATGTGACAACCTTTGTCTTTCAGACAGAAAAGTAAACGCACAAAAATGCCATCGATTTTCTTGCTGACAGAAAAGTGAACGTATACATATGGCAGCGATTGTCTTTCAGTCAGAAAAGTAAACGTAAATCTATGCACACGATTGTCTTTCAGACGGAAAAGTAAACGTATTGATATGCCATCGATCGTCTTTCAGACAGAAAAGTAAACGTATAAATATGCCAACGATTGTCTTTCAGACAGAAAAGTCAACGTATATATATGCCAACGATTCTTTTTCAGACAGAAAAGAAAACGTATATATATGCCAACGATTGTCTTTCAGACAGAAAAGTTTACGTTGATATGACAACGATTGTCTTTCAGACAGAAAGGTAAACGTATATATATGCCCACGATTGTCTTTCAGACACAAAAATAAACGCATATATACCAACGATTGTCTTTCAGACAGAAATGTAAACGTTTATATATGCCGACGATTGTCTTTTATAGAGAAAGAAAACGTATATATATATGCCAACGATTGTCTTTCAGACAAAAAAGTCAACGTATATATATACCAACGATTGTCTTTCATACAGAACAGTAAACGTTTATATATACCAACGATTGTCTTTCAGACAGAAAAGTAAACGTATATTTATGCCAACGATTGTCTTTCAGACAGAAAAGCAAACGTATATATATGCCAACGATTATCTTCAAAACAGAAAGTATACGTATATATATGCCAGCGATTCTCTTTCAGACAGAAAAGTAACCGTAAATATATGTCAACGATTATCATTCAGACAGAAAAGTAAATGTATTAATATGCCAGCGATTGTCTTTCAGACAGAAAAGTAAACGTATATATTTGCCAACGATTGTCTTTTAGACACAAGAGTAAACGTTTATATATGCCAACGATTATCTTTCAGACAATAAAGTAAACGTATATATATGCCAGCGATTCTTTTTCAGTCAAAAAGTATACGTTTATCCATGCCAACGATTGTCTTTCAGACAGAAAAGTATACGTTGATATGCCAACGATTGTCTTTCAGAAGGAAAAGTAAACGTATACATATGCCTACGATTGTCTTTCAGAAAGAAAGTAAACGCATACATATGCCAACGATTGTCTTTCAGACAGAAAAGTAAACTTACATATATGCCAACGGTTGACTTTCAGACAGAAAATCAATGTATACATATGCCAACGATTGTCTTTCAGACAGAAAAGTGACCGTATATATATGCCAACGATTCTCTTTCAGACGGAAGAGTAAACGTATATATATGCCAACGAATGTCTGTCAGACAGAAAAGTTTACGTTGATATGACTACGATTGTCTTTCAGACAGAAAGGTAAACGTATATATATGCCCACGATTGTCTTTCAGACAGAAAAGTAAACGCATATATACCAACGATTGTCTTTCAGACAGAAATGTAAACGTTTTTATATGCCAACGATTGTCTTTTAGAGAGCAAGAAATCGTATATATATATGCCAACGATTGTCTTTCAGACAGAAAAGTCAACGCATATATATGCCAACGATTGTCTTTCAGACAGAAAAGTAAACGTTTATATATGCCAACGATTGTCTTTCAGACAGAAAAGTAAACGTATATTTATGCCAACGATTGTCTTTCAGACAGAAAAGTAAACGTATATATATGCCAACGATTTTCTTCAAAACAGAAAGTATACGTATATCTATGCCAGCGATTCTCTTTCAGACAGAAAAGTAACCGTATATATATGCCAGCGATTATCATTCAGACAGAAAAGTAAACGTATAAATATGCCAACGGTTATCTTTCAGACAGAAAAGTAAACCTATATCTATGCCAGCGATCGTCTTTCAGAGAGAAAAGTAAGCGCATATATATGCCAACGATTGTCTTTCAGACAGAAAAGTCAACGTATAAAAATGCCAACGAGTGTCTTCTGACAGAGAAGTAAACGTGTACAATAGCCATCGATTGTCTTTCAGAAGGAATAGTAAACGTATATATATGCCAACGAATGTCTGTCAGACAGAAAGTGAACGCATATATATGCCAACGATTGTCTTTCAGACAGAAAAGTAAACTTATATATATGCCAACGGTTGTCTTTGAGACAGAAAAGTCAACCTATATTTATGCCAACGATTGTCTTTCATACAGAAAAGTAAACGTATATATATGCCAACGAATGTCTTTCAGACAGAAAAGTAAACGTATATATATGCCAACGATTGTCTTTCAGACAGAAAAGGAAACGTATATGTATGCCAACGATTCTCTTTCAGACAGAAAGGATACGTTTATATATGCCAACGATTGTCTCTGAGACAGAAAAGTCTACGTTGAAATGACAACGATTGTCTTTCAGACAGAAAAGAAAACATATAAATATGCCTACGATTGTCTTTCAGACAGAAAGTATAGATACATATATGCCAGCGAATCACTTTTAGAGAGAAAGGATACGTATATATATCCCACCGATTGTCTTGCAGACAGAAAAGTAAATGTGTATATTTTCCAACGATTGTCTTTCAGAAAGAAAGTAAACGTACATATATGTCAACGGTTGTCTTGCAGACCGAAAAGTAAACGTATATATATGCCAACGATTGTCTTTCAGACAGAAAAGTATACGTTGATTTAACAACGATTGTCTTTCAGACAGAAAAGTAAACGTATATCTATGCACACGATTGTCTTTCAGACGGAAAAGTAAACGTATAAATATGCCAACGGTCATCTTTCAGACAGAAAAGAAAACGTATATTTATGCCAGCGATGGTCTTTCAGACAGAAAAGTAAACGTATAAATGCGCCAACGATTGTCTTTCAGACAGAAAAGTAAACGTTGATGTGACAACGTTTGTCTTTCAGACAGAAAAGTAAACGTACAAAAATGCCATCGATTTTCTTGCTGACAGAAATGTAAACGTATACATATGGCAGCGATTGTCTTTCAGTCAGAAAAGTAAACGTAAATCTATGCACACGATTGTCTTTCAGACGGAAAAGTAAACGTATTGATATGCCAGCGATCGTCTTTCAGACAGAAAAGTAAACGTATAAATATGCCAACGAGTGTCTTTCAGACAGAAAGTAAACGTATATATATGCCAACGATTGTCCTTCAGACAGAAAAGTAAACGTATATATATGCCAACGATTGTCCTTCAGACAGAAAGTAAACGTATATAAATGCCAACGATTCTTTTTCAGACAGAAAAGAAAACGTATATATATGCCAACGATTGTCTTTCAGAAGGAAAAGTAAACGTATAAATATGCCAACGAATGTCTTTCAGAAAGAAAGTAAACGCATATATATGCCAACGATTGTCTTTCAGACAGAAAAGTAAACTTACATATATGCCAACGGTTGTCTTTCAGACAGAAAAGTTTACGTTGATATGACAACGATTGTCTTTCAGACAGAAAAGTAAACGTATATATATGCCCACGATAGTCTTTGAGACAGAAAAGTAAACGCATATATACCAACGATTGTCTTTCAGACATAAATATAAACGTTTATATATGCCAACGATTGTCTTTTAGAGAGAAAGAAAACGTATATATATATGCCAACGATTGTCTTTCAGACAGAAAAGTAAACGTATATATATGCCAACGATTATCATTCAGACGGAAAAGTAAATGTATTAATATGCCAGCGATTGTCTTTCAGACAGAAAAGTAAACGTATATAATTTTCAACGATTGTCTTTTAGACACAAGAGTAAACGTTTATATATGCCAACGATTATCTTTCAGACAGTAAAGTAAACGTATATATATGCCAGCGATTATCTTTCAGTCAAAAAGTATACGTCTATCCATGCCAACGAATGTCTTTCAGACAGAAAAGTATACGTTGATATGACAACGATTGTGTTTCAGACTGAAAAGTAAACGTATATATATGCCAACGATTGTCTTTCAGAAGGAAAAGTAAACGAATAAATATGCCAACGAATGTCTTTCAGAAAGAAAGTAAACGCATATATATGCCAACGATTGTCTTTCAGACAGAAAAGTAAACTTACATATATGCCAACGGTTGTCTTTCAGACAGAAAATCAATGTATATGTATGCCAACGATTGTCTTTCAGACAGAAAAGTGACCGTATATATATGCCAACGATTCTCCTTCAGGAGGAAAAGTAAACATATATATATGCCATCGAATGTCTGTCAGACAGAAAGTGAACGCATATCTATGCCAACGATTGTCTTTCAGACAGAAAAGTAAACTTATATATATGCCAACGGTTGTCTTTGAGGCAGAAAAGTCAACCTGTATATATGCCAACGATTGTCTTTCAGACAGAAATGTAAACGTATATAAATGCCCACGATTGTCTTTCAGGCATAAAAGTAAACGCACATATACCAACGATTGTCTTTCAGACAGAAAAGTAAACGTTTATATATGCCAACGATTGTCTTTCAGACAGAAAGTAAACGTATATATATGCCAACGATTGTCCTCAAAACAGAAAGTATATGTATGTATATGCCAGCGATTTTCTTTCAGACAGAGAAGTAAACGTGTATATTTTCCAACGATTGTCTTTCAGAAAGAAAGTATTCGTACATATATGTCAACGGTTGTCTTGCAGATCGAGAAGTAAACGTATATATATGCCAACGATTGTCTTTAAGACAGAAAAGTATACGTTGATTTAACAACGATTGTCTTTCAGACAGAAAAGTAAACGAAAATCTATGCACACGATTGTCTTTCAGACGGAAAAGAAAACGTATTGATATGCCAGCGATCGTCTTTCAGGCAGAAAAGTAAACGTATATATATGCCAGCGAATCTCTTTCAGTCAAAAAGTATACGTTTATCCATGCCAACGATTGTCTTTCAGACAGAAAAGTATACGTTGATATGACAACGATTGTGTTTCAGACAGAAAAGTAAACGTATATATATGCCAACGATTGTCTTTCAGAAGGAAAAGTAAACGTATATATATGCCAACGATTGTCTTTCAGACAGTAGAGTAAACGTTTATATATGCCAACGATTGTCTTTCAGACAGAAAAGTAAACGTATATTTATGCCAACGATTTTCTTCAAAACAGAAAGTATACGTATATATATGCCAGCGATTCTCTTTCAGACAGTAAATTAACGTATATATATGCCAGCGATTCTCTTTCAGTCAAAAAGTATACGTTTATCCATGCCAACGATTGTCTTTCAGACAGAAATGTAAACGTATATATATGCCCACGATTGTCTTTCAGGCATAAAAGTAAACGCACATATACCAACGATTGTCTTTCAGACAGAAAAGTAAACGTTTATATATGCCAACGATTGTCTTTCAGACAGAAAAGTAAACGTATATTAATGCCAACGATTGTCTTTCAGACAGAAAAGTAAACGTATATATTTGCCAACGATTGTCTTTTAGACACAAGAGTAAACGTTTATATATGCCAACGATTATCTTTCAGACAATAAAGTAAACGTATATATATGCCAGCGATTCTTTTTCAGTCAAAAAGTATACGTTTATCCATGCCAACGATTGTCTTTCAGACAGAAAAGTATACGTTGATATGCCAACGATTGTCTTTCAGAAGGAAAAGTAAACGTATACATATGCCTACGATTGTCTTTCAGAAAGAAAGTAAACGCATACATATGCCAACGATTGTCTTTCAGACAGAAAAGTAAACTTACATATATGCCAACGGTTGACTTTCAGACAGAAAATCAATGTATACATATGCCAACGATTGTCTTTCAGACAGAAAAGTGACCGTATATATATGCCAACGATTCTCTTTCAGACGGAAGAGTAAACGTATATATATGCCAACGAATGTCTGTCAGACAGAAAAGTTTACGTTGATATGACTACGATTGTCTTTCAGACAGAAAGGTAAACGTATATATATGCCCACGATTGTCTTTCAGACAGAAAAGTAAACGCATATATACCAACGATTGTCTTTCAGACAGAAATGTAAACGTTTATATATGCCAACGATTGTCTTTTAGAGAGCAAGAAATCGTATATATATATGCCAACGATTGTCTTTCAGACAGAAAAGTCAACGCATATATATGCCAACGATTGTCTTTCAGACAGAAAAGTAAACGTTTATATATGCCAACGATTGTCTTGCAGACAGAAAAGTAAACGTATATTTATGCCAACGATTGTCTTTCAGACAGAAAAGTAAACGTATATATATGCCAACGATTTTCTTCAAAACAGAAAGTATACCTATATATCTATGCCAGCGATTCTCTTTCAGACAGAAAAGTAACCGCATATATATGCCAGCGATTATCATTCAGACAGAAAAGTAAACGTATAAATATGCCAACGGTTATCTTTCAGACAGAAAAGTAAACCTATATCTATGCCAGCGATCGTCTTTCAGAGAGAAAAGTAAGCGCATATATATGCCAACGATTGTCTTTCAGACAGAAAAGTCAACGTATAAAAATGACAACGAGTGTCTTCTGACAGAGAAGTAAACGTGTACAATAGCCATCGATTGTCTTTCAGAAGGAATAGTAAACGTATATATATGCCAACGAATGTCTGTCAGACAGAAAGTGAACGCATATATATGCCAACGATTGTCTTTCAGACAGAAAAGTAAACTTATATATATGCCAACGGTTGTCTTTGAGACAGAAAAGTCAACCTATATTTATGCCAACGATTGTCTTTCATACAGAGAAGTAAACGTATATATATGCCAACGAATGTCTTTCAGACAGAAAAGTAAACGTATATATATGCCAACGATTGTCTTTCAGACAGAAAAGGAAACGTATATGTATGCCAACGATTCTCTTTCAGACAGAAAGGATACGTTTATATATGCCAACAATTGTCTCTCAGACAGAAAAGTCTACGTTGAAATGACAACGATTGTCTTTCAGACAGAAAAGAAAACGTATAAATATGCCTACGATTGTCTTTCAGACAGAAAGTATAGATACATATATGCCAGCGAATCACTTTTAGAGAGAAAGGATACGTATATATATCCCACCGATTGTCTTGCAGACAGAAAAGTAAATGTGTATATTTTCCAACGATTGTCTTTCAGAAAGAAAGTAAACGTACATATATGTCAACGGTTGTCTTGCAGACCGAAAAGTAAACGTATATATATGCCAACGATTGTCTTTCAGACAGAAAAGTATACGTTGATTTAACAACGATTGTCTTTCAGACAGAAAAGTAAACGTATATCTATGCACACGATTGTCTTTCAGACGGAAAAGTAAACGTATAAATATGCCAACGGTCATCTTTCAGACAGAAAAGAAAACGTATATTTATGCCAGCGATGGTCTTTCAGACAGAAAAGTAAACGTATAAATGCGCCAACGATTGTCTTTCAGACAGAAAAGTAAACGTTGATGTGACAACGTTTGTCTTTCAGACAGAAAAGTAAACGTACAAAAATGCCATCGATTTTCTTGCTGACAGAAATGTAAACGTATACATATGGCAGCGATTGTCTTTCAGTCAGAAAAGTAAACGTAAATCTATGCACACGATTGTCTTTCAGACGGAAAAGTAAACGTATTGATATGCCAGCGATCGTCTTTCAGACAGAAAAGTAAACGTATAAATGTGCCAACGAGTGTCTTTCAGACAGAAAGTAAACGTATATATATGCCAACGATTGTCCTTCAGACAGAAAAGTAAACGTATATATATGCCAACGATTGTCCTTCAGACAGAAAGTAAACGTATATAAATGCCAACGATTCTTTTTCAGACAGAAAAGAAAACGTATATATATGCCAACGATTGTCTTTCAGAAGGAAAAGTAAACGTATAAATATGCCAACGAATGTCTTTCAGAAAGAAAGTAAACGCATATATATGCCAACGATTGTCTTTCAGACAGAAAAGTAAACTTTCATATATGCCAACGGTTGTCTTTCAGACAGAAAAGTTTACGTTGATATGACAACGATTGTCTTTCAGACAGAAAAGTAAACGTATATATATGCCCACGATAGTCTTTCAGACAGAAAAGTAAACGCATATATACCAACGATTGTCTTTCAGACATAAATATAAACGTTTATATATGCCAACGATTGTCTTTTAGAGAGAAAGAAAACGTATATATATATGCCAACGATTGTCTTTCAGACAGAAAAGTAAACGTATATATATGCCAACGATTATCATTCAGACGGAAAAGTAAATGTATTAATATGCCAGCGATTGTCTTTCAGACAGAAAAGTAAACGTATATATTTTCCAACGATTGTCTTTTAGACACAAGAGTAAACGTTTATATATGCCAACGATTATCTTTCAGACAGTAAAGTAAACGTATATATATGCCAGCGATTATCTTTCAGTCAAAAAGTATACGTTTATCCATGCCAACGAATGTCTTTCAGACAGAAAAGTATACGTTGATATGACAACGATTGTGTTTCAGACTGAAAAGTAAACGTATATATATGCCAACGATTGTCTTTCAGAAGGAAAAGTAAACGTATAAATATGCCAACGAATGTCTTTCAGAAAGAAAGTAAACGCATATATATGCCAACGATTGTCTTTCAGACAGAAAAGTAAACTTACATATATGCCAACGGTTGTCTTTCAGACAGAAAATCAATGTATATGTATGCCAACGATTGTCTTTCAGACAGAAAAGTGACCGTATATATATGCCAACGATTCTCCTTCAGGAGGAAAAGTAAACATATATATATGCCATCGAATGTCTGTCAGACAGAAAGTGAACGCATATCTATGCCAACGATTGTCTTTCAGACAGAAAAGTAAACTTATATATATGCCAACGGTTGTCTTTGAGGCAGAAAAGTCAACCTGTATTTATGCCAACGATTGTCTTTCAGACAGAAATGTAAACGTATATAAATGCCCACGATTGTCTTTCAGGCATAAAAGTAAACGCACATATACCAACGATTGTCTTTCAGACAGAAAAGTAAACGTTTATATATGCCAACGATTGTCTTTCAGACAGAAAGTAAACGTATATATATGCCAACGATTGTCCTCAAAACAGAAAGTATATGTATGTATATGCCAGCGATTTTCTTTCAGACAGAGAAGTAAACGTGTATATTTTCCAACGATTGTCTTTCAGAAAGAAAGTATTCGTACATATATGTCAACGGTTGTCTTGCAGATCGAGAAGTAAACGTATATATATGCCAACGATTGTCTTTAAGACAGAAAAGTATACGTTGATTTAACAACGATTGTCTTTCAGACAGAAAAGTAAACGAAAATCTATGCACACGATTGTCTTTCAGACGGAAAAGAAAACGTATTGTATGCCAGCGATCGTCTTTCAGGCAGAAAAGTAAACGTATATATATGCCAGCGAATCTCTTTCAGTCAAAAAGTATACGTTTATCCATGCCAACGATTGTCTTTCAGACAGAAAAGTATACGTTGATATGACAACGATTGTGTTTCAGACAGAAAAGTAAACGTATATATATGCCAACGATTGTCTTTCAGAAGGAAAAGTAAACGTATATATATGCCAACGATTGTCTTTCAGACAGTAGAGTAAACGTTTATATATGCCAACGATTGTCTTTCAGACAGAAAAGTAAACGTATATTTATGCCAACGATTTTCTTCAAAACAGAAAGTATACGTATATATATGCCAGCGATTCTATTTCAGACAGTAAATTAACGTATATATATGCCAGCGATTCTCTTTCAGTCAAAAAGTATACGTTTATCCATGCCAACGATTGTCTTTCAGACAGAAATGTAAACGTATATATATGCCCACGATTGTCTTTCAGGCATAAAAGTGAACGCACATATACCAACGATTGTCTTTCAGACAGAAAAGTAAACGTTTATATATGCCAACGATTGTTTTTCAGACAGAAAAGTAAACGTATATTAATGCCAACGATTGTCTTTCAGACAGAAAAGTAAACGTTTATATATGCCAACGATTGTCTTTCAGACAGAAAAGTAAACTTACATATATGCCAACGATTGTCTTTCAGACAGAAAGTAAACGTATATATATGCCAACGATTGTCCTCAAAACAGAAAGTATATGTATGTATATGCCAGCGATTTTCTTTCAGACAGATAAGTAAACGTGTATATTTTCCAACGATTGTCTTTCAGAAAGAAAGTATTCGTACATATATGTCAACGGTTGTCTTGCAGATCGAGAAGTAAACGTATATATATGCCAACGATTGTCTTTAAGACAGAAAAGTATAGGTTGATTTAACAACGATTGTCTTTCAGTCAGAAAAGTAAACGAAAATCTATGCACACGATTGTCTTTCAGACGGAAAAGAAAACGTATTGATATGCCAGCGATCGTCTTTCAGGCAGAAAAGTAAACGTATATATATGCCAGCGAATCTCTTTCAGTCAAAAAGTATACGTTTATCCATGACAACGATTGTCTTTCAGACAGAAAAGTATACGTTGATATGACAACGATTGTGTTTCAGACAGAAAAGTAAACGTATATATATGCCAACGATTGTCTTTCAGAAGGAAAAGTAAACGTATATATATGCCAACGAATGTCTTTCAGAAAGAAAGTAAACGCATATATATGCCAACGATTGTCTTTCAGACAGAAAAGTAAACTTACATATATGCCAACGGTTGTCTTTCAGACAGAAAATCAATGTATATATATGCCAACGATTGTCTTTCAGACAGAAAAGTGACCGCATACATATGCCAACGATTCTCTTTCAGAAGGAAAAGTAAACGTATATATATGCCAACGAATGTCTGTCAGACAGAAAGTGAACGCATATATATGCCAACGATTGTCTTTCAGACAGAAAAGTAAACTTATATATCTGCCAACGGTTGTCTTTGAGA
The DNA here is from genome assembly GCA_959347315.1 of Bimastos eiseni. Taxonomy (NCBI): domain Eukaryota; kingdom Metazoa; phylum Annelida; class Clitellata; order Crassiclitellata; family Lumbricidae; genus Bimastos; species Bimastos eiseni. The sequence continues at coordinate 40,047,632 of OY365807.1, read as the reverse complement.
CAGAAAAGTCAACCTATATATATGCCAACGATTGTCTTTCAGACAGAAAAGTAAACGTTTAGATATGCCAACGATTGTTTTTCAGACAGAAAGGTAAACGTATATATGCCAACGATTGTCTTTCAGACAGAAAAGGAAACGTATAAATATGCCAACGATTGTCTTTCAGACAGAAAAGTAGACGTTGATGTGACAACCTTTGTCTTTCAGACAGAAAAGTAAACGTACAAAAATGCCATCGATTTTCTTGCTGACAGAAAAGTGAACGTATACATATGGCAGCGATTGTCTTTCAGTCAGAAAAGTAAACGTAAATCTATGCACACGATTGTCTTTCAGACAGAAAAGTAAACGTATAAATATGCCAACGATTGTCTTTCAGACAGAAAAGTCAACGTATATATATGCCAACGATTCTTTTTCAGACAGAAAAGAAAACGTATATATATGCCAACGATTGTCTTTCAGACAGAAAAGTTTACGTTGATATGACAACGATTGTCTTTCAGACAGAAAGGTAAACGTATATATATGCCCACGATTGTCTTTCAGACACAAAAATAAACGCATATATACCAACGATTGTCTTTCAGACAGAAATGTAAACGTTTATATATGCCGACGATTGTCTTTTATAGAGAAAGAAAACGTATATATATATGCCAACGATTGTCTTTCAGACAAAAAAGTCAACGTATATATATACCAACGATTGTCTTTCATACAGAAAAGTAAACGTTTATATATACCAACGATTGTCTTTCAGACAGAAAAGTAAACGTATATTTATGCCAACGATTGTCTTTCAGACAGAAAAGCAAACGTATATATATGCCAACGATTATCTTCAAAACAGAAAGTATACGTATATATATGCCAGCGATTCTCTTTCAGACAGAAAAGTAACCGTAAATATATGTCAACGATTATCATTCAGACAGAAAAGTAAATGTATTAATATGCCAGCGATTGTCTTTCAGACAGAAAAGTAAACGTATATATTTGCCAACGATTGTCTTTTAGACACAAGAGTAAACGTTTATATATGCCAACGATTATCTTTCAGACAATAAAGTAAACGTATATATATGCCAGCGATTCTTTTTCAGTCAAAAAGTATACGTTTATCCATGCCAACGATTGTCTTTCAGACAGAAAAGTATACGTTGATATGCCAACGATTGTCTTTCAGAAGGAAAAGTAAACGTATACATATGCCTACGATTGTCTTTCAGAAAGAAAGTAAACGCATACATATGCCAACGATTGTCTTTCAGACAGAAAAGTAAACTTACATATATGCCAACGGTTGACTTTCAGACAGAAAATCAATGTATATATATGCCAACGATTGTCTTTCAGACAGAAAAGTGACCGTATATATATGCCAACGATTCTCTTTCAGACGGAAGAGTAAACGTATATATATGCCAACGAATGTCTGTCAGACAGAAAAGTTTACGTTGATATGACAACGATTGTCTTTCAGACAGAAAGGTAAACGTATATATGTGCCCACGATTGTCTTTCAGACAGAAAAGTAAACGCATATATACCAACGATTGTCTTTCAGACAGAAATGTAAACGTTTATATATGCCAACGATTGTCTTTTAGAGAGCAAGAAATCGTATATATATATGCCAACTATTGTCTTTCAGACAGAAAAGTCAACGCATATATATGCCAACGATTGTCTTTCAGACAGAAAAGTAAACGTTTATATATGCCAACGATTGTCTTTCAGACAGAAAAGTAAACGTATATTTATGCCAACGATTGTCTTTCAGACAGAAAAGTAAACGTATATATATGCCAACGATTTTCTTCAAAACAGAAAGTATACGTATATCTATGCCAGCGATTCTCTTTCAGACAGAAAAGTAACCGTATATATGCCAACGATTATCATTCACACAGAAAAGTAAACGTATAAATATGCCAACGGTTATCTTTCAGACAGAAAAGTAAACCTATATCTATGCCAGCGATCGTCTTTCAGAGAGAAAAGTAAGCGCATATATATGCCAACGATTGTCTTTCAGACAGAAAAGTCAACGTATAAAAATGCCAACGAGTGTCTTCTGACAGAAAAGTAAACGTGTACAATAGCCATCGATTGTCTTTCAGAAGGAATAGTAAACGTATATATATGACAACGAATGTCTGTCAGACAGAAAGTGAACGCATATATATGCCAACGATTGTCTTTCAGACAGAAAAGTAAACTTATATATATGCCAACGGTTGTCTTTGAGACAGAAAAGTCAACCTATATTTGTGCCAACGATTGTCTTTCATACAGAAAAGTGAACGTATATATATGCCAACGAATGTCTTTCAGACAGAAAAGTAAACGTATATATATGCCAACGATTGTCTTTCAGACAGAAAAGGAAACGTATATGTATGCCAACGATTCTCTTTCAGACAGAAAGGATACGTTTATATATGCCAACGATTGTCTCTCAGACAGAAAAGTCTACGTTGAATTGACAACGATTGTCTTTCAGACAGAAAAGAAAACGTATAAATATGACTACGATTGTCTTTCAGACAGAAAGTATAGATACATATATGCCAGCGAATCACTTTTAGAGAGAAAGGATACGTATATATATCCCACCGATTGTCTTGCAGACAGAAATGTAAACGTATATATATGCCAACGATTGTCTTTCAGACAGAAAAGTAAATGTGTATATTTTCCAACGATTGTCTTTCAGAAAGAAAGTAAACGTACATATATGTCAACGGTTGTCTTGCAGACCGAAAAGTAAACGTATATATATGCCAACGATTGTCTTTCAGACAGAAAAGTATACGTTGATTTAACAACGATTGTCTTTCAGACAGAAAAGTAAACGTATACCTATGCACACGATTGTCTTTCACACGGAAAAGTAAACGTATAAATATGCCAACGGTCATCTTTCAGACAGAAAAGAAAACGTATATTTATGCCAGCGATGGTCTTTCAGACAGAAAAGTAAACGTATAAATACGCCAACGATTGTCTTTCAGACAGAAAAGTAAACGTTGATGTGACAACGTTTGTCTTTCAGACAGAAAAGTAAACGTACAAAAATGCCATCGATTTTCTTGCTGACAGAAATGTAAACGTATACATATGGCAGCGATTGTCTTTCAGTCAGAAAAGTAAACGTAAATCTATGCACACGATTGTCTTTCAGACGGAAAAGTAAACGTATTGATATGCCAGCGATCGTCTTTCAGACAGAAAAGTAAACGTATAAATATGCCAACGAGTGTCTTTCAGACAGAAAGTAAACGTATATATATGCCAACGATTGTCCTTCAGACAGAAAAGTAAGCGTATATATATGCCAACGATTGTCCTTCAGACAGAAAGTAAACGTATATATATGCCAACGATTCTTTTTCAGACAGAAAAGAAAACGTATATATATGCCAACGATTGTCTTTCAGACAGAAAAGTTTACGTTATATGACAACGATTGTCTTTCAGACAGAAAGGTAAACGTGTATATATGCCCACGATAGTCTGTCAGACAGAAAAGTAAACGCATGTATACCAACGATTGTCTTTCAGACAGAAATATAAACGTTTATATATGCCAACGATTGTCTTTTAGAGAGAAAGAAAACGTATATATATATGCCAACGATTGTCTTTCAGACAGAAAAGTCAACGTATATATATGCCAACGATTGTCTTTCAGACACTAGAGTAAACGTTTATATATGCCAACGATTGTCTTTCAGACAGAAAAGTAAACGTATATTTATGCCAACGATTTTCTTCAAAACAGAAAGTATACGTATATATATGCCAGCGATTCTCTTTCAGACAGTAAATTAACGTATATATATGCCAGCGATTCTCTTTCAGTCAAAAAGTATACGTTTATCCATGCCAACGAATGTCTTTCAGACAGAAAAGTATACGTTGTTATGACAACGATTGTGTTTCAGACAGAAAAGTAAACGTATATATATGCCAACGATTGTCTTTCAGAAGGAAAAGTAAACGTATAAATATGCCAACGAATGTCTTTCAGAAAGAAAGTAAACGCATATATGTGCCAACGATTGTCTTTCAGACAGAAAAGTAAACTTACATATATGCCAACGGTTGTCTTTCAGACAGAAAAGTTTACGTTGATATGACAACGATTGTCTTTCAGACAGAAAAGTAAACGTATATATATGCCCACGATAGTCTTTCAGACAGAAAAGTAAACGCATATATACCAACGATTGTCTTTCAGACATAAATATAAACGTTTATATATGCCAACGATTTTCTTTTAGAGAGAAAGAAAACGTATATATATATGCCAACGATTATCATTCAGACGGAAAAGTAAATGTATTAATATGCCAGCGATTGTCTTTCAGACAGAAAAGTAAACGTATATATTTGCCAACGATTGTCTTTTAGACACAAGAGTAAACGTTTATATATGCCAACGATTATCTTTCAGACAGTAAAGTAAACGTATATATATGCCAGCGATTATCTTTCAGTCAAAAAGTATACGTTTATCCATGCCAACGAATGTCTTTCAGACAGAAAAGTATACGTTGATATGACAACGATTGTGTTTCAGACTGAAAAGTAAACGTATATATATGCCAACGATTGTCTTTCAGAAGGAAAAGTAAACGTATAAATATGCCAACGAATGTCTTTCAGAAAGAAAGTAAACGCATATATATGCCAACGATTGTCTTTCAGACAGAAAAGTAAACTTACATAAATGCCAACGGTTGTCTTTCAGACAGAAAATCAATGTATATGTATGCCAACGATTGTCTTTCAGACAGAAAAGTGACCGTATATATATGCCAACGATTCTCCTTCAGGAGGAAAAGTAAACATATATATATGCCATCGAATGTCTGTCAGACAGAAAAGTAAACTTATATATATGCCAACGGTTGTCTTTGAGGCAGAAAAGTCAACCTGTATATATGCCAACGATTGTCTTTCAGACAGAAATGTAAACGTATATATATGCCCACGATTGTCTTTCAGGCATAAAAGTAAACGCACATATACCAACGATTGTCTTTCAGACAGAAAAGTAAACGTTTATATATGCCAACGATTGTCTTTCAGACAGAAAAGTAAACGTATATTAATGCCAACGATTGTCTTTCAGACAGAAAGTAAACGTATATATATGCCAACGATTGTCCTCAAAACAGAAAGTATATGTATGTATATTCCAGCGATTTTCTTTCAGACAGATAAGTAAACGTGTATATTTTCCAACGATTGTCTTTCAGAAAGAATGTATTCGTACATATATGTCAACGGTTGTCTTGCAGATCGAGAAGTAAACTTATATATATGCCAACGATTGTCTTTAAGACAGAAAAGTATACGTTGATTTAACAACGATTGTCTTTCAGACAGAAAAGTAAACGAAAATCTATGCACACGATTGTCTTTCAGACGGAAAAGAAAACGTATTGATATGCCAGCGATCGTCTTTCAGGCAGAAAAGTAAACGTATAAATATGCCAACGAGTGTCTTTCAGACAGAAAGTAAACGCATATATACCAACGATTGTCTTTCAGACAGAAAGGTAAACGTTTATATATGCCAACGATTGTCTTTTCGAGAGAAAATATACGTATATATATATGCCAACGATTGTCTTTTAGACACAAGAGTAAACGTTTATCCATGCAAACGATTATCTTTCAGATAGTAAAGTAAACGTATATATATGCCAGCGATTCTCTTTCAGTCAAAAAGTATACGTTTATCCATGCCAACGATTGTCTTTCAGACAGAAAAGTATACGTTGATATGACAACGATTGTGTTTCATACAGAAAAGTAAACGTATAAATATGCCAACGATTGTCTTTCAGAAGGAAAAGTAAACGTATATATATGCCAACGAATGTCTTTCAGAAAGAAAGTAAACGCATATATATGCCAACGACTGTCTTTCAGACAGAAAAGTAAACTTGCATATAAGCCAACGGTTGTCTTTCAGACAGAAAATCAATGTGTCTATGCCAACGATTGTCTTTCAGACAGAAAAGTGAACGTTTATATATGCCAACGATTCTCTTTCAGACGGAAAAGTAAACGTATATATATGCCAACGAATGTCTGTCAGACAGAAAAGTTTACGTTGATATGACAACGATTGTCTTTCAGACAGAAAGGTAAACGTATATATATGCCCACGATTGTCTTTCAGACAGAAAAGTAAACGCATATATACCAACGATTGTCTTTCAGGCAGAAATGTAAACGTATATATATGCCAACGATTGTCTTTTAGAGAGCAAGAAATCGTATATATATATGCCAACGATTGTCTTTCAGAAGGAAAAGTAAACGTATATATATGCCAACGAATGTCTTTCAGAAAGAAAGTAAACGCATATATATGCCAACGATTGTCTTTCAGACAGAAAAGTAAACTTACATATATGCCAACGGTTGTCTTTTAGACAGAAAATCAATGTATATATATGCCAACGAATGTCTTTCAGACAGAAAAGTAAACTTATATATATGCCAACGTTTGTCTTTGAGACAGAAAAGTCAACCTATATATATGCCAACGATTGTCTTTCAGACAGAAAAGAAAACGTGTATTTATGCCAACGATTGTCCTTCAGACAGAAAAGTAAACGTATTAGTATGCCAACGTTAGTTTTTCAAACAGAAAAGAAAACGTATATATATGCCAACGATTGTCTTTCAGACAGAAAAGTAAACGTATATATATGCCAACGATTGTCTTTCAGAAAGAAAGTAAACGTATATATATGCCAACGATTGTCTTTAAGACAGAAAAGTCAACGTATTAGTATGCCAACGTTTGTCTTTCAAACAGAAAAGTAAACGCATATGTACCAACGATTGTCTTTCAAACAGAAAAGAAAACGTATATATATGCCAACGACTGTCTTTCAGACAGAAAAAGCCCTCGTTGATATGACAACGATTGTCTTTCAGACAGAAAAGCAAACGTATAAAAATGCCAACGATTGTCCTTCAGACAGAAAGGTAAACGTATATATATGCCCACGATTGTCTTTCAGACAGAAAAGTAAACGCATATGTACCAACGATTGTCTTTCAGACAGAAAAGTAAACGTTTATATATGCCAACGATTGTCTTTGAGACAGAAAATAAACGTATATTTATGCCAACGATTGTCTTTCAGACAGAAAAGTAAACGTATATACATGCCAACGATTGTCTTCAAAAAAGAAAGTACACGTATATATATGCCAGCGATTCTCTTTCAGACAGAAAAGTAACCGTATATATATCCCAAGGATTATCATTCAGACAGAAAAGTAAACGTATTAATATGCCAGCGATTGTCTTGCAGACAAAAAAGTAAACGTATATATATGCCAACGATTGTCTTTTAGACACAAGAGTAGACGTTTATATATGCCAACGATTATCTTTCAGACAGTAAGGTAAACGTATATATACGCCAGCGATTCTCTTTCAGTCAAAAAGTATACGTTTATCCATGCCAACGATTGTCTTTCAGACAGAAAAGTATACGTTGATATGACAACGATTGTCTTTCAGACAGAAATGTAAACGTTTATAAATGCACACGTTTGTCTTTTAGAGAGAAAGTAAACGTATATATATATGCCAACGATTGTCTTTCAGACAGAAAAGTCAACGTATATATATGCCAACGATTGTCTTTCAGACAGAAAAGTAAACGTTTATACATGCCAACGATTGTCTTTCAGACAGAAGAGTTTACGTTAATATGACAACGATTGTCTTTCAGAAAGAAAAGTCAATGCATTAATATGCCAACGATTGTTTTTGAAACAGAAAAGAAAACGCATATGTATGCCAACGATTGTCTTTCAGACAGAAAAGCTTACGTTGATATGACAACGATTGTCTTTCAGACAGAAAAGTAAACGTATAAAAATGCCAACGATTGTCTTTCAGACAGAAAAGTAAACGTATATATATGCCCGCGATTGTCTTTCAGACAGAAAAGTAAACGCATATATACCAACGATTGTCTTTCAGACAGAAAGGTCAACGTTTATATATGCCAACGATTGTCTTTTAGAGAGAAAGTAAACGTATATATATGCCAGCGATTGTCTTTCAGACAGAAAAGTCAACGTATATATATGCCAACGATTGTCTTTCAGACAGAAAAGTAAACGTATATATATGCCAACGATTGTCTTTCAGACAGAAAAGTAAACGTATATATACGCAAACGATTGCCTTCAAAACAGAAAGTATACGTTTATAAATGCCAGCGATTCTCTGTCAGACAGAAAAGTAACCCTATATTAATGCCAACGATTATCATTCAGACAGAAATGTAAACGTATATATATGCCAACGATTGTCTTTTAGACACAAGAGTAAACGTTTATATGTGCCAACGATTATCTTTCTGACAGAAAAGTAAACGTATATATAAGCCAGCGATTCTCTTTCAGTCAAAAAGTATACGTTTATCCATACCAACGATTGTCTTTCAGACAGAAAAGTATACGTTGATATGACAACGATTGTCCTTCTGACAGAAAAGTCAACGTATAAAAATGCCAACGATTGTCTTCAGACAGAAAAGTAAACGTACATATATGCCAACGTTTGTCTTTCAGACAGAAAAGTAAACGTAAATATATGCCTACGAATGTCTTTCAGACAGACAGTGAACGCATATATATGCCAACGATTGTCTTTCAGTCCGAAGAGTAAACTTATATATATGCCAACGGTTGTCTTTCAGACAAAAAAGTCAACCTATATATATACCAACGATTGCCTTTCAGACAGAAAAGTAAACGTCTATATTTGCCAACGGTTGTCTTTCAGAAGGAAAAGTAAACGTATATATTTGCCAACGAATTTCTTTCAGACAGAAAGTAAACGCATATAGATGCCAGCGGTTGTCTTTCAGACAGAAAAGTAAACGCATATATATGCCATCGGTTGTCTTTCAGACAGATAATCAACGTTTATATATGCCAACGATTGTCTTTCAGACAGAAAAGTAACCGTATATACATGCCAACGATTGTCTTTCAGACAGAACAGTAAACGTATATCTATGCACACGATTGTCTTTCAGACAGAAAAGAACACGTATATATATGCCAACGATTGTCTTTCAGAAAGAAAAGTTTACATTGATATGACAACGATTGTCTTTCAGACAGAAAAGTAAACGTATAAAAATGCCAACGATTGTCTTTCAGACAGAAAGGTAAACGTATATATATGCCAACGATTGTCTTTCAGACAGAAAAGTGAACGCATATATACCAACGATCGCCTTTCAGGCAAAAAGGTAAACGTTTATATATGCCAACGATTGTCTTTCAGACAGAAAAGTAAACGTATAAAAATGCCAACGATTGTCTTCAGACAGAAAAGTAAACGTACATATATGCCAACGATTGTCTTTCAGACAAAAAAGTTAACGTATATATATGCCAACGATTGTCTTTCAGACAGAAGAGTATACGTTGATATGACAACGATTGTCTTTCAGACAGAAAAGTAAACGCATATATATGCCAACGGTTGTCTTTCAGACAGAAAAGTAAACGCATATATATGCCAACGGTTGTCTTTCAGACAGAAAATCAACGTATATATATGCCAACGATTGTCTTTCAGACAGAAAAGTTACCGTATATACATGCCAACGATTGTCTTTCAGACAGAACAGTAAACGTATATCTATGCACACGATTGTCTTTCAGACAGATAAGTAAACGCATATTTATGCCAACGATTGTCTTTCAGACAGAAAAGTATACGTTGATGTGACAACGATTGTCTTTCAGACAGAAAAGTAAACGTTTGTATAAGCCAACGATTATCTTTCAGACAGAAAAGTAAACGTATATATATGCCAACGACCGTCTTTCAAACAGAAAGGTGACCGCATAAATATGCCAACGATTCTCTTTCAGACAGAACAGTAAACGTATATCTATGCACACGATTGTCTTGCAGACGGAAAAGTAAACGTAAAAATATGCCAACGGTTATCTTTCAGACAGAAAAGTAAACCTATATCTATGCCAGCGATCGTCTTTCAGAGAGAAAAGTAAACGTATAAATATGCCAACGATTGTCTTTCAGACAGAAAAGTCAACGTATATATATGCCAACGATTCTTTTTCAGACAGAAAAGAAAACGTATATATATGCCAACGATTGTCTTTCAGACAGAAAAGTTTACGTTGATATGACAACGATTGTCTTTCAGACAGAAAGGTAAACGTATATATATGCCCACGATTGTCTTTCAGACACAAAAATAAACGCATATATACCAACGATTGCCTTTCAGACAGAAATGTAAACGTTTATATATGCCGACGATTGTCTTTTATGGAGAAAGAAAACGTAGATATATATGCCAACGATTGTCTTTCAGACAGAAAAGTATACGTTGATATGCCAACGATTGTCTTTCAGAAGGAAAAGTAAACGTATACATATGCCTACGATTGTCTTTCAGAAAGAAAGTAAACGCATACATATGCCAACGATTGTCTTTCAGACAGAAAAGTAAACTTACATATATGCCAACGGTTGACTTTCAGACAGAAAATCAATGTATATATATGCCAACGATTCTCTTTCAGACGGAAAAGTAAACGTATATATATGCCAACGAATGTCTGTCAGACAGAAAAGTTTACGTTGATATGGCAACGATTGTCTTTCAGACAGAAAGGTAAACGTATATATATGCCCACGATTGTCTTTCAGACAGAAAAGTAAACGCATATATACCAACGATTGTCTTTCAGACAGAAATGTAAACGTTTATATATGCCAACGATTGTCTTTTAGAGAGCAAGAAATCGTATATATATATGCCAACGATTGTCTTTCAGACAGAAAAGTCAACGCATATATATGCCAACGATTGTCTTTCAGACAGAAAAGTAAACGTTTATATATGCCAACGATTGTCTTTCAGACAGAAAAGTAAACGTATATTTATGCCAACGATTGTCTTTCAGACAGAAAAGTAAACGTATATATATGCCAACGATTTTCTTCAAAACAGAAAGTATACGTATATCTATGCCAGCGATTCTCTTTCAGACAGAAAAGTAACCGTATATATATGCCAACGATTATCATTCAGACAGAAAAGTAAACGTATAAATATGCCAACGGTTATCTTTCAGACAGAAAAGTAAACCTATATCTATGCCAGCGATCGTCTTTCAGAGAGAAAAGTAAGCGCATATATATGCCAACGATTGTATTTCAGACAGAAAAGTCAACGTATAAAAATGCCAACGAGTGTCTTCTGACAGAAAAGTAAACGTGTACAATAGCCATCGATTGTCTTTCAGAAGGAATAGTAAACGTATATATATGCCAACGATTGTCTTTCAGACAGAAAAGTAAACTTATATATATGCCATCGGTTGTCTTTGAGACAGAAAAGTCAACCTATATTTATGCCAACGATTGTCTTTCATACAGAAAAGTAAACGTATATATATTCCAACGAATGTCTTTCAGACAGAAAAGTAAACGTATATATATGCCAACGATTGTCTTTCAGACAGAAAAAGAAACGTATATGTATGCCAACGATTCTCTTTCAGACAGAAAGGATACGTTCATATATGCCAACGATTGTCTCTCAGACAGAAAAGTCTACGTTGAAATGATAACGATTGTCTTTCAGACAGAAAAGAAAACGAATAAATATGCCTACGATTGTCTTTCAGACAGAAAGTATAGATACATATATGCCAGCGAATCTCTTTTAGAGAGAAAGGATACGTATATATATCCCACCGATTGTCTTGCAGACAGAAATGTAAACGTATATATATGCCAACGATTGTCTTTCAGACAGAAAAGTAAATGTGTATATTTTCCAACGATTGTCTTTCAGAAAGAAAGTAAACGTACATATATGTCAACGGTTGTCTTGCAGACCGAAAAGTAAACGTATATATATGCCAACGATTGTCTTTCAGACAGAAAAGTATACGTTGATTTAACAACGATTGTCTTTCAGACAGAAAAGTAAACGTATATCTATGCACACGATTATCTTTCAGACGGAAAAGTAAACGTATAAATATGCCAACGGTCATCTTTCAGACAGAAAAGAAAACGTATATTTATGCCAGCGATGGTCTTTCAGACAGAAAAGTAAACGTATAAATACGCCAACGATTGTCTTTCAGACAGAAAAGTAAACGTTGATGTGACAACGTTTGTCTTTCAGACAGAAAATTAAACGTACAAAAATGCCATCGATTTTCTTGCTGACAGAAATGTAAACGTATACATATGGCAGCGATTGTCTTTCAGTCAGAAAAATAAACGTAAATCTATGCACACGATTGTCTTTCAGACGGAAAAGTAAACGTATTGATATGCCAGCGATCGTCTTTCAGACAGAAAAGTAAACGTATAAATATGCCAACGAGTGTCTTTCAGACAGAAAGTAAACGTATATATATGCCAACGATTGTCCTTCAGACAGAAAAGTAAACGTATATATATGCCAACGATTGTCCTTCAGACAGAAAGTAAACGTATATATATGCCAACGATTCTTTTTCAGACAGAAATAAAAACGTATATATATGCCAACGATTGTCTTTCAGACAGAAAAGTTTACGTTGATATGACAACGATTGTCTTTCAGACAGAAAGGTAAACGTATATATATGCCCACGATAGTCTTTCAGACAGAAAAGTAAACGCATGTATACCAACGATTGTCTTTCAGACAGAAATATAAACGTTTATATATGCCAACGATTGTCTTTTAGAGAGAAAGAAAACGTATATATTTATGCCAACGATTGTCTTTCAGACAGAAAAGTCAACGTATATATATGCCAACGATTGTCTTTCAGACAGTAGAGTAAACGTTTATATATGCCAACGATTGTCTTTCAGACAGAAAAGTAAACGTATATATATGCCAGCGATTCTCTTTCAGTCAAAAAGTATACGTTTATCCATGCCAACGAATGTCTTTCAGACAGAAAAGTATACGTTGTTATGACAACGATTGTGTTTCAGACAGAAAAGTAAACGTATATATATGCCAACGATTGTCTTTCAGAAGGAAAAGTAAACGTATAAATATGCCAACGAATGTCTTTCAGAAAGAAAGTAAACGCATATATATGCCAACGATTGTCTTTCAGACAGAAAAGTAAACTTCCATATATGCCAACGGTTGTCTTTCAGACAGAAAAATTTACGTTGATATGACAACGATTGTCTTTCAGACAGAAAAGTAAACGTATATATATGCCCACGATAGTCTTTCAGACAGAAAAGTAAACGCATAAATACCAACGATTGTCTTTCAGACATAAATATAATCGTTTATATATGCCAACGATTGTCTTTTAGAGAGAAAGAAAACGTATATATATATGCCAACGATTGTCTTTCAGACAGAAAAGTCAACGTATATATATGCCAACGATTATCATTAAGACGGAAAAGTAAATGTATTAATACGCCAGCGATTGTCTTTCAGACAGAAAAGTAAACGTATATATTTGCCAACGATTGTCTTTTAGACACAAGAGTAAACGTTTATATATGCCAACGATTATCTTTCAGACAGTAAAGTAAACGTATATATATGCCAGCGATTCTCTTTCAGTCAAAAAGTTGACGTTTATCCATGCCAACGAATGTCTTTCAGACAGAAAAGTATACGTTGATATGACAACGATTGTGTTTCAGACAGAAAAGTAAACGAAAATATATGCCAACGATTGTCTTTCAGAAGGAAAAGTAAACGTATAAATATGCCAACGAATGTCTTTCAGAAAGAAAGTAAACGCATATATATGCCAACGAATGTCTGTCAGACAGAAAAGTTTACGTTGATATGACAACGATTGTCTTTCAGACAGAAAAGTAAACGTATATATATGCCCACGATTGTCTTTCAGACAGAAAAGTAAACGCATATATACCAACGATTGTCTTTCAGGCAGAAATGTAAACGTTTATATGTGCCAACGATTGTCTTTTAGAGAGCAAGAAACCGTATATATATATGCCAACGATTGTCTTTCAGACAGAAAAGTCAACGCATATATATGCCAACGATTGTCTTTCAGACAGAAAAGTAAACGTTTATATATGCCAACGATTGTCTTTCAGACAGAAAAGTAAACGTATATTTATGCCAACGTTTGTCTTTCAGACAGAAAAGTAAACGTATATATATGCCAACGATTTTCTTCAAAACAGAAAGTATACGAATATATATGCCAGCGATTCTCTTTCAGACAGAAAAGTAACCGTATATATTTGCCAACGATTGTCTTTTAGACACATGAGTAAACGTTTATATATGCCATCGATTATCTTTCAGACAGTAAAGTAAACGTATATATATGCCAGCGAATCTCTTTCAGTCAAAAAGTATACGTTTATCCATGCCAACGATTGTCTTTCAGACAGAAAAGTATACGTTGATATGACAACGATTGTGTTTCAGACAGAAAAGTAAACGTATATATATGCCAACGTTTGTCTTTCAGAAGGAAAAGTAAACGTATATATATGCCAACGAATGTCTTTCAGAAAGAAAGTAAACGCATATATATGCCAACGATTGTCTTTCAGACAGAAAAGTAAACTTACATATATGCCAACGGTTGTCTTTTAGACAGAAAATCAATGTATATATATGCCAACGATTGTCTTTCAGACAGAAAAGTGACCGTATATATATGCCAACGATTCTCTTTCAGAAGGAAAAGTAAACGTATATATATGCCAACGAATGTCTGTCAGACAGAAAGTGAACGCATATATATGCCAACGATTGTCTTTCAGACAGAAAAGTAAACTTATATATGCCAACGTTTGTCTTTGAGACAGAAAAGTCAACCTATATATATGCCAACGATTGTCTTTCAGACAGAAAAGAAAACGTGTATTTATGCCAACGATTGTCCTTCAGACAGAAAAGTAAACGTATTAGTATGCCAACGTTTGTTTTTCAAACAGAAAAGAAAACTTATATATATGCCAACGATTGTCTTTCAGACAGAAAAGTAAACGTATATATATGCCAACGATTGTCTTTCAGAAAGAAAGTAAACGTATATATATGCCAACGATTGTCTTTAAGACAGAAAAGTCAACGTATTAGTATGCCAACGTTTGTTTTTCAAACAGAAAAGAAAACGTATATATATGCCAACGACTGTCTTTCAGACAGAAAAAGCTTACGTTGATATGAAAACGATTGTCTTTCAGACAGAAAAGCAAACGTATAAAAATGCCAACGATTGTCCTTCAGACAGAAAGGTAAACGTATATATTTGCCAACGATTGTCTTTTAGACACAAGAGTAAACGTTTATATATGCCATCGATTATCTTTCAGACAGTAAAGTAAACGTATATATATGCCAGCGAATCTCTTTCAGTCAAAAAGTATACGTTTATCCATGCCAACGATTGTCTTTCAGACAGAAAAGTATACGTTGATATGACAACGATTGTGTTTCAGACAGAAAAGTAAACGTATATATATGCCAACGATTGTCTTTCAGAAGGAAAAGTAAACGTATATATATGCCAACGAATGTCTTTCAGAAAGAAAGTAAACGCATATATATGCCAACGATTGTCTTTCAGACAGAAAAGTAAACTTACATATATGCCAACGGTTGTCTTTTAGACAGAAAATCAATGTATATATATGCCAACGATTGTCTTTCAGACAGAAAAGTGACCGTATATATATGCCAACGATTCTCTTTCAGAAGGAAAAGTAAACGTATATATATGCCAACGAATGTCTGTCAGACAGAAAGTGAACGCATATATATGCCAACGATTGTCTTTCAGACAGAAAAGAAAACTTATATATATGCCAACGTTTGTCTTTGAGACAGAAAAGTCAACCTATATATATGCCAACGATTGTCTTTCAGACAGAAAAGAAAACGTGTATTTATGCCAACGATTGTCCTTCAGACAGAAAAGTAAACGTATTAGTATGCCAACGTTTGTTTTTCAAACAGAAAAGAAAACTTATATATATGCCAACGATTGTCTTTCAGACAGAAAAGTAAACGTATATATATGCCAACGATTGTCTTTCAGAAAGAAAGTAAACGTATATATATGCCAACGATTGTCTTTAAGACAGAAAAGTCAACGTATTAGTATGCCAACGTTTGTTTTTCAAACAGAAAAGAAAACGTATATATATGCCAACGACTGTCTTTCAGACAGAAAAAGCTTACGTTGATATGACAACGATTGTCTTTCAGACAGAAAAGCAAACGTATAAAAATGCCAACGATTGTCCTTCAGACAGAAAGGTAAACGTATATATATGCCCACGATTGTCTTTCAGGCAGAAAAGTAAACGCATATGTACCAACGATTGTCTTTCATACAGAAATGTAAACGTTTATATATGCCAACGTTTGTCTTTTAGAGAGAAAGTAAACGTATATATATATGCCAACGATTGTCTTTCAGACAGAAAATAAACGTATATTTATGCCAACGATTGTCTTTCAGACAGAAAAGTAAACGTATATACATGCCAACGATTGTCTTCAAAAAAGAAAGTACACGTATATATATGCCAGCGATTCTCTTTCAGACAGAAAAGTAACCGTATATATATCCCAAGGATTATCATTCAGACAGAAAAGTAAACGTATTAATATGCCAGCGATTGTCTTTCAGACAAAAAAGCAACCGTATATATATGCCAACGATTGTCTTTTAGACACAAGAGTAGGCGTTTATATATGCCAACGATTATCTTTCAGACAGTAAAGTAAACGTATATATATGCCAGCGATTCTCTTTCAGTCAAAAAGTATACGCTTTTCCATGCCAACGATTGTCTTTCAGACAGAAAAGTATACGTTGATATGACAACGATTGTGTTTCAGACAGAAAAGTCAACGTATAAAAATGCCAACGATTGTCTTCAGACAGAAAAGTAAGCGTATATATATGCCAAAGATTTTCTTTCAGAATGAAAAGTAAACGTATATATATGCCAACGAATGTCTTTCAGACAGAAAGTAAACGCATATATATGCCAACGATTGTCTTTCAGACAGAAAAGTAAACTTACATATATGCCAACGGTTGTCTTTCAGACAGAAAATCAATGTATATATATGCCAACGATTGTATTTCAGACAGAAAGGTAAACGTATATATATGCCCACGATTGTCTTTCAGACAGAAAAGTAAACGCATATATATGCCAACGATTGTCTTTCTGACAGAAATGTAAACGTTTATATATGCACACGTTTGTCTTTTAGAGAGAAAGTAAACGTATATATATATGCCAACGATTGTCTTTCAGACAGAAAAGACAACGTATATATATGCCAACGATTGTCTTTCAGACAGAAAAGTAAACGTTTATATATGCCAACGATTGTCTTTCAGACAGAAGAGTATACGTTAATATGACAACGATTGTCTTTCAGACAGAAAAGTAAACGTATATATATGCCCGCGATTGTCTTTCAGACAGAAAAGTAAATGCATATATACCAACGATTGTCTTTCAGACAGAAAGGTCAACGTTTATATATGCCAACGATTGTCTTTTAGAGAGAAAAGTAAACGTATATATATGCCAACGATTCTCTTTCAGAAGGAACAGTAAACGTATATATATGCCAACGAATGTCTGTCAGACAGAAAGTGAACGCATATATATGCCAACGATTGTCTTTCAGACAGAAAAGTAAACTTATATATATGCCAACGTTTGTCTTTGAGACAGAAAAGTCAACCTATATATATGCCAACGATTGTCTTTCAGACTGAAAAGAAAACGTGTATTTATGCCAACGATTGTCCTTCAGACAGAAAAGTAAACGTATTAGTATGCCAACGTTTGTTTTTCAAACAGAAAAGAAAACTTATATATATGCCAACGATTGTCTTTCAGACAGAAAAGTAAACGTATATATATGCCAACGATTGTCTTTCAGAAAGAAAGTAAACGTATATATTTGCCAACGATTGTCTTTAAGACAGAAAAGTCAACGTATTAGTATGCCAACGTTTGTTTTTCAAACAGAAAAGAAAACGTATATATATGCCAACGACTGTCTTTCAGACAGAAAAAGCTTACGTTGATATGACAACGATTGTCTTTCAGACAGAAAAGCAAACGTATAAAAATGCCAACGATTGTCCTTCAGACAGAAAGGTAAACGTATATATATGCCCACGATTGTCTTTCAGACAGAAAAGTAAACGCATATGTACCAACGATTGTCTTTCATACAGAAATGTAAACGTTTATATATGCCAACGTTTGTCTTTTAGAGAGAAAGTAAACGTATATATATATGCCAACGATTGTCTTTCAGACAGAAAAGTCAACGTATATATGCCAACGATTGTCTTTCAGACAGAAAAGTAAACGTTTATATATGCCAACGATTGTCTTTGAGACAGAAAATAAACGTATATTTATGCCAACGATTGTCTTTCAGACAGAAAAGTAAACGTATATACATGCCAACGATTGTCTTCAAAATAGAAAGTACACGTATATATATGCCAGCGATTCTCTTTCAGACAGAAAAGTAACCGTATATATATCCCAAGGATTATCATTCAGACAGAAAAGTAAACGTATACCTATGCACACGATTGTCTTTCACACGGAAAAGTAAACGTATAAATATGCCAACGGTCATCTTTCAGACAGAAAAGAAAACGTATATTTATGCCAGCGATGGTCTTTCAGACAGAAAAGTAAACGTATAAATACGCCAACGATTGTCTTTCAGACAGAAAAGTAAACGTTGATGTGACAACGTTTGTCTTTCAGACAGAAAAGTAAACGTACAAAAATGCCATCGATTTTCTTGCTGACAGAAATGTAAACGTATACATATGGCAGCGATTGTCTTTCAGTCAGAAAAGTAAACGTAAATCTATGCACACGATTGTCTTTCAGACGGAAAAGTAAACGTATTGATATGCCAGCGATCGTCTTTCAGACAGAAAAGTAAACGTATAAATATGCCAACGAGTGTCTTTCAGACAGAAAGTAAACGTATATATATGCCAACGATTGTCCTTCAGACAGAAAAGTAAGCGTATATATATGCCAACGATTGTCCTTCAGACAGAAAGTAAACGTATATATATGCCAACGATTCTTTTTCAGACAGAAAAGAAAACGTATATATATGCCAACGATTGTCTTTCAGACAGAAAAGTTTACGTTATATGACAACGATTGTCTTTCAGACAGAAAGGTAAACGTGTATATATGCCCACGATAGTCTGTCAGACAGAAAAGTAAACGCATGTATACCAACGATTGTCTTTCAGACAGAAATATAAACGTTTATATATGCCAACGATTGTCTTTTAGAGAGAAAGAAAACGTATATATATATGCCAACGATTGTCTTTCAGACAGAAAAGTCAACGTATATATATGCCAACGATTGTCTTTCAGACAGTAGAGTAAACGTTTATATATGCCAACGATTGTCTTTCAGACAGAAAAGTAAACGTATATTTATGCCAACGATTTTCTTCAAAACAGAAAGTATACGTATATATATGCCAGCGATTCTCTTTCAGACAGTAAATTAACGTATTTATATGCCAGCGATTCTCTTTCAGTCAAAAAGTATACGTTTATCCATGCCAACGAATGTCTTTCAGACAGAAAAGTATACGTTGTTATGACAACGATTGTGTTTCAGACAGAAAAGTAAACGTATATATATGCCAACGATTGTCTTTCAGAAGGAAAAGTAAACGTATAAATATGCCAACGAATGTCTTTCAGAAAGAAAGTAAACGCATATATGTGCCAACGATTGTCTTTCAGACAGAAAAGTAAACTTACATATATGCCAACGGTTGTCTTTCAGACAGAAAAGTTTACGTTGATATGACAACGATTGTCTTTCAGACAGAAAAGTAAACGTATATATATGCCCACGATAGTCTTTCAGACAGAAAAGTAAACGCATATATACCAACGATTGTCTTTCAGACATAAATATAAACGTTTATATATGCCAACGATTTTCTTTTAGAGAGAAAGAAAACGTATATATATATGCCAACGATTATCATTCAGACGGAAAAGTAAATGTATTAATATGCCAGCGATTGTCTTTCAGACAGAAAAGTAAACGTATATATTTGCCAACGATTGTCTTTTAGACACAAGAGAAAACGTTTATATATGCCAACGATTATCTTTCAGACAGTAAAGTAAACGTATATATATGCCAGCGATTATCTTTCAGTCAAAAAGTATACGTTTATCCATGCCAACGAATGTCTTTCAGACAGAAAAGTATACGTTGATATGACAACGATTGTGTTTCAGACTGAAAAGTAAACGTATATATATGCCAACGATTGTCTTTCAGAAGGAAAAGTAAACGTATAAATATGCCAACGAATGTCTTTCAGAAAGAAAGTAAACGCATATATATGCCAACGATTGTCTTTCAGACAGAAAAGTAAACTTACATATATGCCAACGGTTGTCTTTCAGACAGAAAATCAATGTATATGTATGCCAACGATTGTCTTTCAGACAGAAAAGTGACCGTATATATATGCCAACGATTCTCCTTCAGGAGGAAAAGTAAACATATATATATGCCATCGAATGTCTGTCAGACAGAAAAGTAAACTTATATATATGCCAAAGGTTGTCTTTGAGGCAGAAAAGTCAACCTGTATATATGCCAACGATTGTCTTTCAGACAGAAATGTAAACGTATATATATGCCCACGATTGTCTTTCAGGCATAAAAGTAAACGCACATATACCAACGATTGTCTTTCAGACAGAAAAGTAAACGTTTATATATGCCAACGATTGTCTTTCAGACAGAAAAGTAAACGTATATTAATGCCAACGATTGTCTTTCAGACAGAAAGTAAACGTATATATATGCCAACGATTGTCCTCAAAACAGAAAGTATATGTATGTATATTCCAGCGATTTTCTTTCAGACAGATAAGTAAACGTGTATATTTTCCAACGATTGTCTTTCAGAAAGAAAGTATTCGTACACATATGTCAACGGTTGTCTTGCAGATCGAGAAGTAAACTTATATATATGCCAACGATTGTCTTTAAGACAGAAAAGTATACGTTGATTTAACAACGATTGTCTTTCAGACAGAAAAGTAAACGAAAATCTATGCACACGATTGTCTTTCAGACGGAAAAGAAAACGTATTGATATGCCAGCGATCGTCTTTCAGGCAGAAAAGTAAACGTATAAATATGCCAACGAGTGTCTTTCAGACAGAAAGTAAACGCATATATACCAACGATTGTCTTTCAGACAGAAAGGTAAACGTTTATATATGCCAACGATTGTCTTTTAGAGAGAAAATATACGTATATATATATGCCAACGATTGTCTTTTAGACACAAGAGTAAACGTTTATCCATGCAAACGATTATCTTTCAGATAGTAAAGTAAACGTATATATATGCCAGCGATTCTCTTTCAGTCAAAAAGTATACGTTTATCCATGCCAACGATTGTCTTTCAGACAGAAAAGTATACGTTGATATGACAACGATTGTGTTTCATACAGAAAAGTAAACGTATAAATATGCCAACGATTGTCTTTCAGAAGGAAAAGTAAACGTATATATATGCCAACGAATGTCTTTCAGAAAGAAAGTAAACGCATATATATGCCAACGACTGTCTTTCAGACAGAAAAGTAAACTTGCATATAGGCCAACGGTTGTCTTTCAGACAGAAAATCAATGTGTCTATGCCAACGATTGTCTTTCAGACAGAAAAGTGAACGTTTATATATGCCAACGATTCTCTTTCAGACGGAAAAGTAAACGTATATATATGCCAACGAATGTCTGTCAGACAGAAAAGTTTACGTTGATATGACAACGATTGTCTTTCAGACAGAAAGGTAAACGTATATATATGCCCACGATTGTCTTTCAGACAGAAAAGTAAACGCATATATACCAACGATTGTCTTTCAGGCAGAAATGTAAACGTATATATATGCCAACGATTGTCTTTTAGAGAGCAAGAAATCGTATATATATATGCCAACGATTGTCTTTCAGAAGGAAAAGTAAACGTATATATATGCCAACGAATGTCTTTCAGAAAGAAAGTAAACGCATATATATGCCAACGATTGTCTTTCAGACAGAAAAGTAAACTTACATATATGCCAACGGTTGTCTTTTAGACAGAAAATCAATGTATATATATGCCAACGAATGTCTTTCAGACAGAAAAGTAAACTTATATATATGCCAACGTTTGTCTTTGAGACAGAAAAGTCAACCTATATATATGCCAACGATTGTCTTTCAGACAGAAAAGAAAACGTGTATTTATGCCAACGATTGTCCTTCAGACAGAAAAGTAAACGTATTAGTATGCCAACGTTTGTTTTTCAAACAGAAAAGAAAACGTATATATATGCCAACGATTGTCTTTCAGACAGAAAAGTAAACGTATATATATGCCAACGATTGTCTTTCAGAAAGAAAGTAAACGTATATATATGCCAACTATTGTCTTTAAGACAGAAAAGTCAACGTATTAGTATGCCAACGTTTGTCTTTCAAACAGAAAAGTAAACGCATATGTACCAACGATTGTCTTTCAAACAGAAAAGAAAACGTATATATATGCCAACGACTGTCTTTCAGACAGAAAAAGCCCTCGTTGATATGACAACGATTGTCTTTCAGACAGAAAAGCAAACGTATAAAAATGCCAACGATTGTCCTTCAGACAGAAAGGTAAACGTATATATATGCCCACGATTGTCTTTCAGACAGAAAAGTAAACGCATATGTACCAACGATTGTCTTTCAGACAGAAAAGTAAACGTTTATATATGCCAACGATTGTCTTTGAGACAGAAAATAAACGTATATTTATGCCAACGATTGTCTTTCAGACAGAAAAGTAAACGTATATACATGCCAACGATTGTCTTCAAAAAAGAAAGTACACGTATATATATGCCAGCGATTCTCTTTCAGACAGAAAAGTAACCGTATATATATCCCAAGGATTATCATTCAGACAGAAAAGTAAACGTATTAATATGCCAGCGATTGTCTTGCAGACAAAAAAGTAAACGTATATATATGCCAACGATTGTCTTTTAGACACAAGAGTAGACGTTTATATATGCCAACGATTATCTTTCAGACAGTAAGGTAAACGTATATATACGCCAGCGATTCTCTTTCAGTCAAAAAGTATACGTTTATCCATGCCAACGATTGTCTTTCAGACAGAAAAGTATACGTTGATATGACAACGATTGTCTTTCAGACAGAAATGTAAACGTTTATAAATGCACACGTTTGTCTTTTAGAGAGAAAGTAAACGTATATATATATGCCAACGATTGTCTTTCAGACAGAAAAGTCAACGTATATATATGCCAACGATTGTCTTTCAGACAGAAAAGTAAACGTTTATACATGCCAACGATTGTCTTTCAGACAGAAGAGTTTACGTTAATATGACAACGATTGTCTTTCAGAAAGAAAAGTCAATGCATTAATATGCCAACGATTGTTTTTGAAACAGAAAAGAAAACGCATATGTATGCCAACGATTGTCTTTCAGACAGAAAAGCTTACGTTGATATGACAACGATTGTCTTTCAGACAGAAAAGTAAACGTATAAAAATGCCAACGATTGTCTTTCAGACAGAAAAGTAAACGTATATATATGCCCGCGATTGTCTTTCAGACAGAAAAGTAAACGCATATATACCAACGATTGTCTTTCAGACAGAAAGGTCAACGTTTATATATGCCAACGATTGTCTTTTAGAGAGAAAGTAAACGTATATATATGCCAGCGATTGTCTTTCAGACAGAAAAGTCAACGTATATATATGCCAACGATTGTCTTTCAGACAGAAAAGTAAACGTATATATATGCCAACGATTGTCTTTCAGACAGAAAAGTAAACGTATATATACGCAAACGATTGCCTTCAAAACAGAAAGTATACGTTTATAAATGCCAGCGATTCTCTGTCAGACAGAAAAGTAACCCTATATTAATGCCAACGATTATCATTCAGACAGAAATGTAAACGTATATATATGCCAACGATTGTCTTTTAGACACAAGAGTAAACGTTTATATGTGCCAACGATTATCTTTCTGACAGAAAAGTAAACGTATATATAAGCCAGCGATTCTCTTTCAGTCAAAAAGTATACGTTTATCCATACCAACGATTGTCTTTCAGACAGAAAAGTATACGTTGATATGACAACGATTGTCCTTCTGACAGAAAAGTCAACGTATAAAAATGCCAACGATTGTCTTCAGACAGAAAAGTAAACGTACATATATGCCAACGTTTGTCTTTCAGACTGAAAAGTAAACGTAAATATATGCCTACGAATGTCTTTCAGACAGACAGTGAACGCATATATATGCCAACGATTGTCTTTCAGTCCGAAGAGTAAACTTATATATATGCCAACGGTTGTCTTTCAGACAAAAAAGTCAACCTATATATATACCAACGATTGCCTTTCAGACAGAAAAGTAAACGTCTATATTTGCCAACGGTTGTCTTTCAGAAGGAAAAGTAAACGTATATATTTGCCAACGAATTTCTTTCAGACAGAAAGTAAACGCATATAGATGCCAGCGGTTGTCTTTCAGACAGAAAAGTAAACGCATATATATGCCATCGGTTGTCTTTCAGACAGATAATCAACGTTTATATATGCCAACGATTGTCTTTCAGACAGAAAAGTAACCGTATATACATGCCAACGATTGTCTTTCAGACAGAACAGTAAACGTATATCTATGCACACGATTGTCTTTCAGACAGAAAAGAACACGTATATATATGCCAACGATTGTCTTTCAGAAAGAAAAGTTTACATTGATATGACAACGATTGTCTTTCAGACAGAAAAGTAAACGTATAAAAATGCCAACGATTGTCTTTCAGACAGAAAGGTAAACGTATATATATGCCAACGATTGTCTTTCAGACAGAAAAGTGAACGCATATATACCAACGATCGCCTTTCAGGCAAAAAGGTAAACGTTTATATATGCCAACGATTGTCTTTCAGACAGAAAAGTATACGTATATATATATGCCAACGGTTGTCTTTCAGACAGGAAAGTAAACGTATAAAAATGCCAACGATTGTCTTCAGACAGAAAAGTAAACGTACATATATGCCAACGATTGTCTTTCAGACAAAAAAGTTAACGTATATATATGCCAACGATTGTCTTTCAGACAGAAGAGTATACGTTGATATGACAACGATTGTCTTTCAGACAGAAAAGTAAACGCATATATATGCCAACGGTTGTCTTTCAGACAGAAAAGTAAACGCATATATATGCCAACGGTTGTCTTTCAGACAGAAAATCAACGTATATATATGCCAACGATTGTCTTTCAGACAGAAAAGTTACCGTATATACATGCCAACGATTGTCTTTCAGACAGAACAGTAAACGTATATCTATGCACACGATTGTCTTTCAGACAGATAAGTAAACGCATATTTATGCCAACGATTGTCTTTCAGACAGAAAAGTATACGTTGATGTGACAACGATTGTCTTTCAGACAGAAAAGTAAACGTTTGTATAAGCCAACGATTATCTTTCAGACAGAAAAGTAAACGTATATATATGCCAACGACCGTCTTTCAAACAGAAAAGTGACCGCATAAATATGCCAACGATTCTCTTTCAGACAGAACAGTAAACGTATATCTATGCACACGATTGTCTTGCAGACGGAAAAGTAAACGTATAAATATGCCAACGGTTATCTTTCAGACAGAAAAGTAAACCTATATCTATGCCAGCGATCGTCTTTCAGAGAGAAAAGTAAACGTATAAATATGCCAACGATTGTCTTTCAGACAGAAAAGTCAACGTATATATATGCCAACGATTCTTTTTCAGACAGAAAAGAAAACGTATATATATGCCAACGATTGTCTTTCAGACAGAAAAGTTTACGTTGATATGACAACGATTGTCTTTCAGACAGAAAGGTAAACGTATATATATGCCCACGATTGTCTTTCAGACACAAAAATAAACGCATATATACCAACGATTGCCTTTCAGACAGAAATGTAAACGTTTATATATGCCGACGATTGTCTTTTATAGAGAAAGAAAACGTAGATATATATGCCAACGATTGTCTTTCAGACAGAAAAGTATACGTTGATATGCCAACGATTGTCTTTCAGAAGGAAAAGTAAACGTATACATATGCCTACGATTGTCTTTCAGAAAGAAAGTAAACGCATACATATGCCAACGATTGTCTTTCAGACAGAAAAGTAAACTTACATATATGCCAACGGTTGACTTTCAGACAGAAAATCAATGTATATATATGCCAACGATTGTCTTTCAGACAGAAAAGTGACCGTATATATATGCCAACGATTCTCTTTCAGACGGAAAAGTAAACGTATATATATGCCAACGAATGTCTGTCAGACAGAAAAGTTTACGTTGATATGGCAACGATTGTCTTTCAGACAGAAAGGTAAACGTATATATATGCCCACGATTGTCTTTCAGACAGAAAAGTAAACGCATATATACCAACGATTGTCTTTCAGACAGAAATGTAAACGTTTATATATGCCAACGATTGTCTTTTAGAGAGCAAGAAATCGTATATATATATGCCAACGATTGTCTTTCAGACAGAAAAGTCAACGCATATATATGCCAACGATTGTCTTTCAGACAGAAAAGTAAACGTTTATATATGCCAACGATTGTCTTTCAGACAGAAAAGTAAACGTATATTTATGCCAACGATTGTCTTTCAGACAGAAAAGTAAACGTATATATATGCCAACGATTTTCTTCAAAACAGAAAGTATACGTATATCTATGCCAGCGATTCTCTTTCAGACAGAAAAGTAACCGTATATATATGCCAACGATTATCATTCAGACAGAAAAGTAAACGTATAAATATGCCAACGGTTATCTTTCAGACAGAAAAGTAAACCTATATCTATGCCAGCGATCGTCTTTCAGAGAGAAAAGTAAGCGCATATATATGCCAACGATTGTATTTCAGACAGAAAAGTCAACGTATAAAAATGCCAACGAGTGTCTTCTGACAGAAAAGTAAACGTGTACAATAGCCATCGATTGTCTGTCAGAAGGAATAGTAAACGTATATATATGCCAACGATTGTCTTTCAGACAGAAAAGTAAACTTATATATATGCCATCGGTTGTCTTTGAGACAGAAAAGTCAACCTATATTTATGCCAACGATTGTCTTTCATACAGAAAAGTAAACGTATATATATTCCAACGAATGTCTTTCAGACAGAAAAGTAAACGTATATATATGCCAACGATTGTCTTTCAGACAGAAAAAGAAACGTATATGTATGCCAACGATTCTCTTTCAGACAGAAAGGATACGTTTATATATGCCAACGATTGTCTCTCAGACAGAAAAGTCTACGTTGAAATGATAACGATTGTCTTTCAGACAGAAAAGAAAACGAATAAATATGCCTACGATTGTCTTTCAGACAGAAAGTATAGATACATATATGCCAGCGAATCTCTTTTAGAGAGAAAGGATACGTATATATATCCCACCGATTGTCTTGCAGACAGAAATGTAAACGTATATATATGCCAACGTTTGTCTTTCAGACAGAAAAGTAAATGTGTATATTTTCCAACGATTGTCTTTCAGAAAGAAAGTAAACGTACATATATGTCAACGGTTGTCTTGCAGACCGAAAAGTAAACGTATATATATGCCAACGATTGTCTTTCAGACAGAAAAGTATACGTTGATTTAACAACGATTGTCTTTCAGACAGAAAAGTAAACGTATATCTATGCACACGATTATCTTTCAGACGGAAAAGTAAACGTATAAATATGCCAACGGTCATCTTTCAGACAGAAAAGAAAACGTATATTTATGCCAGCGATGGTCTTTCAGACAGAAAAGTAAACGTATAAATACGCCAACGATTGTCTTTCAGACAGAAAAGTAAACGTTGATGTGACAACGTTTGTCTTTCAGACAGAAAATTAAACGTACAAAAATGCCATCGATTTTCTTGCTGACAGAAATGTAAACGTATACATATGGCAGCGATTGTCTTTCAGTCAGAAAAATAAACGTAAATCTATGCACACGATTGTCTTTCAGACGGAAAAGTAAACGTATTGATATGCCAGCGATCGTCTTTCAGACAGAAAAGTAAACGTATAAATATGCCAACGAGTGTCTTTCAGACAGAAAGTAAACGTATATATATGCCAACGATTGTCCTTCAGACATAAAAGTAAACGTATATATATGCCAACGATTGTCCTTCAGACAGAAAGTAAACGTATATATATGCCAACGATTCTTTTTCAGACAGAAATAAAAACGTATATATATGCCAACGATTGTCTTTCAGACAGAAAAGTTTACGTTGATATGACAACGATTGTCTTTCAGACAGAAAGGTAAACGTATATATATGCCCACGATAGTCTTTCAGACAGAAAAGTAAACGCATGTATACCAACGATTGTCTTTCAGACAGAAATATAAACGTTTATATATGCCAACGATTGTCTTTTAGAGAGAAAGAAAACGTATATATTTATGCCAACGATTGTCTTTCAGACAGAAAAGTCAACGTATATATATGCCAACGATTGTCTTTCAGACAGTAGAGTAAACGTTTATATATGCCAACGATTGTCTTTCAGACAGAAAAGTAAACGTATATTTATGCCAACGATTTTCTTCAAAACAGAAAGTATACGTATATATATGCCAGCGATTCTCTTTCAGACAGTAAATTAACGTATATATATGCCAGCGATTCTCTTTCAGTCAAAAAGTATACGTTTATCCATGCCAACGAATGTCTTTCAGACAGAAAAGTATACGTTGTTATGACAACGATTGTGTTTCAGACAGAAAAGTAAACTTATATATATGCCAACGATTGTCTTTCAGAAGGAAAAGTAAACGTATAAATATGCCAACGAATGTCTTTCAGAAAGAAAGTAAACGCATATATATGCCAACGATTGTCTTTCAGACAGAAAAGTAAACTTCCATATATGCCAACGGTTGTCTTTCAGACAGAAAAATTTACGTTGATATGACAACGATTGTCTTTCAGACAGAAAAGTAAACGTATATATATGCCCACGATAGTCTTTCAGACAGAAAAGTAAACGCATATATACCAACGATTGTCTTTCAGACATAAATATAATCGTTTATATATGCCAACGATTGTCTTTTAGAGAGAAAGAAAACGTATATATATATGCCAACGATTGTCTTTCAGACAGAAAAGTCAACGTATATATATGCCAACGATTATCATTCAGACGGAAAAGTAAATGTATTAATATGCCAGCGATTGTCTTTCAGACAGAAAAGTAAACGTATATATTTGCCAACGATTGTCTTTTAGACACAAGAGTAAACGTTTATATATGCCAACGATTATCTTTCAGACAGTAAAGTAAACGTATATATATGCCAGCGATTCTCTTTCAGTCAAAAAGTTGACGTTTATCCATGCCAACGAATGTCTTTCAGACAGAAAAGTATACGTTGATATGACAACGATTGTGTTTCAGACAGAAAAGTAAACGAAAATATATGCCAACGATTGTCTTTCAGAAGGAAAAGTAAACGTATAAATATGCCAACGAATGTCTTTCAGAAAGAAAGTAAACGCATATATATGCCAACGAATGTCTGTCAGACAGAAAAGTTTACGTTGATATGACAACGATTGTCTTTCAGACAGAAAAGTAAACGTATATATATGCCAACGATTGTCTTTCAGACAGAAAAGTAAACGCATATATACCAACGATTGTCTTTCAGGCAGAAATGTAAACGTTTATATGTGCCAACGATTGTCTTTTAGAGAGCAAGAAACCGTATATATATATGCCAACGATTGTCTTTCAGACAGAAAAGTCAACGCATATATATGCCAACGATTGTCTTTCAGACAGAAAAGTAAACGTTTATATATGCCAACGATTGTCTTTCAGACAGAAAAGTAAACGTATATTTATGCCAACGTTTGTCTTTCAGACAGAAAAGTAAACGTATATATATGCCAACGATTTTCTTCAAAACAGAAAGTATACGAATATATATGCCAGCGATTCTCTTTCAGACAGAAAAGTAACCGTATATATTTGCCAACGATTGTCTTTTAGACACATGAGTAAACGTTTATATATGCCATCGATTATCTTTCAGACAGTAAAGTAAACGTATATATATGCCAGCGAATCTCTTTCAGTCAAAAAGTATACGTTTATCCATGCCAACGATTGTCTTTCAGACAGAAAAGTATACGTTGATATGACAACGATTGTGTTTCAGACAGAAAAGTAAACGTATATATATGCCAACGTTTGTCTTTCAGAAGGAAAAGTAAACGTATATATATGCCAACGAATGTCTTTCAGAAAGAAAGTAAACGCATATATATGCCAACGATTGTCTTTCAGACAGAAAAGTAAACTTACATATATGCCAACGGTTGTCTTTTAGACAGAAAATCAATGTATATATATGCCAACGATTGTCTTTCAGACAGAAAAGTGACCGTATATATATGCCAACGATTCTCTTTCAGAAGGAAAAGTAAACGTATATATATGCCAACGAATGTCTGTCAGACAGAAAGTGAACGCATATATATGCCAACGATTGTCTTTCAGACAGAAAAGTAAACTTATATATGCCAACGTTTGTCTTTGAGACAGAAAAGTCAACCTATATATATGCCAACGAATGTCTTTCAGACAGAAAAGTAAACGTATATATATGCCAACGATTGTCTTTCAGACAGAAAAAGAAACGTATATGTATGCCAACGATTCTCTTTCAGACAGAAAGGATACGTTTATATATGCCAACGATTGTCTCTCAGACAGAAAAGTCTACGTTGAAATGATAACGATTGTCTTTCAGACAGAAAAGAAAACGAATAAATATGCCTACGATTGTCTTTCAGACAGAAAGTATAGATACATATATGCCAGCGAATCTCTTTTAGAGAGAAAGGATACGTATATATATCCCACCGATTGTCTTGCAGACAGAAATGTAAACGTATATATATGCCAACGATTGTCTTTCAGACAGAAAAGTAAATGTGTATATTTTCCAACGATTGTCTTTCAGAAAGAAAGTAAACGTACATATATGTCAACGGTTGTCTTGCAGACCGAAAAGTAAACGTATATATATGCCAACGATTGTCTTTCAGACAGAAAAGTATACGTTGATTTAACAACGATTGTCTTTCAGACAGAAAAGTAAACGTATATCTATGCACACGATTATCTTTCAGACGGAAAAGTAAACGTATAAATATGCCAACGGTCATCTTTCAGACAGAAAAGAAAACGTATATTTATGCCAGCGATGGTCTTTCAGACAGAAAAGTAAACGTATAAATACGCCAACGATTGTCTTTCAGACAGAAAAGTAAACGTTGATGTGACAACGTTTGTCTTTCAGACAGAAAATTAAACGTACAAAAATGCCATCGATTTTCTTGCTGACAGAAATGTAAACGTATACATATGGCAGCGATTGTCTTTCAGTCAGAAAAATAAACGTAAATCTATGCACACGATTGTCTTTCAGACGGAAAAGTAAACGTATTGATATGCCAGCGATCGTCTTTCAGACAGAAAAGTAAACGTATAAATATGCCAACGAGTGTCTTTCAGACAGAAAGTAAACGTATATATATGCCAACGATTGTCCTTCAGACAGAAAAGTAAACGTATATATATGCCAATGATTGTCCTTCAGACAGAAAGTAAACGTATATATATGCCAACGATTCTTTTTCAGACAGAAATAAAAACGTATATATATGCCAACGATTGTCTTTCAGACAGAAAAGTTTACGTTGATATGACAACGATTGTCTTTCAGACAGAAAGGTAAACGTATATATATGCCCACGATAGTCTTTCAGACAGAAAAGTAAACGCATGTATACCAACGATTGTCTTTCAGACAGAAATATAAACGTTTATATATGCCAACGATTGTCTTTTAGAGAGAAAGAAAACGTATATATTTATGCCAACGATTGTCTTTCAGACAGAAAAGTCAACGTATATATATGCCAACGATTGTCTTTCAGACAGTAGAGTAAACGTTTATATATGCCAACGATTGTCTTTCAGACAGAAAAGTAAACGTATATTTATGCCAACGATTTTCTTCAAAACAGAAAGTATACGTATATATATGCCAGCGATTCTCTTTCAGACAGTAAATTAACGTTTATATATGCCAACGATTGTCTTTCAGAAGGAAAAGTAAACGTATACATATGCCTACGATTGTCTTTCAGAAAGAAAGTAAACGCATACATATGCCAACGATTGTCTTTCAGACAGAAAAGTAAACTTACATATATGCCAACGGTTGACTTTCAGACAGAAAATCAATGTATACATATGCCAACGATTGTCTTTCAGACAGAAAAGTGACCGTATATATATGCCAACGATTCTCTTTCAGACGGAAGAGTAAACGTATATATATGCCAACGATTTTCTTCAAAACAGAAAGTATACGTATATCTATGCCAGCGATTCTCTTTCAGACAGAAAAGTAACCGTATATATATGCCAGCGATTATCATTCAGACAGAAAAGTAAACGTATAAATATGCCAACGGTTATCTTTCAGACAGAAAAGTAAACCTATATCTATGCCAGCGATCGTCTTTCAGAGAGAAAAGTAAGCGCATATATATGCCAACGATTGTCTTTCAGACAGAAAAGTCAACGTATAAAAATGCCAACGAGTGTCTTCTGACAGAGAAGTAAACGTGTACAATAGCCATCGATTGTCTTTCAGAAGGAATAGTAAACGTATATATATGCCAACGAATGTCTGTCAGACAGAAAGTGAACGTATATCTATGCACACGATTGTCTTTCAGACGGAAAAGTAAACGTATAAATATGCCAACGGTCATCTTTCAGACAGAAAAGAAAACGTATATTTATGCCAGCGATGGTCTTTCAGACAGAAAAGTAAACGTATAAATGCGCCAACGATTGTCTTTCAGACAGAAAAGTAAACGTTGATGTGACAACGTTTGTCTTTCAGACAGAAAAGTAAACGTACAAAAATGCCATCGATTTTCTTGCTGACAGAAATGTAAACGTATACATATGGCAGCGATTGTCTTTCAGTCAGAAAAGTAAACGTAAATCTATGCACACGATTGTCTTTCAGACGGAAAAGTAAACGTATTGATATGCCAGCGATCGTCTTTCAGACAGAAAAGTAAACGTATAAATGTGCCAACGAGTGTCTTTCAGACAGAAAGTAAACGTATATATATGCCAACGATTGTCCTTCAGACAGAAAAGTAAACGTATATATATGCCAACGATTGTCCTTCAGACAGAAAGTAAACGTATATAAATGCCAACGATTCTTTTTCAGACAGAAAAGAAAACGTATATATATGCCAACGATTGTCTTTCAGAAGGAAAAGTAAACGTATAAATATGCCAACGAATGTCTTTCAGAAAGAAAGTAAACGCATATATATGCCAACGATTGTCTTTCAGACAGAAAAGTAAACTTTCATATATGCCAACGGTTGTCTTTCAGACAGAAAAGTTTACGTTGATATGACAACGATTGTCTTTCAGACAGAAAAGTAAACGTATATATATGCCCACGATAGTCTTTCAGACAGAAAAGTAAACGCATATATACCAACGATTGTCTTTCAGACATAAATATAAACGTTTATATATGCCAACGATTGTCTTTTAGAGAGAAAGAAAACGTATATATATATGCCAACGATTGTCTTTCAGACAGAAAAGTAAACGTATATATATGCCAACGATTATCATTCAGACGGAAAAGTAAATGTATTAATATGCCAGCGATTGTCTTTCAGACAGAAAAGTAAACGTATATATTTTCCAACGATTGTCTTTTAGACACAAGAGTAAACGTTTATATATGCCAACGATTATCTTTCAGACAGTAAAGTAAACGTATATATATGCCAGCGATTATCTTTCAGTCAAAAAGTATACGTTTATCCATGCCAACGAATGTCTTTCAGACAGAAAAGTATACGTTGATATGACAACGATTGTGTTTCAGACTGAAAAGTAAACGTATATATATGCCAACGATTGTCTTTCAGAAGGAAAAGTAAACGTATAAATATGCCAACGAATGTCTTTCAGAAAGAAAGTAAACGCATATATATGCCAACGATTGTCTTTCAGACAGAAAAGTAAACTTACATATATGCCAACGGTTGTCTTTCAGACAGAAAATCAATGTATATGTATGCCAACGATTGTCTTTCAGACAGAAAAGTGACCGTATATATATGCCAACGATTCTCCTTCAGGAGGAAAAGTAAACATATATATATGCCATCGAATGTCTGTCAGACAGAAAGTGAACGCATATCTATGCCAACGATTGTCTTTCAGACAGAAAAGTAAACTTATATATATGCCAACGGTTGTCTTTGAGGCAGAAAAGTCAACCTGTATTTATGCCAACGATTGTCTTTCAGACAGAAATGTAAACGTATATAAATGCCCACGATTGTCTTTCAGGCATAAAAGTAAACGCACATATACCAACGATTGTCTTTCAGACAGAAAAGTAAACTTACATATATGCCAACGATTGTCTTTCAGACAGAAAGTAAACGTATATATATGCCAACGATTGTCCTCAAAACAGAAAGTATATGTATGTATATGCCAGCGATTTTCTTTCAGACAGAGAAGTAAACGTGTATATTTTCCAACGATTGTCTTTCAGAAAGAAAGTATTCGTACATATATGTCAACGGTTGTCTTGCAGATCGAGAAGTAAACGTATATATATGCCAACGATTGTCTTTAAGACAGAAAAGTATACGTTGATTTAACAACGATTGTCTTTCAGACAGAAAAGTAAACGAAAATCTATGCACACGATTGTCTTTCAGACGGAAAAGAAAACGTATTGTATGCCAGCGATCGTCTTTCAGGCAGAAAAGTAAACGTATATATATGCCAGCGAATCTCTTTCAGTCAAAAAGTATACGTTTATCCATGACAACGATTGTCTTTCAGACAGAAAAGTATACGTTGATATGACAACGATTGTGTTTCAGACAGAAAAGTAAACGTATATATATGCCAACGATTGTCTTTCAGAAGGAAAAGTAAACGTATATATATGCCAACGATTGTCTTTCAGACAGTAGAGTAAACGTTTATATATGCCAACGATTGTCTTTCAGACAGAAAAGTAAACGTATATTTATGCCAACGATTTTCTTCAAAACAGAAAGTATACGTATATATATGCCAGCGATTCTATTTCAGACAGTAAATTAACGTATATATATGCCAGCGATTCTCTTTCAGTCAAAAAGTATACGTTTATCCATGCCAACGATTGTCTTTCAGACAGAAATGTAAACGTATATATATGCCCACGATTGTCTTTCAGGCATAAAAGTGAACGCACATATACCAACGATTGTCTTTCAGACAGAAAAGTAAACGTTTATATATGCCAACGATTGTCTTTCAGACAGAAAAGTAAACGTATATTAATGCCAACGATTGTCTTTCAGACAGAAAAGTAAACGTTTATATATGCCAACGATTGTCTTTCAGACAGAAAAGTAAACTTACATATATGCCAACGATTGTCTTTCAGACAGAAAGTAAACGTATATATATGCCAACGATTGTCCTCAAAACAGAAAGTATATGTATGTATATGCCAGCGATTTTCTTTCAGACAGATAAGTAAACGTGTATATTTTCCAACGATTGTCTTTCAGAAAGAAAGTATTCGTACATATATGTCAACGGTTGTCTTGCAGATCGAGAAGTAAACGTATATATATGCCAACGATTGTCTTTAAGACAGAAAAGTATAGGTTGATTTAACAACGATTGTCTTTCAGTCAGAAAAGTAAACGAAAATCTATGCACACGATTGTCTTTCAGACGGAAAAGAAAACGTATTGATATGCCAGCGATCGTCTTTCAGGCAGAAAAGTAAACGTATATATATGCCAGCGAATCTCTTTCAGTCAAAAAGTATACGTTTATCCATGACAACGATTGTCTTTCAGACAGAAAAGTATACGTTGATATGACAACGATTGTGTTTCAGACAGAAAAGTAAACGTATATATATGCCAACGATTGTCTTTCAGAAGGAAAAGTAAACGTATATATATGCCAACGAATGTCTTTCAGAAAGAAAGTAAACGCATATATATGCCAACGATTGTCTTTCAGACAGAAAAGTAAACTTACATATATGCCAACGGTTGTCTTTCAGACAGAAAATCAATGTATATATATGCCAACGATTGTCTTTCAGACAGAAAAGTGACCGTATACATATGCCAACGATTCTCTTTCAGAAGGAAAAGTAAACGTATATATATGCCAACGAATGTCTGTCAGACAGAAAGTGAACGCATATATATGCCAACGATTGTCTTTCAGACAGAAAAGTAAACTTATATATCTGCCAACGGTTGTCTTTGAGACAGAAAAGTCAACCTATATATATGCCAACGATTGTCTTTCAGACAGAAAAGTAAACGTTTAGATATGCCAACGATTGTTTTTCAGACAGAAAGGTAAACGTATATATGCCAACGATTGTCTTTCAGACAGAAAAGGAAACGTATAAATATGCCAACGATTGTCTTTCAGACAGAAAAGTAGACGTTGATGTGACAACCTTTGTCTTTCAGACAGAAAAGTAAACGTACAAAAATGCCATCGATTTTCTTGCTGACAGAAAAGTGAACGTATACATATGGCAGCGATTGTCTTTCAGTCAGAAAAGTAAACGTAAATCTATGCACACGATTGTCTTTCAGACAGAAAAGTAAACGTATAAATATGCCAACGATTGTCTTTCAGACAGAAAAGTCAACGTATATATATGCCAACGATTCTTTTTCAGACAGAAAAGAAAACGTATATATATGCCAACGATTGTCTTTCAGACAGAAAAGTTTACGTTGATATGACAACGATTGTCTTTCAGACAGAAAGGTAAACGTATATATATGCCCACGATTGTCTTTCAGACACAAAAATAAACGCATATATACCAACGATTGTCTTTCAGACAGAAATGTAAACGTTTATATATGCCGACGATTGTCTTTTATAGAGAAAGAAAACGTATATATATATGCCAACGATTGTCTTTCAGACAAAAAAGTCAACGTATATATATACCAACGATTGTCTTTCATACAGAAAAGTAAACGTTTATATATACCAACGATTGTCTTTCAGACAGAAAAGTAAACGTATATTTATGCCAACGATTGTCTTTCAGACAGAAAAGCAAACGTATATATATGCCAACGATTATCTTCAAAACAGAAAGTATACGTATATATATGCCAGCGATTCTCTTTCAGACAGAAAAGTAACCGTAAATATATGTCAACGATTATCATTCAGACAGAAAAGTAAATGTATTAATATGCCAGCGATTGTCTTTCAGACAGAAAAGTAAACGTATATATTTGCCAACGATTGTCTTTTAGACACAAGAGTAAACGTTTATATATGCCAACGATTATCTTTCAGACAATAAAGTAAACGTATATATATGCCAGCGATTCTTTTTCAGTCAAAAAGTATACGTTTATCCATGCCAACGATTGTCTTTCAGACAGAAAAGTATACGTTGATATGCCAACGATTGTCTTTCAGAAGGAAAAGTAAACGTATACATATGCCTACGATTGTCTTTCAGAAAGAAAGTAAACGCATACATATGCCAACGATTGTCTTTCAGACAGAAAAGTAAACTTACATATATGCCAACGGTTGACTTTCAGACAGAAAATCAATGTATATATATGCCAACGATTGTCTTTCAGACAGAAAAGTGACCGTATATATATGCCAACGATTCTCTTTCAGACGGAAGAGTAAACGTATATATATGCCAACGAATGTCTGTCAGACAGAAAAGTTTACGTTGATATGACAACGATTGTCTTTCAGACAGAAAGGTAAACGTATATATGTGCCCACGATTGTCTTTCAGACAGAAAAGTAAACGCATATATACCAACGATTGTCTTTCAGACAGAAATGTAAACGTTTATATATGCCAACGATTGTCTTTTAGAGAGCAAGAAATCGTATATATATATGCCAACTATTGTCTTTCAGACAGAAAAGTCAACGCATATATATGCCAACGATTGTCTTTCAGACAGAAAAGTAAACGTTCATATATGCCAACGATTGTCTTTCAGACAGAAAAGTAAACGTATATTTATGCCAACGATTGTCTTTCAGACAGAAAAGTAAACGTATATATATGCCAACGATTTTCTTCAAAACAGAAAGTATACGTATATCTATGCCAGCGATTCTCTTTCAGACAGAAAAGTAACCGTATATATGCCAACGATTATCATTCAGACAGAAAAGTAAACGTATAAATATGCCAACGGTTATCTTTCAGACAGAAAAGTAAACCTATATCTATGCCAGCGATCGTCTTTCAGAGAGAAAAGTCAACGTATAAAAATGCCAACGAGTGTCTTCTGACAGAAAAGTAAACGTGTACAATAGCCATCGATTGTCTTTCAGAAGGAATAGTAAACGTATATATATGACAACGAATGTCTGTCAGACAGAAAGTGAACGCATATATATGCCAACGATTGTCTTTCAGACAGAAAAGTAAACTTATATATATGCCAACGGTTGTCTTTGAGACAGAAAAGTCAACCTATATTTGTGCCAACGATTGTCTTTCATACAGAAAAGTGAACGTATATATATGCCAACGAATGTCTTTCAGACAGAAAAGTAAACGTATATATATGCCAACGATTGTCTTTCAGACAGAAAAGGAAACGTATATGTATGCCAACGATTCTCTTTCAGACAGAAAGGATACGTTTATATATGCCAACGATTGTCTCTCAGACAGAAAAGTCTACGTTGAATTGACAACGATTGTCTTTCAGACAGAAAAGAAAACGTATAAATATGCCTACGATTGTCTTTCAGACAGAAAGTATAGATACATATATGCCAGCGAATCACTTTTAGAGAGAAAGGATACGTATATATATCCCACCGATTGTCTTGCAGACAGAAATGTAAACGTATATATATGCCAACGATTGTCTTTCAGACAGAAAAGTAAATGTGTATATTTTCCAACGATTGTCTTTCAGAAAGAAAGTAAACGTACATATATGTCAACGGTTGTCTTGCAGACCGAAAAGTAAACGTATATATATGCCAACGATTGTCTTTCAGACAGAAAAGTATACGTTGATTTAACAACGATTGTCTTTCAGACAGAAAAGTAAACGTATACCTATGCACACGATTGTCTTTCACACGGAAAAGTAAACGTATAAATATGCCAACGGTCATCTTTCAGACAGAAAAGAAAACGTATATTTATGCCAGCGATGGTCTTTCAGACAGAAAAGTAAACGTATAAATACGCCAACGATTGTCTTTCAGACAGAAAAGTAAACGTTGATGTGACAACGTTTGTCTTTCAGAGAGAAAAGTAAACGTACAAAAATGCCATCGATTTTCTTGCTGACAGAAATGTAAACGTATACATATGGCAGCGATTGTCTTTCAGTCAGAAAAGTAAACGTAAATCTATGCACACGATTGTCTTTCAGACGTAAAAGTAAACGTATTGATATGCCAGCGATCGTCTTTCAGACAGAAAAGTAAACGTATAAATATGCCAACGAGTGTCTTTCAGACAGAAAGTAAACGTATATATATGCCAACGATTGTCCTTCAGACAGAAAAGTAAGCGTATATATATGCCAACGATTGTCCTTCAGACAGAAAGTAAACGTATATATATGCCAACGATTCTTTTTCAGACAGAAAAGAAAACGTATATATATGCCAACGATTGTCTTTCAGACAGAAAAGTTTACGTTATATGACAACGATTGTCTTTCAGACAGAAAGGTAAACGTGTATATATGCCCACGATAGTCTGTCAGACAGAAAAGTAAACGCATGTATACCAACGATTGTCTTTCAGACAGAAATATAAACGTTTATATATGCCAACGATTGTCTTTTAGAGAGAAAGAAAACGTATATATATATGCCAACGATTGTCTTTCAGACAGAAAAGTCAACGTATATATATGCCAACGATTGTCTTTCAGACAGTAGAGTAAACGTTTATATATGCCAACGATTGTCTTTCAGACAGAAAAGTAAACGTATATTTATGCCAACGATTTTCTTCAAAACAGAAAGTATACGTATATATATGCCAGCGATTCTCTTTCAGACAGTAAATTAACGTATATATATGCCAGCGATTCTCTTTCAGTCAAAAAGTATACGTTTATCCATGCCAACGAATGTCTTTCAGACAGAAAAGTATACGTTGTTATGACAACGATTGTGTTTCAGACAGAAAAGTAAACGTATATATATGCCAACGATTGTCTTTCAGAAGGAAAAGTAAACGTATAAATATGCCAACGAATGTCTTTCAGAAAGAAAGTAAACGCATATATGTGCCAACGATTGTCTTTCAGACAGAAAAGTAAACTTACATATATGCCAACGGTTGTCTTTCAGACAGAAAAGTTTACGTTGATATGACAACGATTGTCTTTCAGACAGAAAAGTAAACGTATATATATGCCCACGATAGTCTTTCAGACAGAAAAGTAAACGCATATATACCAACGATTGTCTTTCAGACATAAATATAAACGTTTATATATGCCAACGATTTTCTTTTAGAGAGAAAGAAAACGTATATATATATGCCAACGATTATCATTCAGACGGAAAAGTAAATGTATTAATATGCCAGCGATTGTCTTTCAGACAGAAAAGTAAACGTATATATTTGCCAACGATTGTCTTTTAGACACAAGAGTAAACGTTTATATATGCCAACGATTATCTTTCAGACAGTAAAGTAAACGTATATATATGCCAGCGATTATCTTTCAGTCAAAAAGTATACGTTTATCCATGCCAACGAATGTCTTTCAGACAGAAAAGTATACGTTGATATGACAACGATTGTGTTTCAGACTGAAAAGTAAACGTATATATATGCCAACGATTGTCTTTCAGAAGGAAAAGTAAACGTATAAATATGCCAACGAATGTCTTTCAGAAAGAAAGTAAACGCATATATATGCCAACGATTGTCTTTCAGACAGAAAAGTAAACTTACATAAATGCCAACGGTTGTCTTTCAGACAGAAAATCAATGTATATGTATGCCAACGATTGTCTTTCAGACAGAAAAGTGACCGTATATATATGCCAACGATTCTCCTTCAGGAGGAAAAGTAAACATATATATATGCCATCGAATGTCTGTCAGACAGAAAAGTAAACTTATATATATGCCAACGGTTGTCTTTGAGGCAGAAAAGTCAACCTGTATATATGCCAACGATTGTCTTTCAGACAGAAATGTAAACGTATATATATGCCCACGATTGTCTTTCAGGCATAAAAGTAAACGCACATATACCAACGATTGTCTTTCAGACAGAAAAGTAAACGTTTATATATGCCAACGATTGTCTTTCAGACAGAAAAGTAAACGTATATTAATGCCAACGATTGTCTTTCAGACAGAAAGTAAACGTATATATATGCCAACGATTGTCCTCAAAACAGAAAGTATATGTATGTATATTCCAGCGATTTTCTTTCAGACAGATAAGTAAACGTGTATATTTTCCAACGATTGTCTTTCAGAAAGAATGTATTCGTACATATATGTCAACGGTTGTCTTGCAGATCGAGAAGTAAACTTATATATATGCCAACGATTGTCTTTAAGACAGAAAAGTATACGTTGATTTAACAACGATTGTCTTTCAGACAGAAAAGTAAACGAAAATCTATGCACACGATTGTCTTTCAGACGGAAAAGAAAACGTATTGATATGCCAGCGATCGTCTTTCAGGCAGAAAAGTAAACGTATAAATATGCCAACGAGTGTCTTTCAGACAGAAAGTAAACGCATATATACCAACGATTGTCTTTCAGACAGAAAGGTAAACGTTTATATATGCCAACGATTGTCTTTTCGAGAGAAAATATACGTATATATATATGCCAACGATTGTCTTTTAGACACAAGAGTAAACGTTTATCCATGCAAACGATTATCTTTCAGATAGTAAAGTAAACGTATATATATGCCAGCGATTCTCTTTCAGTCAAAAAGTATACGTTTATCCATGCCAACGATTGTCTTTCAGACAGAAAAGTATACGTTGATATGACAACGATTGTGTTTCATACAGAAAAGTAAACGTATAAATATGCCAACGATTGTCTTTCAGAAGGAAAAGTAAACGTATATATATGCCAACGAATGTCTTTCAGAAAGAAAGTAAACGCATATATATGCCAACGACTGTCTTTCAGACGGAAAAGTAAACGTATATATATGCCAACGAATGTCTGTCAGACAGAAAAGTTTACGTTGATATGACAACGATTGTCTTTCAGACAGAAAGGTAAACGTATATATATGCCCACGATTGTCTTTCAGACAGAAAAGTAAACGCATATATACCAACGATTGTCTTTCAGGCAGAAATGTAAACGTATATATATGCCAACGATTGTCTTTTAGAGAGCAAGAAATCGTATATATATATGCCAACGATTGTCTTTCAGAAGGAAAAGTAAACGTATATATATGCCAACGAATGTCTTTCAGAAAGAAAGTAAACGCATATATATGCCAACGATTGTCTTTCAGACAGAAAAGTAAACTTACATATATGCCAACGGTTGTCTTTTAGACAGAAAATCAATGTATATATATGCCAACGAATGTCTTTCAGACAGAAAAGTAAACTTATATATATGCCAACGTTTGTCTTTGAGACAGAAAAGTCAACCTATATATATGCCAACGATTGTCTTTCAGACAGAAAAGAAAACGTGTATTTATGCCAACGATTGTCCTTCAGACAGAAAAGTAAACGTATTAGTATGCCAACGTTTGTTTTTCAAACAGAAAAGAAAACGTATATTTATGCCAACGATTGTCTTTCAGACAGAAAAGTAAACGTATATATATGCCAACGATTGTCTTTCAGAAAGAAAGTAAACGTATATATATGCCAACGATTGTCTTTAAGACAGAAAAGTCAACGTATTAGTATGCCAACGTTTGTCTTTCAAACAG
The DNA here is from genome assembly GCA_959347315.1 of Bimastos eiseni. Classification (NCBI taxonomy): domain Eukaryota; kingdom Metazoa; phylum Annelida; class Clitellata; order Crassiclitellata; family Lumbricidae; genus Bimastos; species Bimastos eiseni. The sequence goes on along the minus strand of OY365807.1, from coordinate 40,004,260 downwards.
AAAAGTAAACGCATATGTACCAACGATTGTCTTTCAAACAGAAAAGAAAACGTATATATATGCCAACGACTGTCTTTCAGACAGAAAAAGCCCTCGTTGATATGACAACGATTGTCTTTCAGACAGAAAAGCAAACGTATAAAAATGCCAACGATTGTCCTTCAGACAGAAAGGTAAACGTATATATATGCCCACGATTGTCTTTCAGACAGAAAAGTAAACGCATATGTACCAACGATTGTCTTTCAGACAGAAAAGTAAACGTTTATATATGCCAACGATTGTCTTTGAGACAGAAAATAAACGTATATTTATGCCAACGATTGTCTTTCAGACAGAAAAGTAAACGTATATACATGCCAACGATTGTCTTCAAAAAAGAAAGTACACGTATATATATGCCAGCGATTCTCTTTCAGACAGAAAAGTAACCGTATATATATCCCAAGGATTATCATTCAGACAGAAAAGTAAACATATTAATATGCCAGCGATTGTCTTGCAGACAAAAAAGTAAACGTATATATATGCCAACGATTGTCTTTTAGACACAAGAGTAGACGTTTATATATGCCAACGATTATCTTTCAGACAGTAAGGTAAACGTATATATACGCCAGCGATTCTCTTTCAGTCAAAAAGTATACGTTTATCCATGCCAACGATTGTCTTTCAGACAGAAAAGTATACGTTGATATGACAACGATTGTCTTTCAGACAGAAATGTAAACGTTTATAAATGCACACGTTTGTCTTTTAGAGAGAAAGTAAACGTATATATATATGCCAACGATTGTCTTTCAGACAGAAAAGTCAACGTATATATATGCCAACGATTGTCTTTCAGACAGAAAAGTAAACGTTTATACATGCCAACGATTGTCTTTCAGACAGAAGAGTTTACGTTAATATGACAACGATTATCTTTCAGAAAGAAAAGTCAATGCATTAATATGCCAACGATTGTTTTTGAAACAGAAAAGAAAACGCATATGTATGCCAACGATTGTCTTTCAGACAGAAAAGCTTACGTTGATATGACAACGATTGTCTTTCAGACAGAAAAGTAAACGTATAAAAATGCCAACGATTGTCTTTCAGACAGAAAAGTAAACGTATATATATGCCCGCGATTGTCTTTCAGACAGAAAAGTAAACGCATATATACCAACGATTGTCTTTCAGACAGAAAGGTCAACGTTTATATATGCCAACGATTGTCTTTTAGAGAGAAAGTAAACGTATATATATGCCAGCGATTGTCTTTCAGACAGAAAAGTCAACGTATATATATGCCAACGATTGTCTTTCAGACAGAAAAGTAAACGTATATTTATGCCAACGATTGTCTTTCAGACAGAAAAGTAAACGTATATATACGCAAACGATTGCCTTCAAAACAGAAAGTATACGTTTATAAATGCCAGCGATTCTCTGTCAGACAGAAAAGTAACCCTATATTAATGCCAACGATTATCATTCAGACAGAAATGTAAACGTATATATATGCCAACGATTGTCTTTTAGACACAAGAGTAAACGTTTATATGTGCCAACGATTATCTTTCTGACAGAAAAGTAAACGTATATATAAGCCAGCGATTCTCTTTCAGTCAAAAAGTATACGTTTATCCATACCAACGATTGTCTTTCAGACAGAAAAGTATACGTTGATATGACAACGATTGTCCTTCTGACAGAAAAGTCAACGTATAAAAATGCCAACGATTGTCTTCAGACAGAAAAGTAAACGTACATATATGCCAACGTTTGTCTTTCAGACAGAAAAGTAAACGTAAATATATGCCTACGAATGTCTTTCAGACAGACAGTGAACGCATATATATGCCAACGATTGTCTTTCAGTCCGAAGAGTAAACTTATATATATGCCAACGGTTGTCTTTCAGACAAAAAAGTCAACCTATATATATACCAACGATTGCCTTTCAGACAGAAAAGTAAACGTCTATATTTGCCAACGGTTGTCTTTCAGAAGGAAAAGTAAACGTATATATTTGCCAACGAATTTCTTTCAGACAGAAAGTAAACGCATATAGATGCCAGCGGTTGTCTTTCAGACAGAAAAGTAAACGCATATATATGCCATCGGTTGTCTTTCAGACAGATAATCAACGTTTATATATGCCAACGATTGTCTTTCAGACAGAAAAGTAACCGTATATACATGCCAACGATTGTCTTTCAGACAGAACAGTAAACGTATATCTATGCACACGATTGTCTTTCAGACAGAAAAGAACACGTATATATATGCCAACGATTGTCTTTCAGAAAGAAAAGTTTACATTGATATGACAACGATTGTCTTTCAGACAGAAAAGTAAACGTATAAAAATGCCAACGATTGTCTTTCAGACAGAAAGGTAAACGTATATATATGCCAACGATTGTCTTTCAGACAGAAAAGTGAACGCATATATACCAACGATCGCCTTTCAGGCAAAAAGGTAAACGTTTATATATGCCAACGATTGTCTTTCAGACAGAAAAGTAAACGTATAAAAATGCCAACGATTGTCTTCAGACAGAAAAGTAAACGTACATATATGCCAACGATTGTCTTTCAGACAAAAAAGTTAACGTATATATATGCCAACGATTGTCTTTCAGACAGAAGAGTATACGTTGATATGACAACGATTGTCTTTCAGACAGAAAAGTAAACGCATATATATGCCAACGGTTGTCTTTCAGACAGAAAAGTAAACGCATATATATGCCAACGGTTGTCTTTCAGACAGAAAATCAACGTATATATATGCCAACGATTGTCTTTCAGACAGAAAAGTTACCGTATATACATGCCAACGATTGTATTTCAGACAGAACAGTAAACGTATATCTATGCACACGATTGTCTTTCAGACAGATAAGTAAACGCATATTTATGCCAACGATTGTCTTTCAGACAGAAAAGTATACGTTGATGTGACAACGATTGTCTTTCAGACAGAAAAGTAAACGTATATATATGCCAACGACCGTCTTTCAAACAGAAAAGTGACCGCATAAATATGCCAACGATTCTCTTTCAGACAGAACAGTAAACGTATATCTATGCACACGATTGTCTTGCAGACGGAAAAGTAAACGTAAAAATATGCCAACGGTTATCTTTCAGACAGAAAAGTAAACCTATATCTATGCCAGCGATCGTCTTTCAGAGAGAAAAGTAAACGTATAAATATGCCAACGATTGTCTTTCAGACAGAAAAGTCAACGTATATATATGCCAACGATTCTTTTTCAGACAGAAAAGAAAACGTATATATATGCCAACGATTGTCTTTCAGACAGAAAAGTTTACGTTGATATGACAACGATTGTCTTTCAGACAGAAAGGTAAACGTATATATATGCCCACGATTGTCTTTCAGACACAAAAATAAACGCATATATACCAACGATTGCCTTTCAGACAGAAATGTAAACGTTTATATATGCCGACGATTGTCTTTTATGGAGAAAGAAAACGTAGATATATATGCCAACGATTGTCTTTCAGACAGAAAAGTATACGTTGATATGCCAACGATTGTCTTTCAGAAGGAAAAGTAAACGTATACATATGCCTACGATTGTCTTTCAGAAAGAAAGTAAACGCATACATATGCCAACGATTGTCTTTCAGACAGAAAAGTAAACTTACATATATGCCAACGGTTGACTTTCAGACAGAAAATCAATGTATATATATGCCAACGATTGTCTTTCAGACAGAAAAGTGACCGTATATATATGCCAACGATTCTCTTTCAGACGGAAAAGTAAACGTATATATATGCCAACGAATGTCTGTCAGACAGAAAAGTTTACGTTGATATGGCAACGATTGTCTTTCAGACAGAAAGGTAAACGTATATATATGCCCACGATTGTCTTTCAGACAGAAAAGTAAACGCATATATACCAACGATTGTCTTTCAGACAGAAATGTAAACGTTTATATATGCCAACGATTGTCTTTTAGAGAGCAAGAAATCGTATATATATATGCCAACGATTGTCTTTCAGACAGAAAAGTCAACGCATATATATGCCAACGATTGTCTTTCAGACAGAAAAGTAAACGTTTATATATGCCAACGATTGTCTTTCAGACAGAAAAGTAAACGTATATTTATGCCAACGATTGTCTTTCAGACAGAAAAGTAAACGTATATATATGCCAACGATTTTCTTCAAAACAGAAAGTATACGTATATCTATGCCAGCGATTCTCTTTCAGACAGAAAAGTAACCGTATATATATGCCAACGATTATCATTCAGACAGAAAAGTAAACGTATAAATATGCCAACGGTTATCTTTCAGACAGAAAAGTAAACCTATATCTATGCCAGCGATCGTCTTTCAGAGAGAAAAGTAAGCGCATATATATGCCAACGATTGTATTTCAGACAGAAAAGTCAACGTATAAAAATGCCAACGAGTGTCTTCTGACAGAAAAGTAAACGTGTACAATAGCCATCGATTGTCTTTCAGAAGGAATAGTAAACGTATATATATGCCAACGATTGTCTTTCAGACAGAAAAGTAAACTTATATATATGCCATCGGTTGTCTTTGAGACAGAAAAGTCAACCTATATTTATGCCAACGATTGTCTTTCATACAGAAAAGTAAACGTATATATATTCCAACGAATGTCTTTCAGACAGAAAAGTAAACGTATATATATGCCAACGTAATTTCTTTCAGACAGAAAAAGAAACGTATATGTATGCCAACGATTCTCTTTCAGACAGAAAGGATACGTTCATATATGCCAACGATTGTCTCTCAGACAGAAAAGTCTACGTTGAAATGATAACGATTGTCTTTCAGACAGAAAAGAAAACGAATAAATATGCCTACGATTGTCTTTCAGACAGAAAGTATAGATACATATATGCCAGCGAATCTCTTTTAGAGAGAAAGGATACGTATATATATCCCACCGATTGTCTTGCAGACAGAAATGTAAACGTATATATATGCCAACGATTGTCTTTCAGACAGAAAAGTAAATGTGTATATTTTCCAACGATTGTCTTTCAGAAAGAAAGTAAACGTACATATATGTCAACGGTTGTCTTGCAGACCGAAAAGTAAACGTATATATATGCCAACGATTGTCTTTCAGACAGAAAAGTATACGTTGATTTAACAACGATTGTCTTTCAGACAGAAAAGTAAACGTATATCTATGCACACGATTATCTTTCAGACGGAAAAGTAAACGTATAAATATGCCAACGGTCATCTTTCAGACAGAAAAGAAAACGTATATTTATGCCAGCGATGGTCTTTCAGACAGAAAAGTAAACGTATAAATACGCCAACGATTGTCTTTCAGACAGAAAAGTAAACGTTGATGTGACAACGTTTGTCTTTCAGACAGAAAATTAAACGTACAAAAATGCCATCGATTTTCTTGCTGACAGAAATGTAAACGTATACATATGGCAGCGATTGTCTTTCAGTCAGAAAAATAAACGTAAATCTATGCACACGATTGTCTTTCAGACGGAAAAGTAAACGTATTGATATGCCAGCGATCGTCTTTCAGACAGAAAAGTAAACGTATAAATATGCCAACGAGTGTCTTTCAGACAGAAAGTAAACGTATATATATGCCAACGATTGTCCTTCAGACAGAAAAGTAAACGTATATATATGCCAACGATTGTCCTTCAGACAGAAAGTAAACGTATATATATGCCAACGATTCTTTTTCAGACAGAAATAAAAACGTATATATATGCCAACGATTGTCTTTCAGACAGAAAAGTTTACGTTGATATGACAACGATTGTCTTTCAGACAGAAAGGTAAACGTATATATATGCCCACGATAGTCTGTCAGACAGAAAAGTAAACGCATGTATACCAACGATTGTCTTTCAGACAGAAATATAAACGTTTATATATGCCAACGATTGTCTTTTAGAGAGAAAGAAAACGTATATATTTATGCCAACGATTGTCTTTCAGACAGAAAAGTCAACGTATATATATGCCAACGATTGTCTTTCAGACAGTAGAGTAAACGTTTATATATGCCAACGATTGTCTTTCAGACAGAAAAGTAAACGTATATTTATGCCAACGATTTTCTTCAAAACAGAAAGTATACGTATATATATGCCAGCGATTCTCTTTCAGACAGAAAATTAACGTATATATATGCCAGCGATTCTCTTTCAGTCAAAAAGTATACGTTTATCCATGCCAACGAATGTCTTTCAGACAGAAAAGTATACGTTGTTATGACAACGATTGTGTTTCAGACAGAAAAGTAAACGTATATATATGCCAACGATTGTCTTTCAGAAGGAAAAGTAAACGTATAAATATGCCAACGAATGTCTTTCAGAAAGAAAGTAAACGCATATATATGCCAACGATTGTCTTTCAGACAGAAAAGTAAACTTCCATATATGCCAACGGTTGTCTTTCAGACAGAAAAATTTACGTTGATATGACAACGATTGTCTTTCAGACAGAAAAGTAAACGTATATATATGCCCACGATAGTCTTTCAGACAGAAAAGTAAACGCATATATACCAACGATTGTCTTTCAGACATAAATATAATCGTTTATATATGCCAACGATTGTCTTTTAGAGAGAAAGAAAACGTATAAATATATGCCAACGATTGTCTTTCAGACAGAAAAGTCAACGTATATATATGCCAACGATTATCATTAAGACGGAAAAGTAAATGTATTAATACGCCAGCGATTGTCTTTCAGACAGAAAAGTAAACGTATATATTTGCCAACGATTGTCTTTTAGACACAAGAGTAAACGTTTATATATGCCAACGATTATCTTTCAGACAGTAAAGTAAACGTATATATATGCCAGCGATTCTCTTTCAGTCAAAAAGTTGACGTTTATCCATGCCAACGAATGTCTTTCAGACAGAAAAGTATACGTTGATATGACAACGATTGTGTTTCAGACAGAAAAGTAAACGAAAATATATGCCAACGATTGTCTTTCAGAAGGAAAAGTAAACGTATAAATATGCCAACGAATGTCTTTCAGAAAGAAAGTAAACGCATATATATGCCAACGAATGTCTGTCAGACAGAAAAGTTTACGTTGATATGACAACGATTGTCTTTCAGACAGAAAAGTAAACGTATATATATGCCCACGATTGTCTTTCAGACAGAAAAGTAAACGCATATATACCAACGATTGTCTTTCAGGCAGAAATGTAAACGTTTATATGTGCCAACGATTGTCTTTTAGAGAGCAAGAAACCGTATATATATATGCCAACGATTGTCTTTCAGACAGAAAAGTCAACGCATATATATGCCAACGATTGTCTTTCAGACAGAAAAGTAAACGTTTATATATGCCAACGATTGTCTTTCAGACAGAAAAGTAAACGTATATTTATGCCAACGTTTGTCTTTCAGACAGAAAAGTAAACGTATATATATGCCAACGATTTTCTTCAAAACAGAAAGTATACGAATATATATGCCAGCGATTCTCTTTCAGACAGAAAAGTAACCGTATATATTTGCCAACGATTGTCTTTTAGACACATGAGTAAACGTTTATATATGCCATCGATTATCTTTCAGACAGTAAAGTAAACGTATATATATGCCAGCGAATCTCTTTCAGTCAAAAAGTATACGTTTATCCATGCCAACGATTGTCCTTCAGACAGAAAAGTATACGTTGATATGACAACGATTGTGTTTCAGACAGAAAAGTAAACGTATATATATGCCAACGTTTGTCTTTCAGAAGGAAAAGTAAACGTATATATATGCCAACGAATGTCTTTCAGAAAGAAAGTAAACGCATATATATGCCAACGATTGTCTTTCAGACAGAAAAGTAAACTTACATATATGCCAACGGTTGTCTTTTAGACAGAAAATCAATGTATATATATGCCAACGATTGTCTTTCAGACAGAAAAGTGACCGTATATATATGCCAACGATTCTCTTTCAGAAGGAAAAGTAAACGTATATATATGCCAACGAATGTCTGTCAGACAGAAAGTGAACGCATATATATGCCAACGATTGTCTTTCAGACAGAAAAGTAAACTTATATATGCCAACGTTTGTCTTTGAGACAGAAAAGTCAACCTATATATATGCCAACGATTGTCTTTCAGACAGAAAAGAAAACGTGTATTTATGCCAACGATTGTCCTTCAGACAGAAAAGTAAACGTATTAGTATGCCAACGTTTGTTTTTCAAACAGAAAAGAAAACTTATATATATGCCAACGATTGTCTTTCAGACAGAAAAGTAAACGTATATATATGCCAACGATTGTCTTTCAGAAAGAAAGTAAACGTATATATATGCCAACGATTGTCTTTAAGACAGAAAAGTCAACGTATTAGTATGCCAACGTTTGTTTTTCAAACAGAAAAGAAAACGTATATATATGCCAACGACTGTCTTTCAGACAGAAAAAGCTTACGTTGATATGAAAACGATTGTCTTTCAGACAGAAAAGCAAACGTATAAAAATGCCAACGATTGTCCTTCAGACAGAAAGGTAAACGTATATATTTGCCAACGATTGTCTTTTAGACACAAGAGTAAACGTTTATATATGCCATCGATTATCTTTCAGACAGTAAAGTAAACGTATATATATGCCAGCGAATCTCTTTCAGTCAAAAAGTATACGTTTATCCATGCCAACGATTGTCTTTCAGACAGAAAAGTATACGTTGATATGACAACGATTGTGTTTCAGACAGAAAAGTAAACGTATATATATGCCAACGATTGTCTTTCAGAAGGAAAAGTAAACGTATATATATGCCAACGAATGTCTTTCAGAAAGAAAGTAAACGCATATATATGCCAACGATTGTCTTTCAGACAGAAAAGTAAACTTACATATATGCCAACGGTTGTCTTTTAGACAGAAAATCAATGTATATATATGCCAACGATTGTCTTTCAGACAGAAAAGTGACCGTATATATATGCCAACGATTCTCTTTCAGAAGGAAAAGTAAACGTATATATATGCCAACGAATGTCTGTCAGACAGAAAGTGAACGCATATATATGCCAACGATTGTCTTTCAGAAAGAAAAGTAAACTTATATATATGCCAACGTTTGTCTTTGAGACAGAAAAGTCAACCTATATATATGCCAACGATTGTCTTTCAGACAGAAAAGAAAACGTGTATTTATGCCAACGATTGTCCTTCAGACAGAAAAGTAAACGTATTAGTATGCCAACGTTTGTTTTTCAAACAGAAAAGAAAACTTATATATATGCCAACGATTGTCTTTCAGACAGAAAAGTAAACGTATATATATGCCAACGATTGTCTTTCAGAAAGAAAGTAAACGTATATATATGCCAACGATTGTCTTTAAGACAGAAAAGTCAACGTATTAGTATGCCAACGTTTGTTTTTCAAACAGAAAAGAAAACGTATATATATGCCAACGACTGTCTTTCAGACAGAAAAAGCTTACGTTGATATGACAACGATTGTCTTTCAGACAGAAAAGCAAACGTATAAAAATGCCAACGATTGTCCTTCAGACAGAAAGGTAAACGTATATATATGCCCACGATTGTCTTTCAGGCAGAAAAGTAAACGCATATGTACCAACGATTGTCTTTCATACAGAAATGTAAACGTTTATATATGCCAACGTTTGTCTTTTAGAGAGAAAGTAAACGTATATATATATGCCAACGATTGTCTTTCAGACAGAAAATAAACGTATATTTATGCCAACGATTGTCTTTCAGACAGAAAAGTAAACGTATATATATCCCAAGGATTATCATTCAGACAGAAAAGTAAACGTATTAATATGCCAGCGATTGTCTTTCAGACAAAAAAGCAACCGTATATATATGCCAACGATTGTCTTTTAGACACAAGAGTAGGCGTTTATATATGCCAACGATTATCTTTCAGACAGTAAAGTAAACGTATATATATGCCAGCGATTCTCTTTCAGTCAAAAAGTATACGCTTTTCCATGCCAACGATTGTCTTTCAGACAGAAAAGTATACGTTGATATGACAACGATTGTGTTTCAGACAGAAAAGTCAACGTATAAAAATGCCAACGATTGTCTTCAGACAGAAAAGTAAGCGTATATATATGCCAAAGATTTTCTTTCAGAATGAAAAGTAAACGTATATATATGCCAACGAATGTCTTTCAGACAGAAAGTAAACGCATATATATGCCAACGATTGTCTTTCAGACAGAAAAGTAAACTTACATATATGCCAACGGTTGTCTTTCAGACAGAAAATCAATGTATATATATGCCAACGATTGTATTTCAGACAGAAAGGTAAACGTATATATATGCCCACGATTGTCTTTCAGACAGAAAAGTAAACGCATATATATGCCAACGATTGTCTTTCTGACAGAAATGTAAACGTTTATATATGCACACGTTTGTCTTTTAGAGAGAAAGTAAACGTATATATATATGCCAACGATTGTCTTTCAGACAGAAAAGACAACGTATATATATGCCAACGATTGTCTTTCAGACAGAAAAGTAAACGTTTATATATGCCAACGATTGTCTTTCAGACAGAAGAGTATACGTTAATATGACAACGATTGTCTTTCAGACAGAAAAGTAAACGTATATATATGCCCGCGATTGTCTTTCAGACAGAAAAGTAAATGCATATATACCAACGATTGTCTTTCAGACAGAAAGGTCAACGTTTATATATGCCAACGATTGTCTTTTAGAGAGAAAAGTAAACGTATATATATGCCAACGATTCTCTTTCAGAAGGAACAGTAAACGTATATATATGCCAACGAATGTCTGTCAGACAGAAAGTGAACGCATATATATGCCAACGATTGTCTTTCAGACAGAAAAGTAAACTTATATATATGCCAACGTTTGTCTTTGAGACAGAAAAGTCAACCTATATATATGCCAACGATTGTCTTTCAGACTGAAAAGAAAACGTGTATTTATGCCAACGATTGTCCTTCAGACAGAAAAGTAAACGTATTAGTATGCCAACGTTTGTTTTTCAAACAGAAAAGAAAACTTATATATATGCCAACGATTGTCTTTCAGACAGAAAAGTAAACGTATATATATGCCAACGATTGTCTTTCAGAAAGAAAGTAAACGTATATATTTGCCAACGATTGTCTTTAAGACAGAAAAGTCAACGTATTAGTATGCCAACGTTTGTTTTTCAAACAGAAAAGAAAACGTATATATATGCCAACGACTGTCTTTCAGACAGAAAAAGCTTACGTTGATATGACAACGATTGTCTTTCAGACAGAAAAGCAAACGTATAAAAATGCCAACGATTGTCCTTCAGACAGAAAGGTAAACGTATATATATGCCCACGATTGTCTTTCAGACAGAAAAGTAAACGCATATGTACCAACGATTGTCTTTCATACAGAAATGTAAACGTTTATATATGCCAACGTTTGTCTTTTAGAGAGAAAGTAAACGTATATATATATGCCAACGATTGTCTTTCAGACAGAAAAGTCAACGTATATATGCCAACGATTGTCTTTCAGACAGAAAAGTAAACGTTTATATATGCCAACGATTGTCTTTGAGACAGAAAATAAACGTATATTTATGCCAACGATTGTCTTTCAGACAGAAAAGTAAACGTATATACATGCCAACGATTGTCTTCAAAATAGAAAGTACACGTATATATATGCCAGCGATTCTCTTTCAGACAGAAAAGTAACCGTATATATATCCCAAGGATTATCATTCAGACAGAAAAGTAAACGTATACCTATGCCACGATTGTCTTTCACACGGAAAAGTAAACGTATAAATATGCCAACGGTCATCTTTCAGACAGAAAAGAAAACGTATATTTATGCCAGCGATGGTCTTTCAGACAGAAAAGTAAACGTATAAATACGCCAACGATTGTCTTTCAGACAGAAAAGTAAACGTTGATGTGACAACGTTTGTCTTTCAGACAGAAAAGTAAACGTACAAAAATGCCATCGATTTTCTTGCTGACAGAAATGTAAACGTATACATATGGCAGCGATTGTCTTTCAGTCAGAAAAGTAAACGTAAATCTATGCACACGATTGTCTTTCAGACGGAAAAGTAAACGTATTGATATGCCAGCGATCGTCTTTCAGACAGAAAAGTAAACGTATAAATATGCCAACGAGTGTCTTTCAGACAGAAAGTAAACGTATATATATGCCAACGATTGTCCTTCAGACAGAAAAGTAAGCGTATATATATGCCAACGATTGTCCTTCAGACAGAAAGTAAACGTATATATATGCCAACGATTCTTTTTCAGACAGAAAAGAAAACGTATATATATGCCAACGATTGTCTTTCAGACAGAAAAGTTTACGTTATATGACAACGATTGTCTTTCAGACAGAAAGGTAAACGTGTATATATGCCCACGATAGTCTGTCAGACAGAAAAGTAAACGCATGTATACCAACGATTGTCTTTCAGACAGAAATATAAACGTTTATATATGCCAACGATTGTCTTTTAGAGAGAAAGAAAACGTATATATATATGCCAACGATTGTCTTTCAGACAGAAAAGTCAACGTATATATATGCCAACGATTGTCTTTCAGACAGTAGAGTAAACGTTTATATATGCCAACGATTGTCTTTCAGACAGAAAAGTAAACGTATATTTATGCCAACGATTTTCTTCAAAACAGAAAGTATACGTATATATATGCCAGCGATTCTCTTTCAGACAGTAAATTAACGTATATATATGCCAGCGATTCTCTTTCAGTCAAAAAGTATACGTTTATCCATGCCAACGAATGTCTTTCAGACAGAAAAGTATACGTTGTTATGACAACGATTGTGTTTCAGACAGAAAAGTAAACGTATATATATGCCAACGATTGTCTTTCAGAAGGAAAAGTAAACGTATAAATATGCCAACGAATGTCTTTCAGAAAGAAAGTAAACGCATATATGTGCCAACGATTGTCTTTCAGACAGAAAAGTAAACTTACATATATGCCAACGGTTGTCTTTCAGACAGAAAAGTTTACGTTGATATGACAACGATTGTCTTTCAGACAGAAAAGTAAACGTATATATATGCCCACGATAGTCTTTCAGACAGAAAAGTAAACGCATATATACCAACGATTGTCTTTCAGACATAAATATAAACGTTTATATATGCCAACGATTTTCTTTTAGAGAGAAAGAAAACGTATATATATATGCCAACGATTATCATTCAGACGGAAAAGTAAATGTATTAATATGCCAGCGATTGTCTTTCAGACAGAAAAGTAAACGTATATATTTGCCAACGATTGTCTTTTAGACACAAGAGAAAACGTTTATATATGCCAACGATTATCTTTCAGACAGTAAAGTAAACGTATATATATGCCAGCGATTATCTTTCAGTCAAAAAGTATACGTTTATCCATGCCAACGAATGTCTTTCAGACAGAAAAGTATACGTTGATATGACAACGATTGTGTTTCAGACTGAAAAGTAAACGTATATATATGCCAACGATTGTCTTTCAGAAGGAAAAGTAAACGTATAAATATGCCAACGAATGTCTTTCAGAAAGAAAGTAAACGCATATATATGCCAACGATTGTCTTTCAGACAGAAAAGTAAACTTACATATATGCCAACGGTTGTCTTTCAGACAGAAAATCAATGTATATGTATGCCAACGATTGTCTTTCAGACAGAAAAGTGACCGTATATATATGCCAACGATTCTCCTTCAGGAGGAAAAGTAAACATATATATATGCCATCGAATGTCTGTCAGACAGAAAAGTAAACTTATATATATGCCAACGGTTGTCTTTGAGGCAGAAAAGTCAACCTGTATATATGCCAACGATTGTCTTTCAGACAGAAATGTAAACGTATATATATGCCCACGATTGTCTTTCAGGCATAAAAGTAAACGCACATATACCAACGATTGTCTTTCAGACAGAAAAGTAAACGTTTATATATGCCAACGATTGTCTTTCAGACAGAAAAGTAAACGTATATTAATGCCAACGATTGTCTTTCAGACAGAAAGTAAACGTATATATATGCCAACGATTGTCCTCAAAACAGAAAGTATATGTATGTATATTCCAGCGATTTTCTTTCAGACAGATAAGTAAACGTGTATATTTTCCAACGATTGTCTTTCAGAAAGAAAGTATTCGTACACATATGTCAACGGTTGTCTTGCAGATCGAGAAGTAAACTTATATATATGCCAACGATTGTCTTTAAGACAGAAAAGTATACGTTGATTTAACAACGATTGTCTTTCAGACAGAAAAGTAAACGAAAATCTATGCACACGATTGTCTTTCAGACGGAAAAGAAAACGTATTGATATGCCAGCGATCGTCTTTCAGGCAGAAAAGTAAACGTATAAATATGCCAACGAGTGTCTTTCAGACAGAAAGTAAACGCATATATACCAACGATTGTCTTTCAGACAGAAAGGTAAACGTTTATATATGCCAACGATTGTCTTTTAGAGAGAAAATATACGTATATATATATGCCAACGATTGTCTTTTAGACACAAGAGTAAACGTTTATCCATGCAAACGATTATCTTTCAGATAGTAAAGTAAACGTATATATATGCCAGCGATTCTCTTTCAGTCAAAAAGTATACGTTTATCCATGCCAACGATTGTCTTTCAGACAGAAAAGTATACGTTGATATGACAACGATTGTGTTTCATACAGAAAAGTAAACGTATAAATATGCCAACGATTGTCTTTCAGAAGGAAAAGTAAACGTATATATATGCCAACGAATGTCTTTCAGAAAGAAAGTAAACGCATATATATGCCAACGACTGTCTTTCAGACAGAAAAGTAAACTTGCATATAGGCCAACGGTTGTCTTTCAGACAGAAAATCAATGTGTCTATGCCAACGATTGTCTTTCAGACAGAAAAGTGAACGTTTATATATGCCAACGATTCTCTTTCAGACGGAAAAGTAAACGTATATATATGCCAACGAATGTCTGTCAGACAGAAAAGTTTACGTTGATATGACAACGATTGTCTTTCAGACAGAAAGGTAAACGTATATATATGCCCACGATTGTCTTTCAGACAGAAAAGTAAACGCATATATACCAACGATTGTCTTTCAGGCAGAAATGTAAACGTATATATATGCCAACGATTGTCTTTTAGAGAGCAAGAAATCGTATATATATATGCCAACGATTGTCTTTCAGAAGGAAAAGTAAACGTATATATATGCCAACGAATGTCTTTCAGAAAGAAAGTAAACGCATATATATGCCAACGATTGTCTTTCAGACAGAAAAGTAAACTTACATATATGCCAACGGTTGTCTTTTAGACAGAAAATCAATGTATATATATGCCAACGAATGTCTTTCAGACAGAAAAGTAAACTTATATATATGCCAACGTTTGTCTTTGAGACAGAAAAGTCAACCTATATATATGCCAACGATTGTCTTTCAGACAGAAAAGAAAACGTGTATTTATGCCAACGATTGTCCTTCAGACAGAAAAGTAAACGTATTAGTATGCCAACGTTTGTTTTTCAAACAGAAAAGAAAACGTATATATATGCCAACGATTGTCTTTCAGACAGAAAAGTAAACGTATATATATGCCAACGATTGTCTTTCAGAAAGAAAGTAAACGTATATATATGCCAACTATTGTCTTTAAGACAGAAAAGTCAACGTATTAGTATGCCAACGTTTGTCTTTCAAACAGAAAAGTAAACGCATATGTACCAACGATTGTCTTTCAAACAGAAAAGAAAACGTATATATATGCCAACGACTGTCTTTCAGACAGAAAAAGCCCTCGTTGATATGACAACGATTGTCTTTCAGACAGAAAAGCAAACGTATAAAAATGCCAACGATTGTCCTTCAGACAGAAAGGTAAACGTATATATATGCCCACGATTGTCTTTCAGACAGAAAAGTAAACGCATATGTACCAACGATTGTCTTTCAGACAGAAAAGTAAACGTTTATATATGCCAACGATTGTCTTTGAGACAGAAAATAAACGTATATTTATGCCAACGATTGTCTTTCAGACAGAAAAGTAAACGTATATACATGCCAACGATTGTCTTCAAAAAAGAAAGTACACGTATATATATGCCAGCGATTCTCTTTCAGACAGAAAAGTAACCGTATATATATCCCAAGGATTATCATTCAGACAGAAAAGTAAACGTATTAATATGCCAGCGATTGTCTTGCAGACAAAAAAGTAAACGTATATATATGCCAACGATTGTCTTTTAGACACAAGAGTAGACGTTTATATATGCCAACGATTATCTTTCAGACAGTAAGGTAAACGTATATATACGCCAGCGATTCTCTTTCAGTCAAAAAGTATACGTTTATCCATGCCAACGATTGTCTTTCAGACAGAAAAGTATACGTTGATATGACAACGATTGTCTTTCAGACAGAAATGTAAACGTTTATAAATGCACACGTTTGTCTTTTAGAGAGAAAGTAAACGTATATATATATGCCAACGATTGTCTTTCAGACAGAAAAGTCAACGTATATATATGCCAACGATTGTCTTTCAGACAGAAAAGTAAACGTTTATACATGCCAACGATTGTCTTTCAGACAGAAGAGTTTACGTTAATATGACAACGATTGTCTTTCAGAAAGAAAAGTCAATGCATTAATATGCCAACGATTGTTTTTGAAACAGAAAAGAAAACGCATATGTATGCCAACGATTGTCTTTCAGACAGAAAAGCTTACGTTGATATGACAACGATTGTCTTTCAGACAGAAAAGTAAACGTATAAAAATGCCAACGATTGTCTTTCAGACAGAAAAGTAAACGTATATATATGCCCGCGATTGTCTTTCAGACAGAAAAGTAAACGCATATATACCAACGATTGTCTTTCAGACAGAAAGGTCAACGTTTATATATGCCAACGATTGTCTTTTAGAGAGAAAGTAAACGTATATATATGCCAGCGATTGTCTTTCAGACAGAAAAGTCAACGTATATATATGCCAACGATTGTCTTTCAGACAGAAAAGTAAACGTATATATATGCCAACGATTGTCTTTCAGACAGAAAAGTAAACGTATATATACGCAAACGATTGCCTTCAAAACAGAAAGTATACGTTTATAAATGCCAGCGATTCTCTGTCAGACAGAAAAGTAACCCTATATTAATGCCAACGATTATCATTCAGACAGAAATGTAAACGTATATATATGCCAACGATTGTCTTTTAGACACAAGAGTAAACGTTTATATGTGCCAACGATTATCTTTCTGACAGAAAAGTAAACGTATATATAAGCCAGCGATTCTCTTTCAGTCAAAAAGTATACGTTTATCCATACCAACGATTGTCTTTCAGACAGAAAAGTATACGTTGATATGACAACGATTGTCCTTCTGACAGAAAAGTCAACGTATAAAAATGCCAACGATTGTCTTCAGACAGAAAAGTAAACGTACATATATGCCAACGTTTGTCTTTCAGACTGAAAAGTAAACGTAAATATATGCCTACGAATGTCTTTCAGACAGACAGTGAACGCATATATATGCCAACGATTGTCTTTCAGTCCGAAGAGTAAACTTATATATATGCCAACGGTTGTCTTTCAGACAAAAAAGTCAACCTATATATATA
This sequence comes from Bimastos eiseni, assembly GCA_959347315.1. Lineage (NCBI taxonomy): Eukaryota > Metazoa > Annelida > Clitellata > Crassiclitellata > Lumbricidae > Bimastos > Bimastos eiseni. Next base: position 39,986,532 of record OY365807.1, on the reverse strand, counting down.
CCAACGATTGCCTTTCAGACAGAAAAGTAAACGTCTATATTTGCCAACGGTTGTCTTTCAGAAGGAAAAGTAAACGTATATATTTGCCAACGAATTTCTTTCAGACAGAAAGTAAACGCATATAGATGCCAGCGGTTGTCTTTCAGACAGAAAAGTAAACGCATATATATGCCATCGGTTGTCTTTCAGACAGATAATCAACGTTTATATATGCCAACGATTGTCTTTCAGACAGAAAAGTAACCGTATATACATGCCAACGATTGTCTTTCAGACAGAACAGTAAACGTATATCTATGCACACGATTGTCTTTCAGACAGAAAAGAACACGTATATATATGCCAACGATTGTCTTTCAGAAAGAAAAGTTTACATTGATATGACAACGATTGTCTTTCAGACAGAAAAGTAAACGTATAAAAATGCCAACGATTGTCTTTCAGACAGAAAGGTAAACGTATATATATGCCAACGATTGTCTTTCAGACAGAAAAGTGAACGCATATATACCAACGATCGCCTTTCAGGCAAAAAGGTAAACGTTTATATATGCCAACGATTGTCTTTCAGACAGAAAAGTATACGTATATATATATGCCAACGGTTGTCTTTCAGACAGAAAAGTAAACGTATAAAAATGCCAACGATTGTCTTCAGACAGAAAAGTAAACGTACATATATGCCAACGATTGTCTTTCAGACAAAAAAGTTAACGTATATATATGCCAACGATTGTCTTTCAGACAGAAGAGTATACGTTGATATGACAACGATTGTCTTTCAGACAGAAAAGTAAACGCATATATATGCCAACGGTTGTCTTTCAGACAGAAAAGTAAACGCATATATATGCCAACGGTTGTCTTTCAGACAGAAAATCAACGTATATATATGCCAACGATTGTCTTTCAGACAGAAAAGTTACCGTATATACATGCCAACGATTGTCTTTCAGACAGAACAGTAAACGTATATCTATGCACACGATTGTCTTTCAGACAGATAAGTAAACGCATATTTATGCCAACGATTGTCTTTCAGACAGAAAAGTATACGTTGATGTGACAACGATTGTCTTTCAGACAGAAAAGTAAACGTTTGTATAAGCCAACGATTATCTTTCAGACAGAAAAGTAAACGTATATATATGCCAACGACCGTCTTTCAAACAGAAAAGTGACCGCATAAATATGCCAACGATTCTCTTTCAGACAGAACAGTAAACGTATATCTATGCACACGATTGTCTTGCAGACGGAAAAGTAAACGTATAAATATGCCAACGGTTATCTTTCAGACAGAAAAGTAAACCTATATCTATGCCAGCGATCGTCTTTCAGAGAGAAAAGTAAACGTATAAATATGCCAACGATTGTCTTTCAGACAGAAAAGTCAACGTATATATATGCCAACGATTCTTTTTCAGACAGAAAAGAAAACGTATATATATGCCAACGATTGTCTTTCAGACAGAAAAGTTTACGTTGATATGACAACGATTGTCTTTCAGACAGAAAGGTAAACGTATATATATGCCCACGATTGTCTTTCAGACACAAAAATAAACGCATATATACCAACGATTGCCTTTCAGACAGAAATGTAAACGTTTATATATGCCGACGATTGTCTTTTATAGAGAAAGAAAACGTAGATATATATGCCAACGATTGTCTTTCAGACAGAAAAGTATACGTTGATATGCCAACGATTGTCTTTCAGAAGGAAAAGTAAACGTATACATATGCCTACGATTGTCTTTCAGAAAGAAAGTAAACGCATACATATGCCAACGATTGTCTTTCAGACAGAAAAGTAAACTTACATATATGCCAACGGTTGACTTTCAGACAGAAAATCAATGTATATATATGCCAACGATTGTCTTTCAGACAGAAAAGTGACCGTATATATATGCCAACGATTCTCTTTCAGACGGAAAAGTAAACGTATATATATGCCAACGAATGTCTGTCAGACAGAAAAGTTTACGTTGATATGGCAACGATTGTCTTTCAGACAGAAAGGTAAACGTATATATATGCCCACGATTGTCTTTCAGACAGAAAAGTAAACGCATATATACCAACGATTGTCTTTCAGACAGAAATGTAAACGTTTATATATGCCAACGATTGTCTTTTAGAGAGCAAGAAATCGTATATATATATGCCAACGATTGTCTTTCAGACAGAAAAGTCAACGCATATATATGCCAACGATTGTCTTTCAGACAGAAAAGTAAACGTTTATATATGCCAACGATTGTCTTTCAGACAGAAAAGTAAACGTATATTTATGCCAACGATTGTCTTTCAGACAGAAAAGTAAACGTATATATATGCCAACGATTTTCTTCAAAACAGAAAGTATACGTATATCTATGCCAGCGATTCTCTTTCAGACAGAAAAGTAACCGTATATATATGCCAACGATTATCATTCAGACAGAAAAGTAAACGTATAAATATGCCAACGGTTATCTTTCAGACAGAAAAGTAAACCTATATCTATGCCAGCGATCGTCTTTCAGAGAGAAAAGTAAGCGCATATATATGCCAACGATTGTATTTCAGACAGAAAAGTCAACGTATAAAAATGCCAACGAGTGTCTTCTGACAGAAAAGTAAACGTGTACAATAGCCATCGATTGTCTGTCAGAAGGAATAGTAAACGTATATATATGCCAACGATTGTCTTTCAGACAGAAAAGTAAACTTATATATATGCCATCGGTTGTCTTTGAGACAGAAAAGTCAACCTATATTTATGCCAACGATTGTCTTTCATACAGAAAAGTAAACGTATATATATTCCAACGAATGTCTTTCAGACAGAAAAGTAAACGTATATATATGCCAACGATTGTCTTTCAGACAGAAAAAGAAACGTATATGTATGCCAACGATTCTCTTTCAGACAGAAAGGATACGTTTATATATGCCAACGATTGTCTCTCAGACAGAAAAGTCTACGTTGAAATGATAACGATTGTCTTTCAGACAGAAAAGAAAACGAATAAATATGCCTACGATTGTCTTTCAGACAGAAAGTATAGATACATATATGCCAGCGAATCTCTTTTAGAGAGAAAGGATACGTATATATATCCCACCGATTGTCTTGCAGACAGAAATGTAAACGTATATATATGCCAACGTTTGTCTTTCAGACAGAAAAGTAAATGTGTATATTTTCCAACGATTGTCTTTCAGAAAGAAAGTAAACGTACATATATGTCAACGGTTGTCTTGCAGACCGAAAAGTAAACGTATATATATGCCAACGATTGTCTTTCAGACAGAAAAGTATACGTTGATTTAACAACGATTGTCTTTCAGACAGAAAAGTAAACGTATATCTATGCACACGATTATCTTTCAGACGGAAAAGTAAACGTATAAATATGCCAACGGTCATCTTTCAGACAGAAAAGAAAACGTATATTTATGCCAGCGATGGTCTTTCAGACAGAAAAGTAAACGTATAAATACGCCAACGATTGTCTTTCAGACAGAAAAGTAAACGTTGATGTGACAACGTTTGTCTTTCAGACAGAAAATTAAACGTACAAAAATGCCATCGATTTTCTTGCTGACAGAAATGTAAACGTATACATATGGCAGCGATTGTCTTTCAGTCAGAAAAATAAACGTAAATCTATGCACACGATTGTCTTTCAGACGGAAAAGTAAACGTATTGATATGCCAGCGATCGTCTTTCAGACAGAAAAGTAAACGTATAAATATGCCAACGAGTGTCTTTCAGACAGAAAGTAAACGTATATATATGCCAACGATTGTCCTTCAGACAAAAAAGTAAACGTATATATATGCCAACGATTGTCCTTCAGACAGAAAGTAAACGTATATATATGCCAACGATTCTTTTTCAGACAGAAATAAAAACGTATATATATGCCAACGATTGTCTTTCAGACAGAAAAGTTTACGTTGATATGACAACGATTGTCTTTCAGACAGAAAGGTAAACGTATATATATGCCCACGATAGTCTTTCAGACAGAAAAGTAAACGCATGTATACCAACGATTGTCTTTCAGACAGAAATATAAACGTTTATATATGCCAACGATTGTCTTTTAGAGAGAAAGAAAACGTATATATTTATGCCAACGATTGTCTTTCAGACAGAAAAGTCAACGTATATATATGCCAACGATTGTCTTTCAGACAGTAGAGTAAACGTTTATATATGCCAACGATTGTCTTTCAGACAGAAAAGTAAACGTATATTTATGCCAACGATTTTCTTCAAAACAGAAAGTATACGTATATATATGCCAGCGATTCTCTTTCAGACAGTAAATTAACGTATATATATGCCAGCGATTCTCTTTCAGTCAAAAAGTATACGTTTATCCATGCCAACGAATGTCTTTCAGACAGAAAAGTATACGTTGTTATGACAACGATTGTGTTTCAGACAGAAAAGTAAACGTATATATATGCCAACGATTGTCTTTCAGAAGGAAAAGTAAACGTATAAATATGCCAACGAATGTCTTTCAGAAAGAAAGTAAACGCATATATATGCCAACGATTGTCTTTCAGACAGAAAAGTAAACTTCCATATATGCCAACGGTTGTCTTTCAGACAGAAAAATTTACGTTGATATGACAACGATTGTCTTTCAGACAGAAAAGTAAACGTATATATATGCCCACGATAGTCTTTCAGACAGAAAAGTAAACGCATATATACCAACGATTGTCTTTCAGACATAAATATAATCGTTTATATATGCCAACGATTGTCTTTTAGAGAGAAAGAAAACGTATATATATATGCCAACGATTGTCTTTCAGACAGAAAAGTCAACGTATATATATGCCAACGATTATCATTCAGACGGAAAAGTAAATGTATTAATATGCCAGCGATTGTCTTTCAGACAGAAAAGTAAACGTATATATTTGCCAACGATTGTCTTTTAGACACAAGAGTAAACGTTTATATATGCCAACGATTATCTTTCAGACAGTAAAGTAAACGTATATATATGCCAGCGATTCTCTTTCAGTCAAAAAGTTGACGTTTATCCATGCCAACGAATGTCTTTCAGACAGAAAAGTATACGTTGATATGACAACGATTGTGTTTCAGACAGAAAAGTAAACGAAAATATATGCCAACGATTGTCTTTCAGAAGGAAAAGTAAACGTATAAATATGCCAACGAATGTCTTTCAGAAAGAAAGTAAACGCATATATATGCCAACGAATGTCTGTCAGACAGAAAAGTTTACGTTGATATGACAACGATTGTCTTTCAGACAGAAAAGTAAACGTATATATATGCCCACGATTGTCTTTCAGACAGAAAAGTAAACGCATATATACCAACGATTGTCTTTCAGGCAGAAATGTAAACGTTTATATGTGCCAACGATTGTCTTTTAGAGAGCAAGAAACCGTATATATATATGCCAACGATTGTCTTTCAGACAGAAAAGTCAACGCATATATATGCCAACGATTGTCTTTCAGACAGAAAAGTAAACGTTTATATATGCCAACGATTGTCTTTCAGACAGAAAAGTAAACGTATATTTATGCCAACGTTTGTCTTTCAGACAGAAAAGTAAACGTATATATATGCCAACGATTTTCTTCAAAACAGAAAGTATACGAATATATATGCCAGCGATTCTCTTTCAGACAGAAAAGTAACCGTATATATTTGCCAACGATTGTCTTTTAGACACATGAGTAAACGTTTATATATGCCATCGATTATCTTTCAGACAGTAAAGTAAACGTATATATATGCCAGCGAATCTCTTTCAGTCAAAAAGTATACGTTTATCCATGCCAACGATTGTCTTTCAGACAGAAAAGTATACGTTGATATGACAACGATTGTGTTTCAGACAGAAAAGTAAACGTATATATATGCCAACGTTTGTCTTTCAGAAGGAAAAGTAAACGTATATATATGCCAACGAATGTCTTTCAGAAAGAAAGTAAACGCATATATATGCCAACGATTGTCTTTCAGACAGAAAAGTAAACTTACATATATGCCAACGGTTGTCTTTTAGACAGAAAATCAATGTATATATATGCCAACGATTGTCTTTCAGACAGAAAAGTGACCGTATATATATGCCAACGATTCTCTTTCAGAAGGAAAAGTAAACGTATATATATGCCAACGAATGTCTGTCAGACAGAAAGTGAACGCATATATATGCCAACGATTGTCTTTCAGACAGAAAAGTAAACTTATATATGCCAACGTTTGTCTTTGAGACAGAAAAGTCAACCTATATATATGCCAACGATTGTCTTTCAGACAGAAAAGAAAACGTGTATTTATGCCAACGATTGTCCTTCAGACAGAAAAGTAAACGTATTAGTATGCCAACGTTTGTTTTTCAAACAGAAAAGAAAACTTATATATATGCCAACGATTGTCTTTCAGACAGAAAAGTAAACGTATATATATGCCAACGATTGTCTTTCAGAAAGAAAGTAAACGTATATATATGCCAACGATTGTCTTTAAGACAGAAAAGTCAACGTATTAGTATGCCAACGTTTGTTTTTCAAACAGAAAAGAAAACGTATATATATGCCAACGACTGTCTTTCAGACAGAAAAAGCTTACGTTGATATGAAAACGATTGTCTTTCAGACAGAAAAGCAAACGTATAAAAATGCCAACGATTGTCCTTCAGACAGAAAGGTAAACGTATATATTTGCCAACGATTGTCTTTTAGACACAAGAGTAAACGTTTATATATGCCATCGATTATCTTTCAGACAGTAAAGTAAACGTATATATATGCCAGCGAATCTCTTTCAGTCAAAAAGTATACGTTTATCCATGCCAACGATTGTCTTTCAGACAGAAAAGTATACGTTGATATGACAACGATTGTGTTTCAGACAGAAAAGTAAACGTATATATATGCCAACGAATGTCTTTCAGAAAGAAAGTAAACGCATATATATGCCAACGATTGTCTTTCAGACAGAAAAGTAAACTTACATATATGCCAACGGTTGTCTTTTAGACAGAAAATCAATGTATATATATGCCAACGATTGTCTTTCAGACAGAAAAGTGACCGTATATATATGCCAACGATTCTCTTTCAGAAGGAAAAGTAAACGTATATATATGCCAACGAATGTCTGTCAGACAGAAAGTGAACGCATATATATGCCAACGATTGTCTTTCAGACAGAAAAGTAAACTTATATATATGCCAACGTTTGTCTTTGAGACAGAAAAGTCAACCTATATATATGCCAACGATTGTCTTTCAGACAGAAAAGAAAACGTGTATTTATGCCAACGATTGTCCTTCAGACAGAAAAGTAAACGTATTAGTATGCCAACGTTTGTTTTTCAAACAGAAAAGAAAACTTATATATATGCCAACGATTGTCTTTCAGACAGAAAAGTAAACGTATATATATGCCAACGATTGTCTTTCAGAAAGAAAGTAAACGTATATATATGCCAACGATTGTCTTTAAGACAGAAAAGTCAACGTATTAGTATGCCAACGTTTGTTTTTCAAACAGAAAAGAAAACGTATATATATGCCAACGACTGTCTTTCAGACAGAAAAAGCTTACGTTGATATGACAACGATTGTCTTTCAGACAGAAAAGCAAACGTATAAAAATGCCAACGATTGTCCTTCAGACAGAAAGGTAAACGTATATATATGCCCACGATTGTCTTTCAGGCAGAAAAGTAAACGCATATGTACCAACGATTGTCTTTCATACAGAAATGTAAACGTTTATATATGCCAACGTTTGTCTTTTAGAGAGAAAGTAAACGTATATATATATGCCAACGATTGTCTTTCAGACAGAAAATAAACGTATATTTATGCCAACGATTGTCTTTCAGACAGAAAAGTAAACGTATATACATGCCAACGATTGTCTTCAAAAAAGAAAGTACACGTATATATATGCCAGCGATTCTCTTTCAGACAGAAAAGTAACCGTATATATATCCCAAGGATTATCATTCAGACAGAAAAGTAAACGTATTAATATGCCAGCGATTGTCTTTCAGACAAAAAAGCAACCGTATATATATGCCAACGATTGTCTTTTAGACACAAGAGTAGGCGTTTATATATGCCAACGATTATCTTTCAGACAGTAAGGTAAACGTATATATATGCCAGCGATTCTCTTTCAGTCAAAAAGTATACGCTTTTCCATGCCAACGATTGTCTTTCAGACAGAAAAGTATACGTTGATATGACAACGATTGTGTTTCAGACAGAAAAGTCAACGTATAAAAATGCCAACGATTGTCTTCAGACAGAAAAGTAAGCGTATTAATATGCCAAAGATTTTCTTTCAGAATGAAAAGTAAACGTATATATATGCCAACGAATGTCTTTCAGACAGAAAGTAAACGCATATATATGCCAACGATTGTCTTTCAGACAGAAAAGTAAACTTACATATATGCCAACGGTTGTCTTTCAGACAGAAAATCAATGTATATATATGCCAACGATTGTATTTCAGACAGAAAGGTAAACGTATATATATGCCCACGATTGTCTTTCAGACAGAAAAGTAAACGCATATATATGCCAACGATTGTCTTTCTGACAGAAATGTAAACGTTTATATATGCACACGTTTGTCTTTTAGAGAGAAAGTAAACGTATATATATATGCCAACGATTGTCTTTCAGACAGAAAAGACAACGTATATATATGCCAACGATTGTCTTTCAGACAGAAAAGTAAACGTTTATATATGCCAACGATTGTCTTTCAGACAGAAGAGTATACGTTAATATGACAACGATTGTCTTTCAGACAGAAAAGTAAACGTATATATATGCCCGCGATTGTCTTTCAGACAGAAAAGTAAATGCATATATACCAACGATTGTCTTTCAGACAGAAAGGTCAACGTTTATATATGCCAACGATTGTCTTTTAGAGAGAAAAGTAAACGTATATATATGCCAACGATTCTCTTTCAGAAGGAAAAGTAAACGTATATATATGCCAACGAATGTCTGTCAGACAGAAAGTGAACGCATATATATGCCAACGATTGTCTTTCAGACAGAAAAGTAAACTTATATATATGCCAACGTTTGTCTTTGAGACAGAAAAGTCAACCTATATATATGCCAACGATTGTCTTTCAGACTGAAAAGAAAACGTGTATTTATGCCAACGATTGTCCTTCAGACAGAAAAGTAAACGTATTAGTATGCCAACGTTTGTTTTTCAAACAGAAAAGAAAACTTATATATATGCCAACGATTGTCTTTCAGACAGAAAAGTAAACGTATATATATACCAACGATTGCCTTTCAGAAAAGTAAACGTCTATATTTGCCAACGGTTGTCTTTCAGAAGGAAAAGTAAACGTATATATTTGCCAACGACAGAAAGTGAACGCATTTATATGCCAGCGATTGTCTTTCAGACAGAAAAGTAAACGTATATATATGCCAACGATTGTCTTTTAGACAGAAAAGTAAACGTTTATATATGCAAACGATTAACTTTCAGACAGAAAAGTAAACGTATATACATGCCAACGATTGTCTTCAGACAGAAAAGTAAACATATATATATGCCAGCGATTGTCTTTCAGAAGGAAAAGTAAACGTATATATATGCCAACGAATGTCTTTCAGACAGAAAGTAAACGCATATATATGCCAACGGTTGTCTTTCAGACAGAAAAGTAAACGCATATATATGCCATCGGTTGTCTTTCAGACAGAAAATCAACGTTTATATATGCCAACGATTGTCTTTCAGACAGAAAAGAAACCGTATATACATGCCAACGATTGTCTTTCAGACAGAACAGTAAACGTATATCTTTACACACGATTGTCTTTCAGACAGAAAAGAACACGTATATATATGCCAACGATTGTCTTTCAGACAGAAAAGTTTACATTGATATGACAACGATTGTCTTTCAGACAGAAAAGTAAACGTATAAAAATGCCAACGATTGTCTTTCAGACAGAAAGGTAAACGTATATATATGCCAACGATTGTCTTTCAGACAGAAAAGTGAACGCATATATACCAACGATCGCCTTTCAGGCAAAAAGGTAAACGTTTATATATGCCAACTATTGTCTTTCAGACAGAAAAGTATACGTATATATATATGCCAACGGTTGTCTTTCAGACAGAAAGTAAACGTATAAAAATGCCAACGATTGTCTTCAGACAGAAAAGTAAACGTACATATTTGCCAACGATTGTCTTTCAGACAAAAAAGTTAACGTATATATATGCCAACGATTGTCTTTCAGACAGAAGAGTATACGTTGATATGACAACGATTGTCTTTCAGACAGAAAAGTAAACGCATATATATGCCAACGGTTGTCTTTCAGACAGAAAAGTAAACGCATATATATGCCAACGGTTGTCTTTCAGACAGAAAATCAACGTATATATATGCCAACGATTGTCTTTCAGACAGAAAAGTTACCGAATATACATGCCAACGATTGTCTTTCAGACAGAACAGTAAACGTATATCTATGCACACGATTGTCTTTCAGACAGATAAGTAAACGCATATTTATGCCAACGATTGTCTTTCAGACAGAAAAGTATACGTTGATGTGAGAACGATTGTCTTTCAGACAGAAAAGTAAACGTTTGTATATGCCAACGATTATCTTTCAGACAGAAAAGTAAACGTATATATATGCCAGCGATTCTCTTTCAGTCAAAAAGTATTCGTTTATCCATGCAACGATTGTCTTTCAGACAGATAAGTATACGTTGATATGACAAGGATTGTCTTTCAGACAGAAAAGTAAACGTTTATATATGCCAGCGATTATCTTTCAGAAGGAAAAGTAAATGTTTATATATGCCAGCGATTCTCTTTCAGTCAAAAAGTATTCGTTTATCCATGACAACGATTGTCTTTCAGACAGAAAAGTATACGTCGATATGACAACGATTGTATTTCAGACAGAAAAGTCAACCTATAAAAATGCCAACGATTGTCTTCAGACAGAAAAGTAAACGTAAATAAATGCCAACGATTGTCTATCAGAAGGAAAAGTAAACGTATATATATGCCAACGAATGTCTTTCAGACAGACAGTGAACGCTTATATATGACAACGACTGTCTTTCAGTCCGAAAAGTAAACTTATATATATGCCAACGGTTGTCTTTCAGACAGAAAAGTCAACCTATATATATACCAACGATTGCCTTTCAGACAGAAAAGTAAACGTGTATATATGCCAACGATTGTCTTTCAGACAGAAAAGTAAACGTATATATATGCCAACGATTGTCTTTCAGACAGAAAAGGAAACCTATATATATGCCAACGATTGTCTTTCAGACAGAAAGTATACGTATATGTATGCCGGCGATTCTCTTTCAGACAAAAATGATACGTTTTTATATGCCAACGATTGTCTTTCAGACAGAAAAGTATTCGTTGGTGTGACAATGATTGTCTTTCAGACAGAAATGTAAACGTATATATTTGCCAACGACTGTCTTTCAGACAGAAAAGCAAACGTGCATAATTGCAAACGTTTGTCTTTCAGACAGAAAGTAAACGCACATATATGTCAACGGTTGTCTTGCAGACCGAAAGGTAAACGTGCATATATGCCAACGATTGTCTTTCAGACAGAAAAGTAAACTTAAGTCTATGCACACGATTGTCTTTCAGACGGAGAAGTAAACGTATTGATATGCCAGCGATCGTCTTTCAGACAGAAAAGTGAACGTATAAATATGCCAACGATTGTCTTTCAGACAGAAAGTAAACGTATATATATGCCAACGATTGTCTTTCAGAAGGAAAAGTAAACGTATATATATGCCAACGAATGTCTTTCAGAAAGAAAGTAAACGCATATATATGCCAACGATTGTCTTTCAGTCAGAAAAGTAAACTTACACATATGCCAACGGTTGTCTTTCAGACAGAAAATCAATGTATATATATGCCAACGATTGTCTTTCAGACAGAAAAGTGACCGTATATATATTCCAACGATACTCTTTCAGAAGGAAAAGTAAACGTAAATATATGCCAACGAATGTCTGTCAGACAGAAAGTGAACGCATATATATGCCAACGATTGTCTTTCAGACAGAAAAGTAAACTTATATATATGCCATCGGCTGTCTTTGAGTCAGAAAAGTCAACCTATATATATGTCAACGATTGTCTTTCAGACAGAAAAGTAAACGTTTAGATATGCCAACGATTGCTTTTCAGACAGAAAGGTAAACGTATGTATGCCAACGATTGTCTTTCAGACAGAAAAGGAAACGTATAAATATGCCAACGATTTTCTTCAAAACAGAAAAGTAACCGTATATATATGCCAACGATTATCATTCAGACAGAAAAGTAAATGTATTAATTTGCCAGCGATTGTCTTTCAGACAGAAAAGTAAACGTATATATTAGCCAACGATTATCTTTTAGAAACAAGAGTAAACGTTTAGATATGCCAACGATTGTTTTTCAGACAGAAAAGTAAACGTATATATGCCAACGATTGTCTTTCAGACAGAAAAGGAAACGAATAATTATGCCAGCGATTCTCTTTCAGACAGAAAAGTAACCGTATATATATGCCAACGATTATCATTCAGACAGAAAAGTAAATGTATTAACATGCCAGCGATTGTCTTTCAGACAGAAAAGTAAACGTATATATTTGCCAACGATTGTCTTTTAGAAACAAGAGTAAACGTTTATATATGCCAACGATTATCTTTCAGATAGTAAAGTAAACGTATATATATGCCAGCGATTCTCTTTCAGTCAAAAAGTATACGTTTATCCATGCCAACGATTGTCTTTCAGACAGAAAAGTATACGTTGATATGACAACGATTGTGTTTCAGACAGAAAAGTAAACGTATATATATGCCAACGATTGTCTTTCAGACAGAAAAGTAAACGTATATATATGCCAACGAATGTCTTTCAGAAAGAAAGTAAATGCATATATATGCCAACGATTGTCTTTCAGTCAGAAAAGTAAACTTACATATATGCCATCGGTTGTCTTTCAGACAGAAAATCAATGTATATATATGCCAACGATTGTCTTTCAGACAGAAAAGTAAACGTTTATATATGCCAACGATTGTCTTTCAGACAGAAGAGTATACGTTAATATGACAACGATTGTCTTTCAGAAAGAAAAGTCAATGCATTAATTTGCCAACGATTGTTTTTGAAACAGAAAAGAAAACGCATATATATGCCAACGATTGTCTTTCAGACAGAAAAGCTTACGTTGATATGACAACGATTGTCTTTCAGACAGAAAAGTAAACGTATAAAAATGCCAACGATTGTCTTTCAGACAGAAAAGTAAACGTATATATATGCCCGCGATTGTCTTTCAGACAGAAAAGTAAATGCATATATACCAACGATTGTCTTTCAGACAGAAAGGTCAACGTTTATATATGCCAACGATTGTCTTTTAGAGAGAAAAGTAAACGTATATATATGCCAACGATTGTCTTTCAGACAGAAAAGTAAACGTATATATACGCAAACGATTGCCTTCAAAACAGAAAGTATACGTTTATAAATGCCAGCGATTCTCTTTCAGACAGAAAAGTAACCCTATATATATGCCAACGATTATCATTCAGACAGAAATGTAAACGTATATATATGCCAACGATTGTCTTTTAGACACAAGAGTAAACGTTTATATATGCCAACGATTATCTTTCTGACAGAAAAGTAAACGTATATATAAGCCAGCGATTCTCTTTCTGACAGAAAAGTAAACGTATATATAAACCAGCGATTGTCTTTCAGACAGAAAAGTATACGTTGATATGACAACGATTGTCCTTCTGACAGAAAAGTCAACGTATAAAAATGCCAACGATTGTCTTCAGACAGAAAAGTAAACGTATATATATGCCAACGTTTGTCTTTCAGACAGAAAAGTAAACGTATATATATGCCTACGAATGTCTTTCAGACAGACAGTGAACGCATATATATGCCAACGATTGTCTTTCAGTCCGAAGAGTAAACTTATATATATGCCAACGGTTGTCTTTCAGACAAAAAAGTCAACCTATATATATACCAACGATTGCCTTTCAGACAGAAAAGTAAACGTCTATATTTGCCAACGGTTGTCTTTCAGAAGGAAAAGTAAACGTATATATTTGCCAACGAATTTCTTTCAGACAGAAAGTGAACGCATTTATATGCCAGCGATTGTCTTTCAGGCAGAAAAGTAAACGTATATATATGCCAACGATTGTCTTTTAGACAGAAAAGTAAACGTTTATGTATTCCAGCGATTAACTTTCAGACAGAAAAGTAAACGTATATACATGCCAACGATTGTCTTCAGACAGAAAAGTAAACATATATATATGCCAGCGATTGTCTTTCAGAAGGAAAAGTAAACGTATATATATGCCAACGAATGTCTTTCAGACAGAAAGTAAACGCATATATATGCCAACGGTTGTCTTTCAGACAGAAAAGTAAACGCATATATATGCCATCGGTTGTCTTTCAGACAGAAAATCAACGTTTATATATGCCAACGATTGTCTTTCAGACAGAAAAGTAACCGTATATACATGCCAACGATTGTATTTAAGACAGAACAGTAAACGTATATCTATGCACACGATTGTCTTTCAGACAGAAAAGAACACGTATATATATGCCAACGATTGTCTTTCAGACAGAAAAGTTTACATTGATATGACAACGATTGTCTTTCAGACAGAAAAGTAAACGTATAAAAATGCCAACGATTGTCTTTCAGACAGAAAGGTAAACGTATATATATGCCAACGATTGTCTTTCAGACAGAAAAGTGAACGCATATATACCAACGATCGCCTTTCAGGCAAAAAGGTAAACGTTTATATATGCCAACGATTGTCTTTCAGACAGAAAAGTATACGTATATATATATGCCAACGGTTGTCTTTCAGACAGAAAAGTAAACGTATAAAAATGCCAACGATTGTCTTCAGACAGAAAAGTAAACGTACATATATGCCAACGATTGTCTTTCAGACAAAAAAGTTAACGTATATATATGCCAACGATTGTCTTTCAGACAGAAGAGTATACGTTGATATGACAACGATTGTCTTTCAGACAGAAAAGTAAACGCATATATATGCCAACGGTTGTCTTTCAGACAGAAAAGTAAACGCATATATATGCCAACGGTTGTCTTTCAGACAGAAAATCAACGTATATATATGCCAACGATTGTCTTTCATACAGAAAAGTTACCGAATATACATGCCAACGATTGTCTTTCAGACAGAACAGTAAACGTATATCTATGCACACGATTGTCTTTCAGACAGATAAGTAAACGCATATTTATGCCAACGATTGTCTTTCAGACAGAAAAGTATACGTTGATGTGACAACGATTGTCTTTCAGACAGAAAAGTAAACGTTTGTTTATGCCAACGATTATCTTTCAGACAGAAAAGTAAACGTATATATATGCCAGCGATTCTCTTTCAGTCAAAAAGTATTCGTTTATCCATGCAACGATTGTCTTTCAGACAGATAAGTATACGTTGATATGACAAGGATTGTCTTTCAGACAGAAAAGTAAACGTTTATATATGCCAGCGATTATCTTTCAGAAGGAAAAGTAAATGTTTATATATGCCAGCGATTCTCTTTCAGTCAAAAAGTATTCGTTTATCCATGACAACGATTGTCTTTCAGACAGAAAAGTTTACGTCGATATGACAACGATTGTATTTCAGACAGAAAAGTCAACGTATAAAAATGCCAACGATTGTCTTCAGACAGAAAAGTAAACGTAAATAAATGCCAACGATTGTCTATCAGAAGGAAAAGTAAACGTATATATATGCCAACGAATGTCTTTCAGACAGACAGTGAACGCTTATATATGACAACGACTGTCTTTCAGTCCGAAAAGTAAACTTGTAAATATGCCAACGGTTGTCTTTCAGACAGAAAAGTCAACCTATATATATACCAACGATTGCCTTTCAGACAGAAAAGTAAACGTGTATATATGCCAACGATTGTCTTTCAGACAGAAAAGTAAACGTATATATATGCCAACGATTGTCTTTCAGACAGAAAAGGAAACCTATATATATGCCAACGATTGTCTTTCAGACAGAAAGTATACGTATATGTATGCCGGCGATTCTCTTTCAGACAAAAATGATACGATTTTATATGCCAACGATTGTCTTTCAGACAGAAAAGTATTCGTTGGTGTGACAATGATTGTCTTTCAGACAGAAATGTAAACGTATATATTTGCCAACGACTGTCTTTCAGACAGAAAAGCAAACGTGTATAATTGCAAACGTTTGTCTTTCAGACAGAAAGTAAACGCACATATATGTCAACGGTTGTCTTGCAGACCGAAAGGTAAACGTGCATATATGCCAACGATTGTCTTTCAGACAGAAAAGTAAACTTAAGTCTATGCACACGATTGTCTTTCAGACGGAGAAGTAAACGTATTGATATGCCAGCGATCGTCTTTCAGACAGAAAAGTGAACGTATAAATATGCCAACGATTGTCTTTCAGACAGAAAGTAAACGTATATATATGCCAACGATTGTCTTTCAGAAGGAAAAGTAAACGTATATATATGCCAACGAATGTCTTTCAGAAAGAAAGTAAACGCATATATATGCCAACGATTGTCTTTCAGTCAGAAAAGTAAACTTACACATATGCCAACGGTTGTCTTTCAGACAGAAAATCAATGTATATATATGCCAACGATTGTCTTTCAGACAGAGAAGTGACCGTATATATATGCCAACGATACTCTTTCAGAAGGAAAAGTAAACGTAAATATATGCCAACGAATGTCTGTCAGACAGAAAGTGAACGCATATATATGCTATCGATTGTCTTTCAGACAGAAAAGTAAACTTATATATATGCCAAAGGCTGTCTTTGAGACAGAAAAGTCAACCTATATATATGCCAACGATTGTCTTTCAGACAGAAAAGTAAACGTTTAGATATGCCAACGATTGTTTTTCAGACAGAAAGGTAAACGTATGTATGCCAACGATTGTCTTTCAGACAGAAAAGGAAACGTATAAATATGCCAACGATTTTCTTCAAAACAGAAAAGTAACCGTATATATATGCCAACGATTATCATTCAGACAGAAAAGTAAATGTATTAATATGCCAGCGATTGTCTTTCAGACAGAAAAGTAAACGTATATATTTGCCAACGATTGTCTTTTAGTAACAAGAGTAAACGTTTAGATATGCCAACGATTGTTTTTCAGACAGAAAGGTAAACGTATATATGCCAACGATTGTCTTTCAGACAGAAAAGGAAACGAATAATTATGCCAGCGATTCTCTTTCAGACAGAAAAGTAACCGTATATATATGCCAACGATTATCATTCAGGCAGAAAAGTAAATGTATTAATATGCCAGCGATTGTCTTTCAGACAGAAAAGTAAACGTATATATTTGCCAACGATTGTCTTTTAGAAACAAGAGTAAACGTTTATATATGCCAACGATTATCTTTCAGATAGTAAAGTAAACGTATATATATGCCAGCGATTCTCTTTCAGTCAAAAAGTATACGTTTATCCATGCCAACGATTGTCTTTCAGACAGAAAAGTATACGTTGATATGACAACGATTGTGTTTCAGACAGAAAAGTAAACGTATATATATGCCAACGATTGTCTTTCAGAAGGAAAAGTAAACGTATATATATGCCAACGAATGTCTTTCAGAAAGAAAGTAAACGCATATATATGCCAACGATTGTCTTTCAGTCAGAAAAGTAAACTTACATATATGCCAACGGTTGTCTTTCAGACAGAAAATCAATGTTTATATATGCCAACGATTGTCTTTCAGACAGAAAAGTGACCGTATATAAATGCCAACGATACTCTTTCAGAAGAAAAAGTAAACGTAAATATATGCCAACGAATGTCTGTCAGACAGAAAGTAAACGCATATATATGCCAACGGTTGTCTTTCAGACAGAAAAGTAAACGCATATATATGCCATCGGTTGTCTTTCAGACAGAAAATCAACGTTTATATATGCCAACGATTGTCTTTCAGACAGAAAAGTAACCGTATATACATGCCAACGATTGTCTTTCAGACAGAACAGTAAACGTATATCTATGCACACGATTGTCTTTCAGACAGAAAAGAACACGTATATATATGCGAACGATTGTCTTTCAGACAGAAAAGTTTACATTGATATGACAACGATTGTCTTTCAGACAGAAAAGTAAACGTATAAAAATGCCAACGATTGTCTTTCAGACAGAAAAATAAACGTGTATATATGCCAACGATTGTCTTTCAGACAGAAAAGTGAACGCATATATACCAACGATCGTCTTTCAGGCAGAAAGGTAAACGTTTATATATGCCAACGATTGTCTTTCAGACAGAAAAGTCAACGTACATATATGCCAACGATTGTCTTTCAGACTAAAAAGGTAACGTATATATATGCCAACGATTGTCTTTCAGACAGAAGAGTATACGTTGATATGACAACGATTGTCTTTCAGACAGAAAAGTAAACGCATATATATGCCAACGGTTGTCTTTCAGACAGAGAAGTAAACGCATATATATGCCAACGGTTGTCTTTCAGACAGAAAATCAACGTATATATATGCCAACGATTATCATTCAGACAGAAAAGTAAATGTATTAAAATGCCAGCGATTGTCTTTCAGACAGAAAAGTAAACGTATATATTTGCCAACGATTGTCGTTTAGACACAAGAGTAAACGTTTATATATGCCAACGATTATCTTTCAGACAGTAAAGTAAACGTATAAATATGCCAGCGAATCTCTTTCAGTCAAAAAGTATACGTTTATCCATGCCAACGATTGTCTTTCAGACAGAAAAGTATACGTTGATATGAGAACGATTGTGTTTCAGACAGAAAAGTAAACGTATATATATGCCAACGATTGTCTTTCAGAAGGAAAAGTAAACGTATATATATGCCAACGAATGTCTTTCAGAAGGAAAGTAAACGCATATACATGCCAACGATTGTCTTTCAGACAGAAAAGTAAACTTACATATATGCCAACGGTTGTCTTTTAGACAGAAAATCAATGTATATATATGCCAACGATTGTCCTTCAGACAGAAAAGTGACCGTATATATATGCCAACGATTCTCTTTCAGAAGGAAAAGTAAACGTATATATATGCCAACGAATGTCTGTCAGACAGAAAGTGAACGCATATAATTGCCAACAATTGTCTTTCAGACAGAAAAGTAAACTTATATATATGCCAACGGTTGTCTTTGAGACAGAAAAGTCAACCTATATATATGCCAACGATTGTCTTTCAGACAGAAAAGTAAACGTTTAGATATGCCAACGATTGTTTTTCAGACAGAAAGGTAAACGTATATATGCCAACGATTGTCTTACAGACAGAAAAGGAAACGTGTAAATATGCCAACGATTGTCTTTCAGACAGAAAAGTAAACGTTGATGTGACAACCTTTGTCTTTCAGACAGAAAAGTAAACGTACAAAAATGCCATCGATTTTCTTGCTGACAGAAAACGTATACATATGGCAGCGATTGTCTTTCAGTGAGAAAAGTAAACATAAATCTATGCACACGATAGTCTTTCAGACGGAACAGTAAACGTATTGATATGCCAGCGATCGTCTTTCAGACAGAAAAGTTAACGTATAAATATGCCAACGATTGTACTTCAGACAGAAAAGTCAACGTATATATATGCCAACGATTATCTTTCAGACAGTAAAGTAAACGTATAAATATGCCAGCGAATCTCTTTCAGTCAAAAAGTATACGTTTATCCATGCCAACGATTGTCTTTCAGACAGAAAAGTATACGTTGATATGACAACGATTGTGTTTCAGACAGAAAAGTAAACGTATATATATGCCAACGATTGTCTTTCAGCAGGAAAAGTAAACGTATATATATGCCAACGAATGTCTTTCAGAAGGAAAGTAAACGCATATATATGCCAACGATTGTCTTTCGGACAGAAAAGTAAACTTACATATATGCCAACGGTTGTCTTTGAGACAGAAAATCAATGTATATATATGCCAACGATTGTCCTTCAGACAGAAAAGTGACCGTATATATATGCCAACGATTCTCTTTCAGAAGGAAAAATAAACGTATATATATGCCAACGAATGTCTGTCAGACAGAAAGTGAACGCATATAATTGCCAACGATTGTCTTTCAGACAGAAAAGTAAACTTATATATATGCCAACGGTTGTCTTTGAGACAGAAAAGTCAACCTATATATATGCCAACGATTGTCTTTCAGACAGAAAAGTAAACGTTTAGATATGCCAACGATTGTTTTTCAGACAGAAAGGTAAACGTATATATGCCAACGATTGTCTTACAGACAGAAAAGGAAACGTATAAATATGCCAACGATTGTCTTTCAGACAGAAAAGTTTACGTTGAAATGACAACGATTGTCTTTCAGACAGAAAGGTAAACGTATATATATGCCCACGATTGTCTTTCAGACGCAAAAATAAACGCATATATACCAACGATTGTCTTTCAGACCGAAATGTAAACGTTTATGTATGCCAACGATTGTCTTTTTGAGAGAAAGAAAACGTATATATATATGCCAACGATTGTCTTTCAGACAGAAAAGTCAACGTATATATATGCCAACGATTGTCATTCAGACAGAAAAGCAAACGTTTATATCTGCCAACGATTGTCTTTCAGACAGAAAAGTAACCGTATATATATGCCAACGATTATCATTCAGACAGAAAAGTAAATGTATTAAGATGCCAGCGATTGTCTTTCAGACAGAAGAGTAAACGTATATATTTACCAACGATTATCTTTCAGACAGTAAAGTAAACGTATATATATGCCAGCGATTCTCTTTCAGTCAAAAAGTATACGTTTATCCATGCCAACGATTGTCTTTCAGACAGAAAAGTAAACGTTTATATATGCCAACGAATGTCTTTCAGAAGGAAAAGTAAACGTATATATATGCCAACGAATGTCTTTCAGAAAGAAAGTAAACGCATATATATGCCAACGTCTGTCTTTCAGACAGAAAAGTAAACGTTTATATTTACCAACGATTATCTTTCAGACAGAAAATCAATGTATATATATGCCAACGATTGTCTTTCAGACAGAAAAGTGACCGTATATATATGCCAACGATCCTCTTTCAGAAGGAAAAGTAAACGTATATATATGCCAACGAATGTCTGTCAGACAGAAAAGTTTACGTTGATATGAAAACGATTGTCTTTCAGACAGAAAGGTTAACGTATATATATGCCCACGATTGTCCTTCAGACAGAAAAGTAAACGCATATATACCAACGATTGTCTTTCAGACAGAAATGTAAACGTTTATATATGCCAACGATGGTCTTTCAGACAGAAAAGTGACCGTATATATATGCCAACGATCCTCTTTCAAAAGGAAAAGTAAACGTATATATATGCCAACGAATGTCTGTCAGACAGAAAAGTTTACGTTGATATGAAAACGATTGTCTTTCAGACAGAAAGGTTAACGTATATATATGCCCACGATTGTCCTTCAGACAGAAAAGTAAACGCATATATACCAACGATTGTCTTTCAGACAGAAATGTAAACGTTTATTTATGCCAACGATGGTCTTTCAGACAGAAAAGTGACCGTATATATATGCCAACGATCCTCTTTCAGAAGGAAAAGTAAACGTATATATATGCCAACGAATGTCTGTCAGACAGAAAAGTTTACGTTGATGTGACAACGATTGTCTTTCAGACAGAAAGGTAAACGTATATATATGCCCACGATTGTCTTTCAGAAAGAGAAATGTAAACGCATATATACCAACGATTGTCTTTCAGACAGAAATGTAAACGTTTATATATGCCAACGATTGTCTTTTAGAGAGCAAGAAATCGTATATATATATGCCAACGATTGTCTTTCAGACAGAAAAGTCAACGCATATATATGCCAACGATTGTCTTTCATACAGAAAAGTAAACGTTTATATATACCAACGATTGTCTTTCAGACAGAAAAGTAAACGTATATTTATGCCAACGATTGTCTTTCAGACAGAAAAGTAAACGTATATATATGCCAACGATTTTCTTCAAGACAGGAAGTATACGTATATATATGCCAGCGATTCTCTTTCAGACAGAAAAGTAACCGTAAATATATGCCAACGATTATCATTCAGACAGAAAAGTAAATGTATTAATATGCCAGCGATTGTCTTTCAGACAGAAAAGTAAACGTTTATATTTGCCAACGATTGTCTTTTAGACACAAGAGTAAACGTTTATATCTGCCAACGATTATCTTTCAGACAGTAAAGTAAACGTATATATATGCCAGCGATTCTCTTTCAGTCAAAAAGTATACGTTTATCCATGCCAACGATTGTCTTTCAGACAGAAAAGTATACGTTGATATGACAACGATTGTGTTTCAGACAGAAAAGTTAACGTATATATATGCCAACGATTGTCTTTCAGAAGGAAATGTAAACGTATATTTATGCCTACGAATGTCTTTCAGAAAGAAAGTAAACGCATATATATGCCAACGATTGTCTTTCAGAAAGAAAAGTAAACTTACATATATGCCAACGATTGTCTTTCAGACAGAAAATCAATGTATATATATGCCAACGATTGTCTTTCAGACAGAAAAGTGACCGTATATATATGCCAACGAATCTCTTTCAGAAGGAAAAGTAGACGTATGTATATGCCAACGAATGTCTGTCAGACAGAAAGTGAACGCATATATATGCCAACGATTGTCTTTCAGACAGAAAAGTAAACTTATATATATGCCAGCGGTTGTCTTTGAGACAGAAAAGTCAACCTATATATATGCCAACGATTGTCTTTCAGACAGAAAAGTAAACGTTTAGATATGCCAACGATTGTTTTTCAGACAGAAAGGTAAACGTATATATGACAACGATTGTCCTTCAGACAGAAAAGGAAACGTATAAATATGCCAACGATTGTCTTTCAGACAGAAAGTAAAGGTATATGTGTGCCAGCGATTCTCTTTCAGACAAAAAGGATACGTTTATATATGCCAGCGATTGTCTCTCAGACAGAAAAGTCTACGTTGATATGACAACGATTGTCTTTCAGACAGAAAAGAAAACGTATATATATGCCTACGATTGTCTTTCAGACAGAAAGTATACGTATATATATATGCCAGCGATTCACTTTATGACATAAAGGATACGTATATATATGCCAACGATTCTCTTGCAGACAGAAATGTAAACGTATATATATGCCCACGATTGTCTTTCAGACAGAAAAGTACACGCATATATACCAACGATTGTCTTTCAGACAGAAAAGTAAACGTATATTAATGCCAACGATTGTCTTTCAGACAGAAAAGTAAACGTATATATATGCCAACGATTGTCTTCAAAACAGAAAGTATACGCATAAATATGCCAGCGATTCTCTTTCAGACATTTTCCAACGATTGTCTTTCAGAAGGAAAGTAAACGTACATATATGTCAACGATTGTCTTTAAGACAGAAAAGTATACGTTGATTTAACAACGATTGTCTTTCAGAAAGAAAAGTAAACGTTTATCTGTGCACACGTTTGTCTTTCAGACGGAAAAGTGAACGTATAAAAATGCCAACGGTCATCTTTCAGACAAAAAAGTAAACGTATATATATTCCAACGATTGTCTTGCAGACAGAAAGGTAAACGTATATATATGCCCACGATTGTTGTTCAGACAGAAAAGTAAACTCATATGTACCAACGATTGCCTTTCAAACAGAAAGGTAAACGTTTATGTATGCCAACGATTGTCTTTTAGAGAGAAAATATACGTATATATATATGCCAACGATTGTCTTTCAGACAGAAAAGTCAACGTATATATATTCGAACGGTTGTCTTTCTGACAGAAAAGTAAACGTATATAGATGCCAACGATTCTCTTTCAGTCAAAAAGTATACGTTTATCCATGCCAACGATTGTCTTTCAGACAGAAAAGTATACGTTGATATGACAACGATTGTGTTTCAGACAGAAAAGTAAGCGTATATATATGCCAACGATTCTCTTTAAGACAGAAAGGATACGTATATATATGCCAACGATTGTCTTGCAGACAGAAATATAAACGTATATATATGCCCACGATTGTCTTTCAGACAGAAAAGTAAACGCATATATACCAACGATTGTCTTTCAGACAGAAAAGTAAACGTTTATATATGCCAACAATTGTCTTTCAGACAGAAAAGTAAACGTATATTTTTGCCAACGATTGTCTTTCAGACAGAAAGTAAACGTATATATATGCCAACGATTGTCGTCAAAACAGAAAGTATACGTATATATATGCCAGCGATTCTCTTTCAGACAGAGAAGTAAACGTGAATATTTTCCAACGATTGTCTTTCAGAAAGAAAGTAATCGTACATATATGTCAACGGTTGTCTTGCAGACCGAGAAGTAAACGTATATATATGCCAACGATTGTCTTTAAGACAGAAAAGTATACGTTGATTTAACAACGATTGTCTTTCAGACAGAAAATTAAACGTAAATCAATGCACACGATTGTCTTTCAGACGGGAAAGAAAACGTATTGATATGCCAGCGATCGTCTTTCAGGCAGAAAAGTAAACGTATAAATATGCCAACGAGTGTCTTTCAGACAGAAAGTAAACGCATATATACCAACGATTGTCTTTCAGACAGAAAGGTAAACGTTTATATATGCCAACGATTGTCTTTTAGAGAGAAAATATACGTATATATATAAGCCAACGATTGTCTTTCAGACAGAAAAGTAAATGTATATATTTGCCAACGGTTGTCTTTCTGACAGAAAAGTAAACCTTTATATATGTCAACGATTGTCTTTCAGACAGAAAAGAAAACGTGTATTTATGCCAACGATTGTCCTTCAGACAGAAAAGTAAACGTATTAGTATGCCAACGTTTGTTTTTCAAACAGAAAAGAAAGCGTATATATATGCCAACGATTGTCTTTCAGACAGAAAAGTAAACGTTTATATATGCCAACGATTGTCTTTCAGACAGAAAGTAAACGTATATATATGCCAACGATTGTCTTTAAGACAGAAAAGTCTTCGTATTAGAATGCCAACGTTTGTTTTTCAAACAGAAAAGAAAGCGTATATATATGCCAACGATTGTCTTTCAGACAGAAAAGTAAACGTTTATATATGCCAACGGTTGTCTTTCTGACAGAAAAGTAAACCTTTATATATGTCAACGATTGTCTTTCAGACAGAAAAGAAAACGTGTATTTATGCCAACGATTGTCCTTCAGACAGAAAAGTAAACGTATTAGTATGCCAACGTTTGTTTTTCAAACAGAAAAGAAAACGTATATATATGCCAACGACTGTCTTTCAGACAGAAAAAGCTTACGTTGATATGACAACGATTGTCTTTCAGACAGAAAAGCAAACGTATAAAAATGCCAACGATTGTCCTTCAGACAGAAAGGTAAACGTATATATATGCCCACGATTGTCTTTCAGACAGAAAAGTAAACGCATTCATACCAACGATTGTCTTTCAGACAGAAATGTAAACGTTTATATATGCCAACGTTTGTCTTTTAGAGAGAAAGTAAACGTATATATATATGCCAACGATTGTCTTTCAGACAGAAAAGTCAACGTATATATATGCCAACGATTGTCTTTCAGACAGAAAGGCAAACGTTTATATATGCCAACGATTGTCTTTGAGACAGAAAATAAACGTATATTTATGCCAACGATTGTCTTTCAGACAGAAAAGTAAACGTATATATATGCCAACGATTGTCTTCAAAACAGAAAGTATACGTAAATATATGCCAGCGATTCTCTTTCAGACAGAAAAGTAACCGTATATATATGCCAACGATTATCATTCAGACCGAAAAGTAAACGTATTAATATGCCAGCGATTGTCTTTCAGACAGAAAAGTAAACGTTGATATGACAACGATTGTCTTTCAGACAGAAAAGTAAACGTTTAGATATGCCAACGATTGTTTTTCAGACAGAAAGGTAAACGTATATATGACAACGATTGTCTTTCAGACAGAAAAGGAAACGTATAAATATGCCAACGATTGTCTTTCAGACAGAAAGTAAAGGTATATGTGTGCCAGCGATTCCCTTTCAGACAAAAAGGATACGTTTATATATGCCAACGATTGTCTCTCAGACAGAAAAGTCTACGTTGATATGACAACGATTGTCTTTCAGACAGAAAAGAAAACGTATATATATGCCTACGATTGTCTTTCAGACAGAAAGTATACGTATATATATATGCCAGCGATTCACTTTATGACATAAAGGATACGTATATATATGCCAACGATCCTCTTGCAGACAGAAATGTAAACGTATATATATGCCCACGATTGTCTTTCAGACAGAAAAGTACACGCATATATACCAACGATTGTCTTTCAGACAGAAAAGTAAACGTTATATATGCCAACGATTGTCTTTCAGATAGAAAAATAAACGTATATTAATGCCAACGATTGTCTTTCAGACAGAAAAGTAAACGTATATATATGCCAACGATTGTCTTCAAAACAGAAAGTATACGTATAAATATGCCAGCGATTCTCTTTCAGACATTTTCCAACGATTGTCTTTCAGAAGGAAAGTAAACGTACATATATGTCAACGGTTGTCTTGCAGACCGAAAAGTAAACGTATATATATGCCAACGATTGTCTTTAAGACAGAAAAGTATACGTTGATTTAACAACGATTGTCTTTCAGAAAGAAAAGTAAACGTTTATCTGTGCACACGATTGTCTTTCAGACGGAAAAGTGAACGTATAAAAATGCCAACGGTCATCTTTCAGACAAAAAAGTAAACGTATATATATTCCAACGATTGTCTTGCAGACAGAAAGGTAAACGTATATATATGCCCACGATTGTTGTTCAGACAGAAAAGTAAACGCATATATACCAACGATTGCCTTTCAAAATGAAAGGTAAACGTTTATGTATGCCAACGATTGTCTTTTAGAGAGAAAATATACGTATATATATATGCCAACGATTGTCTTTCAGACAGAAAAGTCAACGTATATATATTCCAACGGTTGTCTTTCTGACAGAAAAGTAAACGAATATAGATGCCAACGATTCTCTTTCAGTCAAAAAGTATACGTTTATCCATGCCAACGATTGTCTTTCAGACAGAAAAGTATAGGTATATGTATGCCAGCGATTCTCTTTCAGACAAAAAGGATACGTTTATATATGCCAACGATTGTCTCTCAGACAGAAAAGTCTACGTTGATATGACAACGATTGTCTTTCAGACGGAAAAGAAAACGTATATATATGCCTACGATTGTCTTTCAGACAGAAAGTATACGTATATATATGCCAGCGATTCTCTTTAAGACAGAAAGGATACGTATATATATGCCAACGATTGTCTTGCAGACAGAAATATAAACGTATATATATGCCCACGATTGTCTTTCAGACAGAAAAGTAAACGCATATATACCAACGATTGTCTTTCAGACAGAAAAGTAAACGTTTATATATGCCAACGATTGTCTTTCAGACAGAAAAGTAAACGTATATTTTTGCCAACGATTGTCTTTCAGACAGAAAGTAAACGTATATATATGCCAACGATTGTCGTCAAAACAAAAAGTATACGTATATATATGCCAGCGATTCTCTTTCAGACAGAGAAGTAAACGTGTATATTTTCCAACGATTGTCTTTCAGAAAGAAAGTAATCGTACATATATGTCAACGGTTGTCTTGCAGACCGAGAAGTAAACGTATATATATGCCAACGATTGTCTTGAAGACAGAAAAGTATACGTTGATTTAACAACGATTGTCTTTCAGACAGAAAATTAAACGTAAATCTATGCACACGATTGTCTTTCAGACGGGAAAGAAAACGTATTGATATGCGAGCGATCGTCTTTCAGGCAGAAAAGTAAACGTATAAATATCCCAACGAGTGTCTTTCAGACAGAAAGTAAACGCATATATACCAACGATTGTCTTTCAGACAGAAAGGTAAACGTTTATATATGCCAACGATTGTCTTTTAGAGAGAAAATATACGTATATATATAAGCCAACGATTGTCTTTCAGACAGAAAAGTAAATGTATATATATGCCAACGGTTGTCTTTCTGACAGAAAAGTAAACCTTTATATATGTCAACGATTGTCTTTCAGACAGAAAAGAAAACGTGTATTTATGCCAACGATTGTCCTTCAGACAGAAAAGTAAACGTATTAGTATGCCAACGTTTGTTTTTCAAACAGAAAGGAAAGCGTATATTTATGCCAACGATTGTCTTTCAGACAGAAAAAGCTTACGTTGATATGACAACGATTGTCTTTCAGGCAGAAAAGCAAACGTATAAAAATGCCAACGATTGTTCTTCAGACAGAAAGGTAAACGTATATATATGCCCACGATTGTCTTTCAGACAGAAAAGTAAACGCATTCATAGCAACGATTGTCTTTCAGACAGAAATGTAAACGTTTATATATGCCAACGTTTGTCTTTTAGAGAGAAAGTAAACGTATATATATATGCCAACGATTGTCTTTCAGACAGAAAAGTCAACGTATATATATGCCAACGATTGTCTTTCAGACAGAAAGGTAAACGTTTATATATGACAACGATTGTCTTTGAGACAGAAAATAAACGTATATTTATGCCAACGATTGTCTTTCAGACAGAAAAGTAAACGTATATATATGCCAACGATTGTCTTCAAAACAGAAAGTATAAGTATATATATGCCAGCGATTCACTTTCAGACAGAAAAGTAACCGTATATATATGCCAACGATTATCATTCAGAAAGAAAAGTAAACGTAATAATATGCCAGCGATTGTCTTTCAGACAGAAAAGTAAACGTATATATATGCCAACGATTGTCTTTTAGACACAAGAGTAAACGTTTCTATATGCCAACGATTATCTTTCAGACAGTTAAGTAAACGTATATTTATGCCAGCGATTCTCTTTCAGTCAAAAAGTATACGTTTATCCATTCCAACGATTGTCTTTCAGACAGAAAAGTATACGTTGATATGCCAACTATTGTCTTCAGACAGAAAAGGAAGCGTATATATATGCCAAAGATTTTCTTTCAGAATGAAAAGTAAACGTATATATATGCCAACGAATGTCTTTCAGACAGTAAGTAAACGCATATATATGCCAACGATTGTCTTTCAGACAGAAAGGTAAACGTATATATATGCCCACGATTGTCTTTCAGACAGAAAAGTAAACGCATATATATGCCAACGATTGTCTTTCAGACAGAAATGTAAACGTTTATATATGCCAACGGTTGTCTTTCAGACAGAAAATCAACGTATATATATGCCAACGATTGTCTTTCAGACAGAAAAGTAACCGTATATACATGCCAACGATTGTCTTTCAGACAGAACAGTAAACGTATATCTATGCACACGATTGTCTTTCAGACAGATAAGTAAACGTATATTTATGCCAACGATTGTCTTTCAGACAGAAAAGTATACGTTGATGTGACAACGATTGTCTTTTAGAGAGAAAGTAAACGTATATATATATGCCATCGATTGTCTTTCAGACTGAAAAGTCAACGTATATATATGCCAACGATTGTCTTTCAGACAGAAAAGTAAAGGTTTATATATGCCAACGATTGTCTTTCAGACAGAAGAGTATACGTTGATATGACAACGATTGTCTTTCAGAAAGAAAAGTAAACGTATATATTTGCCAACGATTGTCTTTCAGACAGAAAGAAAACGTATATATATGCCAACGATTGTCTTTAAGACAGAAAAGTCATTGTATTAATATGCCAACGATTGTTTTTGAAACAGAAAAGAAAGCGCATATATTTGCCAACGATTGTCTTTCAGACAGAAAAGCTTACGTTGATATGACAACGATTGTCTTTCAGACAGAAAAGTAAACGTATAAAAATGCCAACGATTGTCTTTCAGACAGAAAGGTAAACGTATATATATGCCCACGATTGTCTTTCAGACAGAAAAGTAAACGCATATATACCAACGATTGTCTTTCAGACAGAAAGGTCAACTTTAAATATGCCAACGATTGTCTTTTAGAGAGAAAGTAAACGTATATATATGCCAACGATTGTCTTTCAGACAGAAAAGTCAACGTATATATATGCCAACGATTGTCTTTCAGACAGAAAAGTAAACGTATATATATGCCAACGATTGTCTTTCAGACAGAAAAGTAAACGTATATATACGCAAACGATTGCCTTCAAAACAGAAAGTATACGTTTATAAATGCCAGCGATTCTCTTTCAGACAGAAAAGTAACCCTATATATATGCCAACGATTATCATTCAGACAGAAATTTAAACTTATATATATGCCAACGATTGTCTTTTAGACACAAGAGTGAACGTTTATATATGCCAACGATTATCTTTCAGACAGAAAAGTAAACGTATATATAAGCCAGCGATTCTCTTTCAGTCAAAAAGTATACGTTTATCCATGCCAACGATTGTCTTTCAGACAGAAAAGTATACGTTGATATAACAACGATTGTCCTTCTGACAGAAAAGTCAACGTATAAAAATGCCAACGATTGTCTTTCAGACAGAAAAGTAAACGTATATATATGCCAACGAATGTCTTTCAGACAGACAGTGAACGCATATATATGCCAACGATTGTCTTTCAGTCCGAAAAGTAAACTTATATATATGCCAACGGTTGTCTTTAAGACAAAAAAGTCAACCTATATATATACCAACGATTGCCTTTCAGACAGAAAAGTAAACGCGTATATATGCCAACGGTTGTCTTTCAGAAGGAAAAGTAAACGTATAAATATGCCAACGAATTTCTTTCAGACAGAAAGTGAACGCATTTATATGCCAGCGATTGTCTTTCAGACAGAAAAGTAAACGTATATATATGCCAACGATTGTCTCTTAGACACAAAAGTCTACGTTGATATGACAACGATTGTCTTTCAGACAGAAAAGAAAACGTATATATATGCCTACGATTGTCTTTCAGACAGAAAGTATACGTATATATATATGTCAGCGATTCACTTTATGACATAAAGGATACGTATATATATGCCAACGATTCTCTTGCAGACAGAAATGTAAACGTATATATATGCCCACGATTGTCTTTCAGACAGAAAAGTACACGCATATATACCAACGATTGTCTTTCAGACAGAAAAGTAAACGTTATATATGCCAACGATTGTCTTTCAGATAGAAAAATAAACGTATATTAATGCCAACGATTGTCTTTCAGACAGAAAAGTAAACGTATATATATGCCAACGATTGTCTTCAAAACAGAAAGTATACGTATAAATATGCCAGCGATTCTCTTTCAGACATTTTCCAACGATTGTCTTTCAGAAGGAAAGTAAACGTACATATATGTCAACGGTTGTCTTGCAGACCGAAATGTAAACGTATATATATGCCAACGATTGTCTTTAAGACAGAAAAGTATACGTTGATTTAACAACGATTGTCTTTCAGAAAGAAAAGTAAACGTTTATCTGTGCACACGATTGTCTTTCAGACGGAAAAGTGAACGTATAAAAATGCCAACGGTCATCTTTCAGACAAAAAAGTAAACGTATATATATTCCAACGATTGTCTTGCAGGCAGAAAGGTAAACGTATATATATGCCCACGATTGTTGTTCAGACAGAAAAGTAAACGCATATATACCAACGATTGCCTTTCAAAATGAAAGGTAAACGTTTATGTATGCCAACGATTGTCTTTTAGAGAGAAAATGTACGTATATATATATGCCAACGATTGTCTTTCAGACAGAAAAGTCAACGTATATATATTCCAACGGTTGTCTTTCTGACAGAAAAGTAAACGAATATAGATGCCAACGATTCTCTTTCAGTCAAAAAGTATACGTTTATCCATGCCAACGATTGTCTTTCAGACAGAAAAGTATACGTTGATATGACAACGATTGTGTTTCAGACAGAAAAGTATAGGTATATGTATGCCAGCGATTCTCTTTCAGACAAAAAGGATACGTTTATATATGCCAACGATTGTCTCTCAGACAGAAAAGTCTACGTTGATATGACAACGATTGTCTTTCAGACGGAAAAGAAAACGTATATATATGCCTACGATTGTCTTTCAGACAGAAAGTATACGTATATATATGCCAGCGATTCTCTTTAAGACAGAAAGGATACGTATATATATGCCAACGATTGTCTTGCAGACAGAAATATAAACGTATATATATGCCCACGATTGTCTTTCAGACAGAAAAGTAAACGCATATATACCAACGATTGTCTTTCAGACAGAAAAGTAAACGTTTATATATGCCAACGATTGTCTTTCAGACAGAAAAGTAAACGTATATTTTTGCCAACGATTGTCGTCAAAACAGAAAGTATACGTATATATATGCCAGCGATTCTCTTTCAGACAGAGAAGTAAACGTGTATATTTTCCAACGATTGTCTTTCAGAAAGAAAGTAATCGTACATATATGTCAACGGTTGTCTTGCAGACCGAGAAGTAAACGTATATATATGCCAACGATTGTCTTGAAGACAGAAAAGTATACGTTGATTTAACAACGATTGTCTTTCAGACAGAAAATTAAACGTAAATCTATGCACACGATTGTCTTTCAGACGGGAAAGAAAACGTATTGATATGCGAGCGATCGTCTTTCAGGCAGAAAAGTAAACGTATAAATATCCCAACGAGTGTCTTTCAGACAGAAAGTAAACGCATATATACCAACGATTGTCTTTCAGACAGAAAGGTAAACGTTTATATATGCCAACGATTGTCTTTTAGAGAGAAAATATACGTATATATATAAGCCAACGATTGTCTTTCAGACAGAAAAGTAAATGTATATATATGCCAACGGTTGTCTTTCTGACAGAAAAGTAAACCTTTATATATGTCAACGATTGTCTTTCAGACAGAAAAGAAAACGTGTATTTATGCCAACGATTGTCCTTCAGACAGAAAAGTAAACGTATTAGTATGCCAACGTTTGTTTTTCAAACAGAAAGGAAAGCGTATATTTATGCCAACGATTGTCTTTCAGACAGAAAAGTAAACGTTTATATATGCCAACGATTGTCTTTCAGACAGAAAGTAAACGTATATATATATGCCAACGATTGTCTTTAAGACAGAAAAGTCAACGTATTAGTATGCCAACGTTTGTTTTTCAAACAGAAAAGAAAACGTATATATATGCCAACGACTGTCTTTCAGACAGAAAAAGCTTACGTTGATATGACAACGATTGTCTTTCAGACAGAAAAGCAAACGTATAAAAATGCCAACGATTGTCCTTCAGACAGAAAGGTAAACGTATATATATGCCCACGATTGTCTTTCAGACAGAAAAGTAAACGCATTCATAGCAACGATTGTCTTTCAGACAGAAATGTAAACGTTTATATATGCCAACGTTTGTCTTGTAGAGAGAAAGTAAACGTATATATATATGCCAACGATTGTCTTTCAGACAGAAAAGTCAGCGTATATATATGCCAACGATTGTCTTTCAGACAGAAAGGTAAACGTTTATATATGACAACGATTGTCTTTGAGACAGAAAATAAACGTATATTTATGCCAACGATTGTCTTTCAGACAGAAAAGTAAACGTATATATATGCCAACGATTGTCTTCAAAACAGAAAGTATAAGTATATATATGCCAGCGATTCACTTTCAGACAGAAAAGTAACCGTATATATATGCCAACGATTATCATTCAGAAAGAAAAGTAAACGTAATAATATGCCAGCGATTGTCTTTCAGACAGAAAAGTAAACGTATATATATGCCAACGATTGTCTTTTAGACACAAGAGTAAACGTTTCTATATGCCAACGATTATCTTTCAGACAGTTAAGTAAACGTATATTTATGCCAGCGATTCTCTTTCAGTCAAAAAGTATACGTTTATCCATTCCAACGATTGTCTTTCAGACAGAAAAGTATACGTTGATATGCCAACTATTGTCTTCAGACAGAAAAGGAAGCGTATATATATGCCAAAGATTTTCTTTCAGAATGAAAAGTAAACGTATATATATGCCAACGAATGTCTTTCAGACAGTAAGTAAACGCATATATATGCCAACGATTGTCTTTCAGACAGAAAGGTAAACGTATATATATGCCCACGATTGTCTTTCAGACAGAAAAGTAAACGCATATATATGCCAACGATTGTCTTTCAGACAGAAATGTAAACGTTTATATATGCCAACGGTTGTCTTTCAGACAGAAAATCAACGTATATATATGCCAACGATTGTCTTTCAGACAGAAAAGTAACCGTATATACATGCCAACGATTGTCTTTCAGACAGAACAGTAAACGTATATCTATGCACACGATTATACGTTGATGTGACAACGATTGTCTTTTAGAGAGAAAGTAAACGTATATATATATGCCATCGATTGTCTTTCAGACTGAAAAGTCAACGTATATATATGCCAACGATTGTCTTTCAGACAGAAAAGTAAAGGTTTATATATGCCAACGATTGTCTTTCAGACAGAAGAGTATACGTTGATATGACAACGATTGTCTTTCAGAAAGAAAAGTAAACGTATATATTTGCCAACGATTGTCTTTCCGACAGAAAGTAAACGTATATATATGCCAACGATTGTCTTTAAGACAGAAAAGTCATTGTATTAATATGCCAACGATTGTTTTTGAAACAGAAAAGAAAGCGCATATATTTGCCAACGATATTCTTTCAGACAGAAAAGCTTACGTTGATATGACAACGATTGTCTTTCAGACAGAAAAGTAAACGTATAAAAATGCCAACGATTGTCTTTCAGACAGAAAGGTAAACGTATATATATGCCCACGATTGTCTTTCAGACAGAAAAGTAAACGCATATATACCAACGATTGTCTTTCAGACAGAAAAGTAAACGTTTATATATGCCAACGATTGTCTTTCAGACAGAAAAGTAAACGTATATTTTTGCCAACGATTGTCGTCAAAACAGAAAGTATACGTATATATATGCCAGCGATTCTCTTTCAGACAGAGAAGTAAACGTGTATATTTTCCAACGATTGTCTTTCAGAAAGAAAGTAATCGTACATATATGTCAACGGTTGTCTTGCAGACCGAGAAGTAAACGTATATATATGCCAACGATTGTCTTGAAGACAGAAAAGTATACGTTGATTTAACAACGATTGTCTTTCAGACAGAAAATTAAACGTAAATCTATGCACACGATTGTCTTTCAGACGGGAAAGAAAACGTATTGATATGCGAGCGATCGTCTTTCAGGCAGAAAAGTAAACGTATAAATATCCCAACGAGTGTCTTTCAGACAGAAAGTAAACGCATATATACCAACGATTGTCTTTCAGACAGAAAGGTAAACGTTTATATATGCCAACGATTGTCTTTTAGAGAGAAAATATACGTATATATATAAGCCAACGATTGTCTTTCAGACAGAAAAGTAAATGTATATATATGCCAACGGTTGTCTTTCTGACAGAAAAGTAAACCTTTATATATGTCAACGATTGTCTTTCAGACAGAAAAGAAAACGTGTATTTATGCCAACGATTGTCCTTCAGACAGAAAAGTAAACGTATTAGTATGCCAACGTTTGTTTTTCAAACAGAAAGGAAAGCGTATATTTATGCCAACGATTGTCTTTCAGACAGAAAAGTAAACGTTTATATATGCCAACGATTGTCTTTCAGACAGAAAGTAAACGTATATATATATGCCAACGATTGTCTTTAAGACAGAAAAGTCAACGTATTAGTATGCCAACGTTTGTTTTTCAAACAGAAAAGAAAACGTATATATATGCCAACGACTGTCTTTCAGACAGAAAAAGCTTACGTTGATATGACAACGATTGTCTTTCAGACAGAAAAGCAAACGTATAAAAATGCCAACGATTGTCCTTCAGACAGAAAGGTAAACGTATATATATGCCCACGATTGTCTTTCAGACAGAAAAGTAAACGCATTCATAGCAACGATTGTCTTTCAGACAGAAATGTAAACGTTTATATATGCCAACGTTTGTCTTGTAGAGAGAAAGTAAACGTATATATATATGCCAACGATTGTCTTTCAGACAGAAAAGTCAGCGTATATATATGCCAACGATTGTCTTTCAGACAGAAAGGTAAACGTTTATATATGACAACGATTGTCTTTGAGACAGAAAATAAACGTATATTTATGCCAACGATTGTCTTTCAGACAGAAAAGTAAACGTATATATATGCCAACGATTGTCTTCAAAACAGAAAGTATAAGTATATATATGCCAGCGATTCACTTTCAGACAGAAAAGTAACCGTATATATATGCCAACGATTATCATTCAGAAAGAAAAGTAAACGTAATAATATGCCAGCGATTGTCTTTCAGACAGAAAAGTAAACGTATATATATGCCAACGATTGTCTTTTAGACACAAGAGTAAACGTTTCTATATGCCAACGATTATCTTTCAGACAGTTAAGTAAACGTATATTTATGCCAGCGATTCTCTTTCAGTCAAAAAGTATACGTTTATCCATTCCAACGATTGTCTTTCAGACAGAAAAGTATACGTTGATATGCCAACTATTGTCTTCAGACAGAAAAGGAAGCGTATATATATGCCAAAGATTTTCTTTCAGAATGAAAAGTAAACGTATATATATGCCAACGAATGTCTTTCAGACAGTAAGTAAACGCATATATATGCCAACGATTGTCTTTCAGACAGAAAGGTAAACGTATATATATGCCCACGATTGTCTTTCAGACAGAAAAGTAAACGCATATATATGCCAACGATTGTCTTTCAGACAGAAATGTAAACGTTTATATATGCCAACGGTTGTCTTTCAGACAGAAAATCAACGTATATATATGCCAACGATTGTCTTTCAGACAGAAAAGTAACCGTATATACATGCCAACGATTGTCTTTCAGACAGAACAGTAAACGTATATCTATGCACACGATTATACGTTGATGTGACAACGATTGTCTTTTAGAGAGAAAGTAAACGTATATATATATGCCATCGATTGTCTTTCAGACTGAAAAGTCAACGTATATATATGCCAACGATTGTCTTTCAGACAGAAAAGTAAAGGTTTATATATGCCAACGATTGTCTTTCAGACAGAAGAGTATACGTTGATATGACAACGATTGTCTTTCAGAAAGAAAAGTAAACGTATATATTTGCCAACGATTGTCTTTCAGACAGAAAGTAAACGTATATATATGCCAACGATTGTCTTTAAGACAGAAAAGTCATTGTATTAATATGCCAACGATTGTTTTTGAAACAGAAAAGAAAGCGCATATATTTGCCAACGATTGTCTTTCAGACAGAAAAGCTTACGTTGATATGACAACGATTGTCTTTCAGACAGAAAAGTAAACGTATAAAAATGCCAACGATTGTCTTTCAGACAGAAAGGTAAACGTATATATATGCCCACGATTGTCTTTCAGACAGAAAAGTAAACGCATATATACCAACGATTGTCTTTCAGACAGAAAGGTCAACTTTAAATATGCCAACGATTGTCTTTTAGAGAGAAAGTAAACGTATATATATGCCAACGATTGTCTTTCAGACAGAAAAGTCAACGTATATATATGCCAACGATTGTCTTTCAGACAGAAAAGTAAACGTATATATATGCCAACGATTGTCTTTCAGACAGAAAAGTAAACGTATATATACGCAAACGATTGCCTTCAAAACAGAAAGTATACGTTTATAAATGCCAGCGATTCTCTTTCAGACAGAAAAGTAACCCTATATATATGCCAACGATTATCATTCAGACAGAAATTTAAACTTATATATATGCCAACGATTGTCTTTTAGACACAAGAGTGAACGTTTATATATGCCAACGATTATCTTTCAGACAGAAAAGTAAACGTATATATAAGCCAGCGATTCTCTTTCAGTCAAAAAGTATACGTTTATCCATGCCAACGATTGTCTTTCAGACAGAAAAGTATACGTTGATATAACAACGATTGTCCTTCTGACAGAAAAGTCAACGTATAAAAATGCCAACGATTCTCTTTCAGACAGAAAAGTAAACGTATATATATGCCAACGAATGTCTTTCAGACAGACAGTGAACGCATATATATGCCAACGATTGTCTTTCAGTCCGAAAAGTAAACTTATATATATGCCAACGGTTGTCTTTAAGACAAAAAAGTCAACCTATATATATACCAACGATTGCCTTTCAGACAGAAAAGTAAACGCGTATATATGCCAACGGTTGTCTTTCAGAAGGAAAAGTAAACGTATAAATATGCCAACGAATTTCTTTCAGACAGAAAGTGAACGCATTTATATGCCAGCGATTGTCTTTCAGACAGAAAAGTAAACGTATATATATGCCAACGATTGTCTCTTAGACACAAAAGTAAACGTTTGTATATGCCAACGATTAACTTTCAGACAGAAAAGTAAACGTATATACATGCCAACGATTGTCTTCAGACAGAAAAGTAAACATATATATATATGCCAGCGATTGTCTTTCAGAAGGAAAAGTAAACGTATATATATGCCAACGAATGTCTTTCAGACAGAAAGTAAACGCATATATATGCCAACGGTTGTCTTTCAGACAGAAAAGTAAACGCATATATATGCCAACGGTTGTCTTTCAGACAGAAAATCAACGTTTATATATGTCAACGATTGTCTTTCAGACAGAAAAGTAACGGTATATACATGCCAACGATTGTCCTTCAGACAGAACAGTAAACGTATATCTATGCACACGATTGTCTTTCAGACAGAAAAGAACACGTATATATATGCGAACGATTGTCTTTCAGACAGAAAAGTTTACATTGATATGACAACGATTGTCTTTCAGACAGAAAAGTAAACGTATAAAATGCCAACGATTGTCTTTCAGACAAAAAGATAAACGTATATATATGCCAACGATTGTCTTTCAGACAGAAAAGTGAACGCATATATACCAACGATCGTCTTTCAGACAGAAAGGTAAACGTTTATATATGCCAACGATTGTCTTTCAGAGAGAAAGTATACGTATATATATGCCAACGGTTGTCTTTCAGACAGAAAAGTAAACGTATAAAATTGCCAACGATTGTCTTCAGACAGAAAAGTAAACGTACATATATGCCAACGATTGTCTTTCAGACAAAAAAGTAAAGGTATATATATGCCAACGATTGTCTTTCAGACAGAAGAGTATACGTTGATATGACAACGATTGTCTTTCAGACAGAAAAGTAAACGCATATATATGCCAACGCTTGTCTTTCAGACAGAAAAGTAAACGCATATATTAGCCAACGGTTGTCTTTCAGACAGTAAATCAACATATTTATATGCCAACGATTGTCTTTCAGACAGAAAAGTTACCGTATATACATGCCAACGATTGTCTTTCAGACAGAACAGTAAACGTATATCTATGCACACGATTGTCTTTCAGACAGAAAGGTAAACGTATATTTATGCCAACGATTTTCTTCAAAACAGAAAGTATACGTATTTATATGCCAGCGATTCTCTTTCAGACAGAAAAGTAACCGTATATATATGCCAACGATTATCATTCAGACAGAAAAGTAAATGTACTAATATGCCAGCGATTGTTTTTCAGACAGAAAAGTAAACGTATATATTTGCCAACGATTGTCTTTTAGACACAAGAGTAAACGTTTATATATGCCAACGATTATCTTTCACACAGTAAAGTAAACGTATATATATGCCAGCGATTCTCTTTCAGTCAAAAAGTATACGTTTATCCATGGCAACGAATGTCTTTCAGACAGAAAAGTATACGTTGATATGACAACGATTGTGTTTCAGACAGAAAAGTAAACGTATATATATGCCAACGATTGTCTTTCAGAAGGAACAGTAAACGTATAAATATGCCAACGAATGTCTTTCAGAAAGAAAGTAAACGCGTATATATGCCAACGATTGTCTTTCAGACAGAAAAGTAAACTTACATATATGCCAACGGTTGTCTTTCAGACAGAAAATCAATGTATATATATGCCAACGATTGTCTTTCAGACAGAAAAGTGACCGTATATATATGCCAACGATTCTCTTTCAGAAGGAAAAGTAAACATATATATATGCCATCGAATGTCTGTCAGACAGAAAGTGAACGCATATATATGCCAACGATTGTCTTTCAGGCAGAAAAGTAAACTTATATATATGCCAACGATTGTCTTTCAGACAGAAAAGGAAACGTTTATATATGCCAACGATTGTCTTTCAGACAGAAAGGTAAACGTATATATGCCAACGATTGTCTTTCAGACAGAAAGGTAAACGTATATATGCCAACGATTGTCTTTCAGACAGAAAAGGAAACGTATATATATGCCAACGATTGTCTTTCAGACAGAAAGTGTAGGTATATGTTTGCCAGCGATTCTCTTTCAGACAAAAGGGGTACGTTTATATATGTCAACGATTGTCTCTCAGACAGAAAAGTCTACGTTGATATGACAACGATTGTCTTTCAGACAGAAAAGAAAACGTATATATATGCCTACGATTGTCTTTCAGACAGAAAGTATACGTATATATATGCCAACGGTCATCTTTCAGACAGAAAAGAAAACGTATATTTATGCCAGCGATGGTCTTTCAGACAGAAAAGTAAACGTATAAATACGCCAACGATTTTCTTGCTGACAGAAAAGTAAACGTATACATATGGCAGCGATTGTCTTTCAGTCAGAAAAGTAAACGTAAATCTATGCACACGATTGTCTTTCAGACGAAAAGTAAACGTAATGATATGCCAGCGATCGTCTTTCAGACAGAAAAGTAAACGTATAAATATGCCAACGATTGTCCTTCACACTGAAAAGTCAACGTGTATATATGCCAACGATTCTTTTTTAGACAGAAAAGAAAACGTATATATATGCCAACGATTGTCTTTCAGAAGGAAAAGTAAACGTATATATATGCCAACGAATGTCTTTCAGAAAGAAAGTAAACGCATATATATGCCAACGACTGTCTTTCAGACAGAAAAGTAAACTTACATATATGCCAACGGTTGCTTTTCAGACAGAAAATCAATGTATATATATGCCAACGATTGTCTTTCAGACAGAAAAGTGACCGTATATATATGCCAACGATCCTCTTTCAGAAGGAAAAGTAAACGTATATATTTGCCAACGAATGTCTGTCAGACAGAAAAGTTTACGTTGATATGACAACGATTGTCTTTCAGACAGAAAAGTAAACTTACATATATGCCAACGGTTGTCTTTTAGACAGTAAAGTAAACGTATAAATATGCCAGCGAATCTCTTTCAGTCAAAAAGTATACGTTTATCCATGCCAACGATTGTCTTTCAGACAGAAAAGTATACGTTGATATGAGAACGATTGTGTTTCAGACAGAAAAGTAAACGTATATATATGCCAACGATTGTCTTTCAGAAGGAAAAGTAAACGTATATATATGCCAACGAATGTCTTTCAGAAGGAAAGTAAACGCATATACATGCCA
This sequence comes from Bimastos eiseni, assembly GCA_959347315.1. Taxonomy (NCBI): domain Eukaryota; kingdom Metazoa; phylum Annelida; class Clitellata; order Crassiclitellata; family Lumbricidae; genus Bimastos; species Bimastos eiseni. The sequence goes on along the minus strand of OY365807.1, from coordinate 39,944,752 downwards.
ACGATTGTCTTTCAGACAGAAAAGTAAACTTACATATATGCCAACGGTTGTCTTTTAGACAGAAAATCAATGTATATATATGCCAACGATTGTCCTTCAGACAGAAAAGTGACCGTATATATATGCCAACGATTCTCTTTCAGAAGGAAAAGTAAACGTATATATATGCCAACGAATGTCTGTCAGACAGAAAGTGAACGCATATAATTGCCAACAATTGTCTTTCAGACAGAAAAGTAAACTTATATATATGCCAACGGTTGTCTTTGAGACAGAAAAGTCAACCTATATATATGCCAACGATTGTCTTTCAGACAGAAAAGTAAACGTTTAGATATGCCAACGATTGTTTTTCAGACAGAAAGGTAAACGTATATATGCCAACGATTGTCTTACAGACAGAAAAGGAAACGTGTAAATATGCCAACGATTGTCTTTCAGACAGAAAAGTAAACGTTGATGTGACAACCTTTGTCTTTCAGACAGAAAAGTAAACGTACAAAAATGCCATCGATTTTCTTGCTGACAGAAAACGTATACATATGGCAGCGATTGTCTTTCAGTGAGAAAAGTATACATAAATCTATGCACACGATAGTCTTTCAGACGGAACAGTAAACGTATTGATATGCCAGCGATCGTCTTTCAGACAGAAAAGTAAACGTATAAATATGCCAACGATTGTCCTTCAGACAGAAAAGTCAACGTATATATATGCCAACGATTATCTTTCAGACAGTAAAGTAAACGTATAAATATGCCAGCGAATCTCTTTCAGTCAAAAAGTATACGTTTATCCATGCCAACGATTGTCTTTCAGACAGAAAAGTATACGTTGATATGACAACGATTGTGTTTCAGACAGAAAAGTAAGCGTATATATATGCCAACGATTCTCTTTAAGACAGAAAGGATACGTATATATATGCCAACGATTGTCTTGCAGACAGAAATATAAACGTATATATATGCCCACGATTGTCTTTCAGACAGAAAAGTAAACGCATATATACCAACGATTGTCTTTCAGACAGAAAAGTAAACGTTTATATATGCCAACAATTGTCTTTCAGACAGAAAAGTAAACGTATATTTTTGCCAACGATTGTCTTTCAGACAGAAAGTAAACGTATATATATGCCAACGATTGTCGTCAAAACAGAAAGTATACGTATATATATGCCAGCGATTCTCTTTCAGACAGAGAAGTAAACGTGAATATTTTCCAACGATTGTCTTTCAGAAAGAAAGTAATCGTACATATATGTCAACGGTTGTCTTGCAGACCGAGAAGTAAACGTATATATATGCCAACGATTGTCTTTAAGACAGAAAAGTATAAGTTGATTTAACAACGATTGTCTTTCAGACAGAAAATTAAACGTAAATCTATGCACACGATTGTCTTTCAGACGGGAAAGAAAACGTATTGATATGCCAGCGATCGTCTTTCAGGCAGAAAAGTAAACGTATAAATATGCCAACGGGTGTCTTTCAGACAGAAAGTAAACTCATATATACCAACGATTGTCTTTCAGACAGAAAGGTAAACGTTTATATATGCCAACGATTGTCTTTTAGAGAGAAAATATACGTATATATATAAGCCAACGATTGTCTTTCAGACAGAAAAGTAAATGTATATATATGCCAACGGTTGTCTTTCTGACAGAAAAGTAAACCTTTATATATGTCAACGATTGTCTTTCAGACAGAAAAGAAAACGTGTATTTATGCCAACGATTGTCCTTCAGACAGAAAAGTAAACGTATTAGTATGCCAACGTTTGTTTTTCAAACAGAAAAGAAAGCGTATATATATGCCAACGATTGTCTTTCAGACAGAAAAGTAAACGTTTAAATATGCCAACGATTGTCTTTCAGACAGAAAGTAAACGTATATATATGCCAACGATTGTCTTTAAGACAGAAAAGTCTACGTATTAGAATGCCAACGTTTGTTTTTCAAACAGAAAAGAAAGCGTATATATATGCCAACGATTGTCTTTCAGACAGAAAAGTAAACGTTTATATATGCCAACGGTTGTCTTTCTGACAGAAAAGTAAACCTTTATATATGTCAACGATTGTCTTTCAGACAGAAAAGAAAACGTGTATTTATGCCAACGATTGTCCTTCAGACAGAATAGTAAACGTATTAGAATGCCAACGTTTGTTTTTCAAACAGAAAAGAAAACGTATATATATGCCAACGACTGTCTTTCAGACAGAAAAAGCTTACGTTGATATGACAACGATTGTCTTTCGGACAGAAAAGCAAACGTATAAAAATGCCAACGATTGTCCTTCAGACAGAAAGGTAAACGTATATATATGCCCACGATTGTCTTTCAGACAGAAAAGTAAACGCATTCATACCAACGATTGTCTTTCAGACAGAAATGTAAACGTTTATATATGCCAACGTTTGTCTTTTAGAGAGAAAGTAAACGTATATATATATGCCAACGATTGTCTTTCAGACAGAAAAGTCAACGTATATATATGCCAACGATTGTCTTTCAGACAGAAAGGCAAACGTTTATATATGCCAACGATTGTCTTTCAGACAGAAAATAAACGTATATTTATGCCAACGATTGTCTTTCAGACAGAAAAGTAAACGTATATATATGCCAACGATTGTCTTCAAAACAGAAAGTATACGTAAATATATGCCAGCGATTCTCTTTCAGACAGAAAAGTAACCGTATATATATGCCAACGATTATCATTCAGACCGAAAAGTAAACGTATTAATATGCCAGCGATTGTCTTTCAGACAGAAAAGTAAACGTTGATATGACAACGATTGTCTTTCAGACAGAAAAGTAAACGTTTAGATATGCCAACGATTGTTTTTCAGACAGAAAGGTAAACGTATATATGACAACGATTGTCTTTCAGACAGAAAAGGAAACGTAAAAATATGCCAACGATTGTCTTTCAGACAGAAAGTAAAGGTATATGTGTGCCAGCGATTCTCTTTCAGACAAAAAGGATACGTTTATATATGCCAACGATTGTCTCTCAGACAGAAAAGTCTACGTTGATATGACAACGATTGTCTTTCAGACAGAAAAGAAAACGTATATATATGCCTACGATTGTCTTTCAGACAGAAAGTATACGTATATATATATGCCAGCGATTCACTTTATGACATAAAGGATACGTATATATATGCCAACGATTCTCTTGCAGACAGAAATGTAAACGTATATATATGCCCACGATTGTCTTTCAGACAGAAAAGTACACGCATATATACCAACGATTGTCTTTCAGACAGAAAAGTAAACGTTATATATGCCAACGATTGTCTTTCAGATAGAAAAATAAACGTATATTAATGCCAACGATTGTCTTTCAGACAGAAAAGTAAACGTATATATATGCCAACGATTGTCTTCAAAACAGAAAGTATACGTATAAATATGCCAGCGATACTCTTTCAGACATTTTCCAACGATCGATTGTCTTTCAGAAGGAAAGTAAACGTACATATATGTCAACGGTTGTCTTGCAGACCGAAAAGTAAACGTATATATATGCCAACGATTGTCTTTAAGACAGAAAAGTATACGTTGATTTAACAACGATTGTCTTTCAGAAAGAAAAGTAAACGTTTATCTGTGCACACGATTGTCTTTCAGACGGAAAAGTGAACGTATAAAAATGCCAACGGTCATCTTTCAGACAAAAAAGTAAACGTATATATATTCCAACGATTGTCTTGCAGACAGAAAGGTAAACGTATATATATGCCCACGATTGTTGTTCAGACAGAAAAGTAAACGCATATATACCAACGATTGCCTTTCAAAATGAAAGGTAAACGTTTATGTATGCCAACGATTGTCTTTTAGAGAGAAAATATACGTATATATATATGCCAACGATTGTCTTTCAGACAGAAAAGTCAACGTATATATATTCCAACGGTTGTCTTTCTGACATAAAAGTAAACGAATATAGATGCCAACGATTCTCTTTCAGTCAAAAAGTATACGTTTATCCATGCCAACGATTGTCTTTCAGACAGAAAAGTATACGTTGATATGACAACGATTGTGTTTCAGACAGAAAAGTAAAGGTATATGTATGCCAGCGATTCTCTTTCAGACAAAAAGGATACGTTTATATATGCCAACGATTGTCTCTCAGACAGAAAAGTCTACGTTGATATGACAACGATTGTCTTTCAGACGGAAAAGAAAACGTATATATATGCCTACGATTGTGTTTCAGACAGAAAGTATACATATATATATGCCAGCGATTCTCTTTAAGACAGAAAGGATACGTATATATATGCCAACGATTGTCTTGCAGACAGAAATATAAACGTATATATATGCCCACGATTGTCTTTCAGACAGAAAAGTAAACGCATATATACCAACGATTGTCTTTCAGACAGAAAAGTAAACGTTTATATATGCCAACGATTGTCTTTCAGACAGAAAAGTAAACGTATATTTTTGCCAACGATTGTCTTTCAGACAGAAAGTAAACGTATATACATGCCAACGATTGTCGTCAAAACAGAAAGTATACGTATATATATGCCAGCGATTCTCTTTCAGACAGAGAAGTAAACGGGTATATTTTCCAACGATTGTCTTTCAGAAAGAAAGTAATCGTACATATATGTCAACGGTTGTCTTGCAGACCGAGAAGTAAACGTATATATATGCCAACGATTGTCTTGAAGACAGAAAAGTATACGTTGATTTAACAACGATTGTCTTTCAGACAGAAAATTAAACGTAAATCTATGCACACGATTGTCTTTCAGACGGGAAAGAAAACGTATTGATATGCGAGCGATCGTCTTTCAGGCAGAAAAGTAAACGTATAAATATCCCAACGAGTGTCTTTCAGACAGAAAGTAAACGCATATATACCAACGATTGTCTTTCAGACAGAAAGTTAAACGTTTATATATGCCAACGATTGTCTTTTAGAGAGAAAATATACGTATAAATATAAGCCAACGATTGTCTTTCAGACAGAAAAGTAAATGTATATATATGCCAACGGTTGTCTTTCTGACAGAAAAGTAAACCTTTATATATGTCAACGATTGTCTTTCAGACAGAAAAGAAAACGTGTATTTATGCCAACGATTGTCCTTCAGACAGAAAAGTAAACGTATTAGTATGCCAACGTTTGTTTTTCAAACAGAAAGGAAAGCGTATATTTATGCCAACGATTGTTTTTCAGACAGAAAAGTAAACGTTTATATATGCCAACGATTGTCTTTCAGACAGAAAGTAAACGTATATATATATGCCAACGATTGTCTTTAAGACAGAAAAGTCAACGTATTAGTATGCCAACGTTTGTTTTTCAAACAGAAAAGAAAACGTATATATATGCCAACGACTGTCTTTCAGACAGAAAAAGCTTACGTTGATATGACAACGATTGTCTTTCAGACAGAAAAGCAAACGTATAAAAATGCCAACGATTGTCCTTCAGACAGAAAGGTAAACGTATATATATGCCCACGATTGTCTTTCAGACAGAAAAGTAAACGCATTCATACCAACGATTGTCTTTCAGACAGAAATGTAAACGTTTATATATGCCAACGTTTGTCTTTTAGAGAGAAAGTAAACGTATATATATATGCCAACGATTGTCTTTCAGACAGAAAAGTCAACGTATATATATGCCAACGATTGTCTTTCAGACAGAAAGGTAAACGTTTATATATGACAACGATTGTCTTTGAGACAGAAAATAAACGTATATTTATGCCAACGATTGTCTTTCAGACAGAAAAGTAAACGTATATATATGCCAACGATTGTCTTCAAAACAGAAAGTATAAGTATATATATGCCAGCGATTCACTTTCAGACAGAAAAGTAACCGTATATATATGCCAACGATTATCATTCAGAAAGAAAAGTAAACGTAATAATATGCCAGCGATTGTCTTTCAGACAGAAAAGTAAACGTATATATATGCCAACGATTGTCTTTTAGACACAAGAGTAAACGTTTCTATATGCCAACGATTATCTTTCAGACAGTTAAGTAAACGTATATTTATGCCAGCGATTCTCTTTCAGTCAAAAAGTATACGTTTATCCATTCCAACGATTGTCTTTCAGACAGAAAAGTATACGTTGATATGACAACGATTGTGTTTCAGACAGAAAAGTCAACGTATAAAAATGCCAACTATTGTCTTCAGACAGAAAAGGAAGCGTATATATATGCCAAAGATTTTCTGTCAGAATGAAAAGTAAACGTATATATATGCCAACGAATGTCTTTCAGACAGTAAGTAAACGCCTATATATGCCAACGATTGTCTTTCAGACAGAAAGGCAAACGTATATATATGCCCACGATTGTCTTTCAGACAGAAAAGTAAACGCATATATATGCCAACGATTGTCTTTCAGACAGAAATGTAAACGTTTATATATGCCAACGGTTGTCTATCAGACAGAAAATCAACGTATATATATGCCAACGATTGTCTTTCAGACAGAAAAGTAACCGTATATACATGCCAACGATTGTCTTTCAGACAGAACAGTAAACGTATATCTATGCACACGATTGTCATTCAGACAGATAAGTAAACGTATATTTATGCCAACGATTGTCTTTCAGACAGAAAAGTATACGTTGATGTGACAACGATTGTCTTTTAGAGAGAAAGTAAACGTATATATATATGCCATCGATTGTCTTTCAGACTGAAAAGTCAACGTATATATATGCCAACGATTGTCTTTCAGACAGAAAAGTAAAGGTTTATATATGCCAACGATTGTCTTTCAGACAGAAGAGTATACGTTGATATGACAACGATTGTCTTTCAGAAAGAAAAGTAAACGTATATATTTGCCAACGATTGTCTTTCAGACAGAAAGTAAACGTATATATATGCCAACGATTGTCTTTAAGACAGAAAAGTCATTGTATTAATATGCCAACGATTGTTTTTGAAACAGAAAAGAAAGCGCATATATTTGCCAACGATTGTCTTTCAGACAGAAAAGCTTACGTTGATATGACAACGATTGTCTTTCAGACAGAAAAGTAAACGTATAAAAATGCCAACGATTGTCTTTCAGACAGAAAAGTAAACGTATATATATGCCCACGATTGTCTTTCAGACAGAAAAGTAAACGCATATATACCAACGATTGTCTTTCAGACAGAAAGGTCAACTTTAAATATGCCAACGATTGTCTTTTAGAGAGAAAGTAAACGTATCTATATGCCAACGATTGTCTTTCAGACAGAAAAGTCAACGTATATATATGCCAACGATTGTCTTTCAGACAGAAAAGTAAACGTATATATATGCCAACGATTGTCTTTCAGACAGAAAAGTAAACGTATATATACGCAAACGATTGCCTTCAAAACAGAAAGTATACGTTTATAAATGCCAGCGATTCTCTTTCAGACAGAAAAGTAACCCTATATATATGCCAACGATTATCATTCAGACAGAAATTTAAACTTATATATATGCCAACGATTGTCTTTTAGACACAAGAGTGAACGTTTATATATGCCAACGATTATCTTTCAGACAGAAAAGTAAACGTATATATAAGCCAGCGATTCTCTTTCAGTCAAAAAGTATACGTTTATCCATGCCAACGATTGTCTTTCAGACAGAAAAGTATACGTTGATATAACAACGATTGTCCTTCTGACAGAAAAGTCAACGTATAAAAATGCCAACGATTGTCTTTCAGACAGAAAAGTAAACGTATATATATGCCAACGAATGTCTTTCAGACAGACAGTGAACGCATATATATGCCAACGATTGTCTTTCAGTCCGAAAAGTAAACTTATATATATGCCAACGGTTGTCTTTAAGACAAAAAAGTCAACCTATATATATACCAACGATTGCCTTTCAGACAGAAAAGTAAACGCGTATATATGCCAACGGTTGTCTTTCAGAAGGAAAAGTAAACGTATAAATATGCCAACGAATTTCTTTCAGACAGAAAGTGAACGCATTTATATGCCAGCGATTGTCTTTCAGACAGAAAAGCAAACGTATATATATGCCAACGATTGTCTCTTAGACACAAAAGTAAACGTTTGTGTATGCCAACGATTAACTTTCAGACAGAAAAGTAAACGTATATACATGCCAACGATTGTCTTCAGACAGAAAAGTAAACATATATA